>JANHMN010000010.1:74278294-74316120 GCA_030674055.1 Rhabdomys pumilio | reverse complement strand
GAGTTCTCTCTCATTGATTCATTTCATAACACACCAGGAGAACTCACATTATGTTTCTGTCTAGCACAATGGGCAGATAAAGAGGGATTTCTCAATAGTATTACCCCATGTTAATCCCTTGACCATAATTTATTTATTACAAAGCAAATGGTGTGCTTTGAAATGTGTGAATGGTGAATAGATTTAAAGTTCCTGGTGAAGAGAACAAACATCTCTCTTCAGAAAGAAGATGCTGAGTATTAAGCCACTGTTTTCTTCCTCATGTAGCTGGATTTATTACAAAGTAGTATGTATGGCACTCTAGGTGGGTTATCGTATCTAATAACCGAAAAGCTGTTGAAAATCTCCATCTTCAAAGAAGGAATAGGTTGACAATCCTTTCTTTACTGCTAACTCTGTTAAGACATGGGCCTTTGCTTGATATTCAAAAAGAAAAAAGTGATTCTATAGAAAAGTATTAATAATCCATAGACATAGGTAACCTTTTATTGCTAAGACATAACAAAGTGCCAAAGACAGAGATGTTCAAGGATCACCTACCATTCACCATAGGCATCACCTACCATTCACCATAGGCATCACCTACCATTCACCATAGGCATCACCTACCATTCACCATAGGCATCACCTACCATTCACCATAGGCATCACCTACCATTCACCATAGGCAAAGGATCGGCTTTCCTCTGTTTCTTCAAGCAGAAAATGAGCAGCTGCCCAAGGTTGATCAGAGACAGAAAATGCCTTATCTAGGAATGAAAGCTTCCTTCCTTTCTTCCTTCCTTCTTTCTTTCTTTCTTTCTTTCTTTCTTTCATTAAAACAATATTATACCTGAAATAGCATGAGGGCAGATTTGACAAGATAACAAGCAGAGGACTGATCAGTTGCCCCTATGTGTTTACAGAATTTTTAAAAATATATAACCACCAGATGCTCCCATGTAATCTCAAGCTCAGCAGAAACAGACATTTTGTTTTCAATCTTGGTTAAATTATTTTGAAGTTCCAGAGCATATTGTTCAGAATAGAATCTTACCAAGCTATTAATCTCTGGATACTGACTATTTTGAAGTTTATAAATTATGCCAATTTGCCAATTTATCATTTGAAATTTTCAAGGCATATTTTTAATCCCCTACAAACTCCAAACTCTCAAATCATAAATCTATATCAGTAAATTTGCCTGTGTGTCTGCCCTCTAACCAGTCACTGGGTGCAATCAAAATAACTAAAAATAACACAAATGCCAGTAATTTAGAAAAAAGCAAGTCACTAATTCTAAAATTAAAACCTGAAGTAAAGTAAGTATGCAGCTATAATAAGCATCTTTAAATAACTGTCAATAGAAGTGTCAAAGGATGCAGCCCTGTGTTTGGCCAGTGTCTTCTAGGAAGGGGTTGTAGATAAGATGGTGCAATCAAAGTGTGCATCAGGAAAAAATGCTCCTTGAAAAAAGGATGCTCCATTAATTGGGAATGCTGATTGATTATTGATGCTGAAGACTGTACTCAGAGAGAGGGATTAGATAATTCTGTACAATAAAATTTTATCACTCTCTAATCCTTAATATGTCTGTGGAAGACTGTATTTTTCTACAGCCACATATCCTAAAGTCTACCAGAAAGCACTGCTTTTGTGACTACTCAATCAGAAGTGCGAGGAAACACGCAGCACGTATGGCTTGATGACTGTAAACAAGCTCAGCGACTAAAGCATCTCTCAGTAGAGCTCCAGTTCAACCCGAAACACTGTGCCCATTTGAGACCATATATCAATGTAGAGATCAAAGTTACAAAGCTGAGTATAATCAAGGCTTTTTATTTTCTTATATTAGGGAAGGTGCTGATGCCAGCATTGAGTTATAACAGCTCACAAAAAGACAGATCAGTAACTTTTACAGAAAACTTTCTAGTAAAATGTAAGCAAAAAAGTATGCCCTAAAGAACTGCTCAAAAAGAAACATGTGGATAAGGACTTCTCAGTGTGCCCTCAGGAAGGCTTATCATGAAATTCAAAGAACCCAAGGTTAGGCAGGTTGTTAGCTTTTCTATTTGATGGAACAAAGTAACTCGGCAGTTTTTAAAAATGTAAATTTTATATAGTATACTATGCTGTTTAGCACTAAGTATAATTACATGAGACTATTTTTCAGGCTTTCAAAAATTAAAAGAATAAACACCATTATTTTTCTCCATGTTGAAAACAATATTATGATAAGTTCATTTAATATTTGTCTACTTGTGGTTCTGTGCATGAGAACCAACTCTTATAATTTAAACATGAGGTTATTAGTTACCAATGTTATCTACACGATAATAGCACTTTAGTGAAGCAATTAAATTTGCTAGATTTCATTTTAATTATACATATATAATATTATAATATAGATATTATATATTTATACAGTCTATTCTAGAAGAAGAATCTATTATAATCTGTCACAACTGCCAGGACTGTCTGTTGTAGTTCTGTGGCGCTTTAGAGCTAATGGCACCCGCCCACTTCCTATCAGCACAATGCACTTCACTTCATGAAGAATATTTGCATCTACGATTTCATTTTATACTGGTCTGTAAAGTAGGTTGAACAAAGCCTGTGATCTAAATTCCACCTATAAAGAAAATGAAATAATAGTGTATTGGTGGCAAAATCTATAATGCAGAGAGTAATTATTATGACCAAAATAGTACCCAAGTAGTTCCTCACCCAGTCTAGCTGATCTGCGTGATTTAGAGGCTATTTTTTCATTCAGGTCAATAAACTACATAAGAAGTATGAGTGTTTTATTTGGTGTTAAAAAGAAAACACTATTACTGGCACTTATATCAAATAAAACTGCTTTCTTTGGCAACCTAACTCAAACTAGGAAAATGAATTTGTTGAAACTCTTCGTAAACCTTATATAAAGCTCGCAATCTCTTAAATGTAAAACTCTGCTTATAAACATCGTCAGGGTATAATTTCATCTTAAAATAGAGTGATTGCTTCTATTTCCTGCAATATTTACACAGTAGCTTCTGTGGAATCAGTCTAAGAAAGAAATAGAAAAGAAAATCAATAGCAACGCTGTACTACAAAATAACCTTTGTGGCAGGAACAGAACCAGAAGACTTAAGATGAAATCATAAAAGTATGAAATAATACTGCAGCACCAGTCTCAGCTCTATACCAAGATTCAAAATTATTCTGTATACATTTTTGTAATTGTATGCAAAGGGATGTAGACATTTTGCCATTTTGCAAAACCATTGTGACTCAATAATTAACACCATTTGGTCTAACTTTATAGTATTTGTAAACATTAATTACATAAACTTCATTTTAAAACACATTTGATAGCATTATTGGAAAATTTTCACACTCCATATAAATTCTTTCAGAAATTGTGATCTGTTTGTTTTCTCTCCCTCTCAGATTTACTTACTGTGTTTGAGTACATACATGTATGTATGTATACTACATGCATGCCTGCTGCATGCAAAGATTAGAAGAGGCTACAGAGTACTCTGGAATTAGAGTTACAGATGTTTATGAGTCATCATATGAGTACTGGAACTAAAATCTCTCCTCAATAAGAGCAACAAGTGCTCTTAACCAGGAAGCCATCTCTCTATTCTAGAAATGCTACTGCTGCTTTAAACACATTTTCTAAAATCCAAAGGCAATGGTTTTCCATGTCACTGCTACACACAGACAATCTGTCCTATTTGTACATCATTCTCTTTTGTTAGTAGTTGGTTTTCCTTTCATTTTCCTGGTATTCTTGAAATGTTACTTTAATTCTAAAATGAATAACCTTATCAATCTTCAGTTTCCACAAAAATTAGTCATTTTACTAGAAATTCAGAGAAAGAAAAAGGACTTGAAAGTACATACAATTAAACAAAACACAGTCTTTTACTTAGCAGATCTCTGAAATTATTAGGTTGAGGTTAACTTGCCCAGTAGTCACCTATGATTAATCACCAATGATTCCCAAGACTAGGATTAAATTATCTCTCTTTTTTCCAAACACCCACCAGTATCAACTTGGCATCCATATCAAAACAATGTCCTCTGCAGCTTGCAGAAAAATTAAGGAGAATGCAGATATACTTGATATCAGGATAAAGGTTATCAAAACTCTGTTTGCCTCATTTCAGTCAAAGTGGTTTTGCCTTGGTGTGAAGTTCTGGTTTAGGTCTTAATGGTAAAAATCTCCTATATTGCTTTTTGTAATTGAGAATTGACATATATCCTTTTCTTATTTTTTTTAATGGCAGGGTGCATGCCATAGCATGCATGGTATAGAGAGATCAGAGGACACTTTAAGTGAGTTGGTTCTCTTCTCCTATCTGTGAGTCCTGAAAGCATGTCAAGCAAACAACTTTACTGACTGGGTGAGCATTCTTACTGCCCTGTCCTTTGCTTTTGTTGGTTAAGATTCTTTCAGTGTTATCTGGCCTAATCCAAACCCCACAAATTGAAAACCATTTTATTCAATGTGAATATGTAAAGAATAAATACTATGACCATGGAAGATATAGTTCATATTCAATATAATCTGTGGTCAAATTCTCATTAGATGTTGTGATCTACAGTAGCTACAAATTTCAACTCACTTCTAAAACATTAATCTTCAATCTATATAAAATGACTTGAGAGTTCACAAAGATAAAATGCATTACTAAGAAGATTGCAGGTAGTTTCCCATCTACTTTACTACCTGATAAACGTACTTCAAAAAAAAAAAAACACTAATGTTTGGTGAACAGATGGGGATAGCTGCATGACACTTTCCAGACAGAGGAAGTAGCATGAATCTTGAAGAACTGTGAGCTGGTTACTCATGTGACACCCTGAAGTTTGGGGTTAAACAAGAAGAGAAGTGTATGCCTAATCCTCCCTTGTAGATTTCCAAAATCAGAAGGCTGAATGAATAGTAGTTTATGAAAGAACCTATGAAACAACTTCCTCTCTCATCCCCACATTCACATGGGGTTGCGCAAGATACTGGTGGTTGTCTGCTTGTGGAAAATTGTCATAGAGACAGTTGGGAAATCATGGTACTGTTCAGCTAAGAAGTCTCAAGGTAGATAGAAGGATGCAAGCTGCTGTGGAAACATGAAGAGTCAGCCTGTCTCCTATTGTTCTGAAATAGGACATATCTAGTTGTAAACCTCAGTTCTGATACTATTCTAGAAAACTTTGTAAATTAATTAAAAATTTTATAAACTCACTTTGCTTCTCTATAAGATGAGAAATACAAGCTGTAGCTTACACAGATCGTGAAGGATACATCAGACAGTGCTTGTGGTCAAGGAACTATAGCACACAGACACTGGTATTATTGCTCCATGAAATTTGCCCTACCTGCCTGTCCACGTCAACCTGCCTGCCTGCCTGTCCACGTCAACCTGCCTGCCTGCCTGTCCACGTCATGCTACAAGCTGTCCACATTCTGAGGTCAATTAGAGTATCACACAGATTCGTGGTCTGTGGATTTCCTAGAGATTCTATAAGTCAGCAGAATCTATAAATGACCACAAATCCTTATATAACAATTTCACCCACAGGTTACACTTGTGGATTCAACAATAACACTACAACAATATCACATGAATACATAATACATGTATGCATTTATTCAGCAATGGAAGATTAGTTGGAAAAACCTAACCTAATGAAATGAGCTCTATAGAAGTGGAAATTTTCCATTAAATATTGCTAGAAATCAAAGTAAGAAAATTGAAAGGCTTGAAAAAAGCCAAAGTATCTTTTCTACTTAGAGGAGGAAATGGTCACATGAGCAGAAATGCAATGAATGTACCCTACACTGAAAAGTGGCTCCTTGCTGGCAGCCAACAAGTAAACGAGGACCACGGAGCTATGTATTTTATTTTTCAGATGAATCTTTCACTGATTTTTTTATTGGATATTATATTTACATTTCAGATTTTATCCCCTTACCCCATTCCCCCCACCACCCAGGAACCTCCTATCCCATCCCCCTTCCTTCTGTTTCTATGAGGATGTGCCCCCACCTACCCCCCCACTCCCATCTCCCTATCTTCAAATTCCCCCACACACACACTCGGTGTTCAGCCTTCATGAGACCAAGGATCTCTTCTCCCACCTATGCCTGATAAGGCCATACTCCTCTACATATACAGATAGAGCCATGGGTCCCTCCCTATGTGCTCTCAGGCTGGTGGTTTAGACCCTGGGGAGCTCTTCTGTAAGGCAAAAGACATTGTAAATAGGACAAAACGGCAACCAATAAATTGGAAACAGATCATTACCAATCCTACATACCATAGAAGGCTAATATTCAATATATACAAAGAACTCAAAAAATTATACTCCAGACAACCAAATAACCCTATTAAAATGGGGTACAGAGCTAAACAAAGAATTCTCAATTGAGAAAATTGAGGAAATTTGAATGGTCGAGAAGCACCTTAAGAAATGCTCAACATCCTTAGTCATCAGGGAAATGCAAATCAAAACAACCCTGAGATACCACCTCACACCAGTCAGAATGGCTAAGATAAAAAACTCAGGTGATAGTAGATGCTGGCGAGGATGTGGAGAAAGAGGAACACTCCTCCATTGTTGGTGTCATTGCATGCTGGTACAACCACTCTGGAAATCAGTCTGGTGATTCCTTAGAAAATTGGACATAGCACTACCTGAGGACTCAGTTATACCACTCCTGGGCATATACCCAGAAGATGCTCCAACATATAACAGAGCTATGTTCTGAAAGAACTGTGTTCTGCTGAAAACCTGAAAAAAAATTGAGAAAAGTCGCTGAATCCAAGTCTTCAGGTAAGAACACAGGCTCACTGGTACTTTAGACTCTGACATAAGTGCCTTGAGCAGAAAATACATTGAAACTTACTTGGGCATCTGTTATGTAGAATCGTGAAAAGATACACAGATATTGTTTTAAAGCTCGATCTTTGTGATGATCAAGCAATGTAAAATTAGTATATATTATGGTATGGTAAAATAAGTTGTCAGTCAAGAATTTACAGGAGTTAGTGTCACTATGGGATTGGAAGCTTGTAGAGTCGGGGAGGTTCAAAGCATGAGATGCTGACTGTAGGATGGAGACTACCATGCGGTGAGATAGGAGAATTTTTTAAAAGCTCCCCAGTTAACCAGAATGTTAGTTCTTCATCTACACAGAAATATGAAGCTGATGATCTATACTGGCTTAGAAGCAATACTATCTCTACAACTTTTAGTTTAAAAGCAAGCAATAAATAAACAAAACAATAACAAAACAGCAGTCTCACTGAAATTTCAAAACAACTTTGCGAAAAATATAATAAAACATGCTGATGCTGCTAGTTTTCTAAACTAGCATATTTCTAAAATATGAGGTAAATAAATAGAGCTGCTTTAGGCTGATGTCTTTATAAAAATATATCATGATATTTAATACAAAGGTTATGACTTACTGTTGGATAGCATTTATAAAAATAAATCCACTAAGTGTTCATGAAGAAACCGGCATATGATGTAACAGGTGTGTGATGAAGTAGTTCATGTGAGGACTAGCGAGAATCGTTAGAAAAACTGGATAAACTGCCAACATATACGAACATTCCCTGGTGGTAATGAAAATCCTTGTTGTTGGAAGTGGTGTGGAGTTTTCAGACACCAGCCCTCAGGCAGGATGAAAGCCTAGCACCAATATAATCTGGTCATCAACTTCCACGGTTTAATCACAGGTTGGCAAAAATAAAGATCACTCACGCTGAACTGATAATTATCGTACTAAATGGAGGGACCCAGAAAAGCTGAAAAGGATGTTCTGGTCAGTAGTTTGGAATGGCACTATGGGGAAGGCTGAGCTTGTAAAATGACTCAACACTGAATAACAATGTTAAAAAAAGAAGAGAATATTAATGATTAACTAAAATGAAACTGGAGAGATGATCAAATCTGCTCCTTGCCTCTCCTCCTCCCACACACTCTGATACCTTATTCTTCTTTCTGAAGTAGAACATCCCAACTTATTTTAGTCTACCTCTAGGGAATATGATCAAAGAACACTCTCCCAAGAACTTAATTACCCTTCTTTAAAAGAAATCATTTCTTTTCCTGTAAGATGGCACAAAGTCCATTTTGCCTTGCTTGCATCCATGCCCATCTCACAACATATTTGTCCATTATAATATTTAAAAATGCAGATACTCTAATGCTATCTAGTGGTACCAGCAGCCAAGAAAATGTTAACCATCAGTGAGAATTAATATTTGCCTTTTCCTGGGAAGACTATACTATTAAGCTCACGTCATTATTTCTAGCTGTCTAATTTATGAAGAAAAAAAGTTCATCTTGTTAAGTAACTATTGGATACATTACCATATTTATACCATACCATTTTTAGTAAGTATTTTAAAGAGAATGATTCTCAAATTTAACTGTATACTGGAATCAACTGATTACTTTTAGGAAATTCTGATTCCGAGGTACTACTTCCTTAAAACTTCTTATTTAATTGACTTTTCAGTCTGCACATAGAGGTTCTATCAAATATTTACCAAAATAGACAATTTGAGACAACTTGAATAGTCAGGAATACATTCAACTGCCTTTTTAATTGTGAGGAATTGGTCCCCCAAAGCCAAGAATGTACTCACCTGAAGGTTGCTTTATACCTCCTCTAAACTGGACTGTATGGAATAACACAAATTTCTTTTTCAAATACGGTTTTAGTTTAGGTAGCCTTGGTATGGAAAGAGGGAGGAGGAAGGCATAAAAAAAATTATTAGAGAGCAATTTATTGGAAAGGTTGAATTTTTCCATATTATATGTATTGTTTTCTTCCTCATAAACATATTGATAATAAATCAATTTCAGCTTTTAAAATTTATTATGCTCCTTTAATCTGGGCCTAAATTAAGCTATTTGCTGGGAAAAATTAGGGACAGATAATAGGAACCGGTAGACAGGAGTCCAAACTCCAAATTTTGTTTTTAGATTTATTTTATTTTATTTTGTGTGTATGGTGATTTTGCCTGCATGGATATGTGCACGTATATATGTATATTTGGACATGCTAGGGTTCAAAGACGAAGTCAGATTCCCTGGAACTACTACTGTGGATGATTGTGAAAGACCATGTGGATGCTGGGAGTTGGACCCCAGTACTCTGTAAGTACAACAAATGCTCTTGATGAATGATCTCTCAGGCCCACAAACCTACTTTCTATTAGGTGTCCAAGTGGTTGCCAAGCATCAAGGATCATGTGAGTTAGCTTAGAAGAAAACCTGTAAGTATCATTCTAAGAGTTACATACATCCAAGGCTTCTGCTTGAATTTCAAGGTGTCTCATGCCAATGTCTTGTCTCTTTTAACAGCTTCTCCATTCTCCTTATAAATAAAATTATTCGTTCTTTTCCTTTCAGGAAAGTATCTTGGTTTATGCTGCAGGCATGCAGGCATTCAGGTAAGTATGGCTGGATATGTGGGAGAATTTTTAATGGAATTATAAAGAAAATACCACTAATGCTAAATTGTATTAAGCTAGTATTCTGCTTTACATGTGACATATATTTACTTCTTTAGGAGGGATGATATTTTCATGTTATGGTTTAGAAATTCAAGAGCCTTATACTAAAAGTTTTGGTGGACATCAAAACAGTCAGCCAAAATATCAAGACTCATTAAACATAAGAATTTTCCTCCAAAATTTCCACTTACTCTTTTGTTTCTTTATTTTGTAATTATAGTCACCTGATCATAAGACCAAGAAAGAGGTGCCAGAAAAGGTGAAGTTGGTTTCTTGGAGGAGTTCATATTTCAGATTAGTCAAATATCAAATATAAATAATGAATGAGAAGAAGGAAAGTGGAAAATAAAACTCATGCGTACAATTAACAAAGTTAATTAACAAAGGCAAATTAAAAGAACATCATTAGAAGTGCATGCTTGGCCAGATTAGGAGAAAGGAGTGATATCAATTGAGGTCATTTGGAGGGTTTTGTGGCTGTCTTTGGATCATTTTTAATATCTCCTTTATTCTATAGGTCAAATATATAAATATTTCTGTTTATAAGCCATTCAAAATTGATTTTACATGGCAGCTATTACATATACATTGATTTAGATCATTGATATTATATTAAAATGAATTAAAATCATCAGGAAAAGCTTAATATTTTAATATGCATATTTTATTAAGTCTTATAACTACTTTATATTGGTTATTTAGGAAATCGATGTGTCTACTTAAATGCAATTTTATGCTTAATTAAGTTGTTATAATCCAATTTGAATAATGCTACTCTAGATGTCATAAATACATGTGAAAACATCAAAGAACAACTATGTAACTTTGCTAGTTATCCAGAGGATAATTCTGTGCCATTTGTCAAGGTGATAGATAAGAGGACAGGGTGTGTAAGTTAGACACTACAGAGTATAAAATAGCAGCTTCATTAATGGAACAATTCTATATTAGAGAAACATTGCAGAAATTTTCAGTTCTGTGGTTCTGGATGCCTTTAGAAGCAGGAATCTGCTACATTAGTGCAGTAACTCATACACTCACATACCCACTGATGAAACAAGCAAGATAGCCACAAGTGCCCCTTTTATCTCTCCATTTATCTTCCTAGACACTGACTAGCTGAAAATCAATTTTGATGGTAGGAAAAAAGAGAGTTAAATATATATGTACATACATACATACATACATACATACATACATACATAATACATACATAAACACACACACATATAATTACTCTGAAGAATAGCCTGTGGACAAAGGACTGCCCAACTCTCAGGGAACTCAACATCTCTTCCTAGAAGTAACTTATGAGGACATACTCACAGGCTTCTAAAGAACTAGGATGTAAGCAGAAGATGGCATGAATACTGAAATAATGCACAGATGCCTTCTCAAACGGACCAAAAATATCACAGACTGCTAATATTTTTATTCTTGTTCAGTTCTTAAGCCTCCCTGCTCTCTAACACTGAGGACTACCACTGTTCTCTTAGTCTAGAACCTATTTTCAAAACTAATTCATATTAGGAAAACAAAGGAAATCCAGTACTGTCTTCTTAAAGCAATGGTGTAAGCCCAACAATGACAAAAAGCAAGGCTCTTTATGAATCGTTCAAACTATTCTTTCTTTTTCTAAATTAGATTTAGAGACAAGGAAGATGTCCAAAATCACTGTGTGATAGGCAGTAATGATATTGACTTTAGAGCACTGATACTTACTCTGTTTCCCCCATCTTGTCTCACCACTTCCAAAACAAATGAAAGAACAAGAGAAAATGAGTTATCTTCTGACAGATTACTTTTAAGCAAACTAACTTTTCTAAAAGTCATTTAGTTTAATCTTCAATCCTAAGGAATTTCTTTACCTTCCTAGTTTTCTCCAAGTATGCTTTAATGGGCCTACACAATATGCATATGTCCTTATTACCCTGTGATCAGTTCTTATTCAGTACAATGGCATCTTCTTCTCTGGTAGTTAATCAGAATTTTTAGAGAATTTTTGGGAGTATACAGAAACAAGCATAGGTCCTGCTTCCCAATAACAGTAACTGGGCAATCTAGAAGCAGCACTCTTTATAAAACATCTGAAATCAATTTAAACAAGACCAAGTAGAACAAAATAAAAATACATAATAAGGAACTTTGACCGGCAAGGTGGCTCAATGGATAAATGCATTGGCCAGCAAGCCTGACATTCTCAACTTTATCCCCAGGTCTCACATAAAAGAAGAGAACCAGATCCTAGACGGTGTCCTCTGGCTTCCACACATGCTGTAGCACATATGAGTACACATAGTAATAATAAGCATTTGTCTTCAATTTAGCTTTCAAGTCTGAGTGTAGATGGGAAAGCTTTGACTCAGTTGGCTAACAAAGTTCAAAATGCTGTGTTTTTTTTTATAGTAGCACATAATTGGAACTTGTTATATATTTTTATTTAATCTGCCAAGTAAGAAAACTCATTATATGTAAAGGTCCATCTGACTTTTTCAGATTAAACACTGAAGTCAACACTGGCTGTAAAACAAGGCAATGACCTTCATTCACCACAAAGTTCCTATTTAAACCAATGACCAAAGAGTAGGTCTGCAATTATCATTGGGCATACAAATTGTTTTAAGTCATTTGAAGGTAATGTACACCTACATGCATAATTAGTCTTTTTGGTTATTATGCCCCCAAAGGACTTCCCTGCTGTGTATTTTATACTGCTGCTGTTTTTATTTTATGTGTTTGCATTAATGTTTTAATTTTCATACACATATCCTTAGGCCATGTTATGAAGGGCATGACTCTTAAAATTCAATCAATATATTAAATTAATGTTAATAAAGGTCACATAGTAAGGGGTCCTAAATCAACTTTCTGTGCTTGCTCTATACACTCAAACATTCCAATATAGTTATTTATTAGAGGCAACACAAATGTCTTCTCTAGGCTCTAAACTCTCGCCTTCTATCAGAAGAACATGCATATGTGCTTAGTGTCTTGTCTTCCAAGATAGATCCTGCATCAGGACCTCTCTAAAACAATAGTACAGGCCCCTCCTCCACAAACAATAAAACCTACAACTCACTTATATTAATGAGATATACATTAGATAGAGAATTTCTCTAAATTTGTCTTATATAACTTCATTTCCTCATATAATCTGTGTAGTGTTATGTAAGTTGGAGATACATAGCAAAATGTTTGAAAAAGAGAGCTCAGGGAATAAATTGACTTTCTTGCATTATTTAAACCCACCAGAACCCCCAAAAATGTCAGGTGCATTGGCACATGCATGTAGCGCCATTATTGTGGAGGAAGAGACAGGGATCGCAAAGACGCACTGCCATCCAGCCTCACCTAACTGGTGAACTGCAAGGAAAATATGATGTCTCAAAGAAGGTGGACAATATACCTCAGGGTGACACTGAGGTTATTCACTGACTTCTGCAACCACACAAATTCATGTACAGCAAAGGCTCAAATGGGCCTGTAAACATACATATACACACATTCATTTTAAGAAGTAAAGAGTAAAATCTAATTTTTAGCAATAAAGATTCTAAAACAGCTTCAATTTGACACAGCTTACCTATAAAGTATGGTACTAGGTAGTCTAATTACACTTTTACATAAATATTTCAATCTTCAGTTTCATGTATCCAATATAAGAATAGCAATGAGAAAAATATGCAAAATATTTATATCTTATTCAGCACATTTATAATTATTATTAGTAAAAGCAATGACTCCAGGAGTTGCTTCCTGATGCTAAACATATTTAGACTTATTTGGTCGCTACATTAATTACAATTGCATATCCATGTCATAGGAATGACATCACAGCCTCGCACTGAAAAACAAGGGTTTAGCTCAAAACAAAACCTACACTGGTCATTATGTTTTATTCAGTAATCTTAACCTTGCATAAAGTAGAGAGTAGTTCAAATTACACTATGGAGTAGTTAGGAGGATGTAGGCAACTAACACAGACATGCTTTTATGTGGGATTTCCTGGTATTTCAAAGCACATGACAAATATTGGTTGCTTTCATTGTATAAACTATTTCAGAATAGAGAAGACAAGTATTTAAAAATAAACAGAATAATCATACAATCAGTTTAGTTGTAATTGAGATAAAACTATTCTTTAAAATCCCAATAACTTATGCAGTAGTAATGCTGTGCTTAGGACAGGTTTCTAGACTCTGTCTACAATGTCATGTACAGTATCCAATAGATAATTATCAACAAGCCCCAAGCATGAGGAAAATGTACATTGTTTTCTACATTTTAAGCTTCATGAAGTTGGAACTCAGAGGCTAGTGAATAACTAAGACATCTAGGTTCAGTCTTCCTGAGCTAATGTCATGTCTACAAAGCTGCTCTCAATGGTCAAATCATTAAATCTAAAGCCAGGTCTATGACATGTCATTCTCAAAAGTCCACCTTTTTAAATAGGATCCAAGGTCACAGCAATCAATGATGACATGGTTTCTAATATGAGCCTTCCAGAAAAATATGGATAAAGTAAACATGCTACATTTACACAGTGGAACACTACTGAGCTGTTAAAAAGAGTGACATGAAAATTGTACACAAATGGATATAACTAGAAAAACAAAGCATCCAGAGTGAGAAAACCCAGACTCAGAAAGACAGACATGGCTTGTCTGCACTGAGAAGTGGTTGTTAGCTCTAAAGTAAAAGATAAAGATGCTACAGTGCACAGACCCAGAGAATTAAAAACAAAAGCACAGGAAGCTCAACCCACAGGCCAGGAGCAAAAGACAAAAGTTTTTGAATCTCTAAACGTTCAACAACAACACCAATGGCAACAACAAAAACAAAGAAAAAAATCTTTGTTAAATACTTTTTTGCTCAAATACATTTGGCTTAATTTGTTGCAGATCTGAATGGAGTTTTATAGATTAAATGCTTTTCAGTCTAGAAAATTCATATCTTACAAATAAACAACCCACTAGGCAATTCAGAAAAAAAACCAATGTTTTGTATTTTAGCCTATTTTTTTCTCAAATTCTTCACTATCCCCTTGACAAAGCATATAAGCCTTTGTTGTGGGAGACTGCCCTCCGAATTTGAGTTTCGTAAGCATCTCGTGGACAGCATCAACATCAAGAAACTTATAACAACTAGAATGTCTCCAGATGTCAAATATCCCTATGTATCGGCATTATTCTTCTCTCTCAGTCAAAACTCATTGAGCACGTAGAATCAGTGCATAAGCTACTTCCAATAATGACATATAAGGTTCACTAAATTGGTATTGAATCCTTTCTCCATCTGGTTTTCCTCTCTTCCTTCCTGCATCTCTCCCCCTATCATTCTCCTCTCTTCACCTTTCTTTCTCACTCATAAATAAACGAGACCAGATGAAACATAAAAAAAAAAAAAGGAAAGCACTAAGATAGGTATTGCTTTCTTGGGTTCTAGAACTATCCAAAATTTTGAAGTTGTCATGATCTCCTATCCTTAAAATTTTCATAATTAAAAAATAGAGAATAATTACAAATATATAGAGTCTCTTGTGCTTAAACATTCTCTCACTCTTGAGTTTCATATGAGCTTAGTAGAATGATCATTAGATTTCAAACATCTGGAAAATTAAATGAGGTAAATTATATTCTGAAATCATTGTGTGCTTCAGTTCTGAGAGCAACTCGGCCAGCTAACTGGCCAGGTTGCCTTCGATGATGCCAACAACAGATTGGAAAGATGATACTTGCCTGTGAGAACCCCTTCAATACCGTCTGTTCAATCTGGCCTACCCATGTTCTGCCTGGGGTTACTTTAACTTGGGGACATTTAGATGTTGTCCCAGGCATCACATAGACACCATAGTTAAGATAATCAATAATAAACATCATTTTCCTGTAAAGTCAACAGCACCAACTTTCACACTATGGTTGTTCTGCAGTTATATACATTCAGACATGTTGTCCACAAAACACAAGCTACCAAAAAATAGAAGGAATACCATAAATTTTCTTCACAGAGTTTTTATTATTAAGTAGGATTCTCAAATGGATTCTAAATGTGCTATGGAAGTTGGGTTATGAATGGCTCACTGTGGTGGCAGACACTTTCTGGTTTGGTAGCCAGAAGTAGGGAAAAGTAAAAGAACTCTCAGTAACTTCTGACAAAAGTGAAGTATCTGATATCACTTCTCAATTCAACTTCACTTGTAATGTGTGCTCTGAAGAATGACCTCAGCATTTGCAGCAGGATACTTAGTCTGCTACACTGTATTCACAGTAGAGCTCCTGATTAGGCAGTAGAAGAGGAGGTGAAGCTGGGAGAAGAAGAGAGGAAAGTAAGGGCAGAAAAAGAGGAAGAGAAGGGGAGAAATAGAGGAAGGGGAGGAGAAGAAGGAGGCTATCAGCCATGAAGAACCACAGATCGGTCAAAAGCTGTCCTGAGTAGCAACTTCTATCAAAACGTTAGATATTGGGAACAACTCTAATTGTGTGGGCATCTTTTTGACTGAGCATTTCTAAATATATAAATACTTTAGGTAATCATTAAGAGTCTCATTTCTACCGGGTACTGTGAGGATGGCAGATATTGTCTGGGGTTCAGCTGAGCTTTGTGGAAGCAGTGTGGTGGATTGGCAGAGTCATCCTCCATGCTGGCATCTCATGGGTGCCAGGGTCTGCACATCTAGCTAGCCGGAGCCCTAGCTGAGGAGCAGCGGAAACATGGTGGTTTCTCGGGATCAAGCCAGACCGGGTGCCATTTTCTAGATATCACCCCTACAAGTATTCACACACGGTTTTACGTTGACAGTTTTCAATGAAAAGAGCTTTTTATTCTCTTTTCAGTGAAAAGAACCAGAAACAGGAGAGCTGTTGAACCAAACAGAAAGAGATGTTTGGTCAGAAACATGACCTACAATTGTAGCCAGAAATACACAATAGTTTTAGATTACTGTATGTCTTCAAAAAAGAAAAAACAGTGTCATGCATGAATTTCTCCCTGTCTTCTATGCCAGTGAGACATGTTCATAAATTAAAAATAGTATCTTATATTCTTAAACAAAATTTTAAAAGGCTGTATACACCAGCATGCAAGTTCAAAGATGCCAGTCATTGCTAGCTAAGGTAGAAAAACAGAGGCAGTGCTATACAGAGAAGTGGCTCTAAGGATAAAGAAGAAAAATTTAACTACACTTCTAATCTTAGACATATTTTTTCCCAGAACTGATGGTCCAGTTATACTTTTTGGCACATATCCCAAGAAAAACATAGAGGATGGGGTTGTTCAAAATCAAGAATTCATTTAGCCATGTCAGGATATCATCCATGAAAACAAACAAGCAAAATAAATAAATAAATAAATAAATAAATAAATAAATAAATAAACATATAAAACTCCATGGCCATAGAAACTTACTTGTGAATAGACTTTTGTGCATAATCACTGCTTTTGTTCTGTTACTTTAATAACCTGTTTTTATTATGATATTCTTCCTCGAGATGAGTTTTTTTTTTTTTTTTTTTTTTTTTTTTTTTTTTTTTTTACCAAAAAAGTACATAGTTTTATTATTTTCACATGCAACCAAGTAAATTGGACCCACTGGACTTATGAGATTATTCTCTTCCTCCTCCTCCTGTTTCTCCTCCTGCTCTTACTCCTCCCTTTCTTATTCTTCCTTATCCTCCTCTTCTTCTTCTCTGCTTTCTCTAAGGCAGTGGTTGCCAATATTCCTAATACAACTACCCTTTAGTACAGTTCCTCCTTTTGTGGTGACTCCCAACCATAAAATTATTCATTGCTCCTTCATAGCTATAATTTTGTTACTGTTATAATCATAATATAGATATCTGATATGAGGGATAGCTGATATGACTCCAAGGGACTCATGAACTACACATTGGGAATCTTTGCTTGAGAGGCTCTGCCAGAGCCTGACAAATACAGAGGCAGATGTTCACAGCCAATCATTGGACTGAGCATGGAATTCTCAATGGAGGAGTTAGGGTAAGGACTGAAGGACCTAAAAGGGTTTGCAACTCCATGAGGAGAGCAACAGCACCAACCAACCATAGCTTTCAGGGTCTAAACCACCAACTTGGGAGAACATAGGGAGAGACCCATGGCTCTAGCTGTATATGTAGTGGAGGATGGCTTTGTCTGCTATAGGTGGGAGAGGAGATCCTTAGTCCCGTGAAGGCTGGATGCCTCCTATGTGGGAAAATTCGAGGGTGGGGAGGTGGGAGTTGGTGGGTGGGGGCATATCCTCATAGAAGCAGGAGGAGGGGAGTGGGATAGGAGGTTTTGTTGGTGGGGGGGAGCCAGGAAAAGGGATAATATTTGAAATGTAAATAAAGAAAAAACCCAATAAGAAAGATCTGTGATTATTTTCTAAAAACAATATTGATTTATAATAATAGGCACAAAGACATCAATCAATAGCCTTGAAGCTTTTATGAATTCAGGAAAGCTTGTGATGTACCTTATTATTACAGACTTTCAGTCATTGATCCCAATAACAGCAGTTCTTAATATCTGTTTAAATGTGTGTTGCCTCTAATTCATAACTCATATTAAAATATGTTTACAACTTTCTTGAGAACCCTAAATGGACAAAGAGAATGTGAAGAGTGTAACATAATAAGCAGCTGTTGTTTGAGGAGTTTACACTGGAAGTAGATGTCCAGGCATCCAAACTGCAATTGGCCCACCCTGTCAGTCTTTTGCTATATGTCCACAGGTAACTAGAAAGTGTTTCCATAGTACAGTTCTATGAACATGCACTGTATGCCAAGATCTACCCGTAAACAGAAATCCCTTTTTTTCTAGTGTTTATTTCCAAAGTTCAACTTTATTTTAATATTTTAAAATTTATTGTAATATTTTAATATTGATTGTAGCACATGAACCAGAACTCTTAACACTCTGTTGTTTACACATAAGCATGTGGAGCCACCATTGCTAAGTCTGAAAATGTCCTGTAGAATTTTTGTTCAAAACTTAATCTCCTGTGCAACAGTATTTTGAAATGTGCATAAGAGAAGATGTTGGGTGAGAAGGACTGTCCTTAAGGCTGAAATAAAAGGCTTCTGCCTGTGGGCTGTCTTCTTCCTTCTGCCACGTGAGAAGCAACTCCATATCTGAACTTGCAAGATTCAGGACATCCTCTTAAAGTCAGAGATCCTATGCGACATAATCAGATGCCAATGTCCTGAACTCAGCTTTTGTCTCCACAATTAACACCTCCAGTTACTACAGAAGCAGGTCCTGATGAAGACAACCCCATTGCAAAAATTTTTTTAATTATTTTTCATTTGGTAAATGGATTAATAAAATCCATCCTAAAATTATTATATTTTCTTATTAATATATATTAATTATTCAAAATAATGAGTTTCATTGTTGCATATCCATACATATATGCTATTATTTTGTCACTATTCATCTGCTCATTCTATTTTGCTCTTTATGTCTCTCATAACTCTCTTTTTATTCTTCCATATAACAGAATACCCCAGTTCCCCTACCAATTACAGTAACTACCTCCAGCTAAGACTTTCTTCCTACACATATATTTTCTAAACAATTGTGTCTGTGTTTGTGTTTTTGTGGCAAGGTCATTAGAGTATTTTTCTTACACACAAATATTATTCATTTTTCTTTAAGGAATATTTTGTATTTTATAATTAAAATGTATTTTTAAGGAAATATTCTCCTTCATTTTATAAGCAAAATCACTCTGTTGTCCTCACAATAAATTCTAGTAGTTTGAAAAAATAATTTCTTTCTAAATTAACAAAGAAAAATATGAGACTATATACTACAAAAGAAAAGGGAAGTCATAAAAATTTTTAATTCCAAGAACATTTTAAAGGCCATTTAAATATAATTCATTACATTATACTTAATGGTAAACTAACTCCTGACATAAAAGTTTTAAGTTTGTCTATGACCAAAACATAAACAAACAAACAAACAAACCTGAAAATATTAACGTTTTTTTGCCATTTTCTTTATGCCTGGAATATAATGAATATACAATCAATGCTGATAGAATATGCAGTTTTATATTAGGTCCAGGATTGTCAACAGTAGGCTAATTTTTGACGTAGAGTGCAAATTATTTCAAGGAGTCAAGCCTCTGGCTGCTCACACTCAGATGGCTTCCTACTGACCTCAGTATTTACCAATTTGCAGCAGGAAAATGGTTGGTGAAATAAATTCTGGTCACTGATAGCTGAGATTATAACATATTAGTCTTTTTGGTATGATTCATCAGTAATTATCTATGATGATATTGATAAGCTTTACTCCATTGTTGGGTTAGAGGGGTTAATGAATACTAAAGAATATAAAGAATTAATAACCATATTGAGCTTATCGGTGTCTTTATTCTAAGGATGAAGTAATAAGCACACTGTGAATGTCATAGACACATTAAGTTCTCTTGGAAAAATGAATACCATATTGTTGTTTAAACTTTAGGATTGGAAATGCAGTAAGAAGTATGAGTTGATACCTTCAGAATAAGATATTTAGAAGATCTTGTTAAAACATAAACCTGAGTATTATTATCACTTTTAAAGTTTGAAAAGCAGAGTTTTCAGTGTCTTTCTGTGAGCTGACACAAAAAAGGAAAACAAAGACTAAAATTTTCTTTTCTCTACCTGGGTACACTGAAAACTTTACTGTGGCTTAGCATTATCAATCGTTGTCTTTGCATACAGTTAGATTTTATGATAGACATATTGTTTTTGTTTTTGTCTGGTCTACAAGATCTCTTTTGTTTTGATATAAAATCTAGAATATAATGTGTATATATATACATATGTATGTATATATATATACATATAGTTATACATATTATATATGCAATAATAAAATGAATAGCTAATCGCTTGATAAGTATAACATTCTCATTTTCTGTTCTTCCCAATCTTTCTCATTTCTATGACATATGTTATGTTTTATATGATGAATGTTGTCTTAGTCTTTTAGATCAAAAGTTATATCATTATGTCCTATACTAGAAATGGATAAAGTTTAAAATCCTGAAGGAGTATCTCGAGTCTTAGAAAATCTGACTGGCTGCCACATATTGGAAATTAGGCCAAGGTCCACCATTTCTTGTGTGTGTGTGTGAGGAGGGGGTTGGGGGTGTGTGCATTCTACATCTGTCCCTCATCAACCATTGTTCTACAGAGACTATTTTTTTAATTGGGTTTAATTAATTCAGTCGTATTTGTCCTAATTGAGAGTATGTTGTTATTGAATCTGTGTTTTTGTCTTTGAAAGGCCCTCATCTTCTTCGAGTCTGCCTCTCTTTCTTTCTTGATGAGTGCCATTAAAATTGATTCTTGCCTAACATCAACAACCATGAACATGATCATAGAATGATGCTGTAAAAAACTTACAGTATACAGGACCAACAGGTAAAAGAATTGCCAGATTGTCCTTTTCAAAGTTATCAGACAGCACTGGGAGTAGATTTTAAAAATGATTTGGACATATTGTTCGCTGTGGAATAAGTCAGTAAAGGAAATCTATTAATCAGAGTGCATGCAAAAGTTTTAGGTGATAAGACAGCTAAATGATCTTATTATAAACTTTTTATATCAAGAGACATTGAAATGTGGCTCTAACAATACATATACCACAGGGAGAAAATTACTAAATGCAATTTACAATTAAGTGCAACCATTAAGGACTTCTGTTCTCAACAATTTCAGAAGAGGCCTGGAGCTAGGGTTTCCTGAAGTGTGGTTTTAAATGTGAGCAGGGAGGGCAAGGAAGGGGGGTAGATCTATTGTTTATATTTTTTTCTGTTAGGACAGCACTAGAAATTTGTCAGAAGCATCTGTGTTTTAAACAGCACAATGGAGTGAAAATTGGCAAGTATGGTTTAGAAGTTAATTTCAAAGATTTATGATACCACGGTGTTCATATTTAGCAGCTGTCAATTTGTTACCATCAACTGCAATAAAAACCAGTAAAACCTGAAATCTTCTCTGCCAAAGAGACAGCTGTTTCTGAACATAGCAGCTTTTGGGGATATGGTTGCTTTTTTTAGCACAGCAAATTCTATTTGAGATACTCTATTTTTATTTATTGGAAAAATTTCAAAAGAAGTGATTTATATTATTTAACTTTATTTTGACACAGTAAGGATGAGAATGTATTAGTCCTGGTGTGTTTATTCCTCCATCTCTTTAAGCCATGTTTTTAACCTAGTGGTATTTTGATTTTTGAACTATCATTTGGCACCATCTTTTAAAAAATGTGTGTCTCAACTAGACACCATTGGTACTTGGTGTGTGGAGGTAAGGTATGCGGGGACATGTTTAATGGTACACAGAAACATCTCCACAGTGAAGAACTATTTGTTGTCCGTGTCAGTTATCCCAGGACTAAGCAGCAGTGTTCTACAGGGATTGAAGTGAGAGATTTATATTATAGGAGGATTTGCATTTTATGGACAAGTACTCTTTCATCAGAACTGTTCAGGTAGGGAATTACAGTCAGGCACAGGCTGTGGTATTAGAATAACAGAGTGAGAATCCTTTACATGAAATTATAAAGGGGATGTTTGCAGTGGTGTAATTAAGTTACCAGCACTTATATAGAATTTGTTTCTATTTATTACATTTTATAACTGTGCTATAAAAAATGAATCTGCAACTAAAACTGGACAGATAGTTTCTTTGAATAGTAATAATTTTTCAAATGCACATTCATTAATATTCTTCACCTACTTCTTAATGAATATCAAATGAGTATTAAAAACTTGAATGTTTGCTTCTACCAATTACATCACATTCTTAAATTAAAGATATTTACAAGTAAATTTATAGCAAATAATATTAAGTAAATGTTAGTCACTTCACAAATATTAATCATAATTCTTTCAGATAAGAGGAACAGTCACGTTCTGCATGAGAGTAAGAACCAAGAGCTCACATTTCTCTTAGTGCCTCTCTCTCCATCATTGGAAAGTGCTCTCAGCCAGCATCAATTTACCTCAAGTATTTATTTAACATGTAAATATTTACAGCAAGGATCCATAGCCCATTGAAAATAAAGAGGAATGGAGATTAGGAAATAAAGGAATAGAGATTAGAATAATCCAATGACGATCACATTTTCTAGCTAAAAGATAGGCACTTCTATAAAATTACCTCAGGTAATAAATTACTTAGAAGACATATGACGATGATTTAGTTTGAAACATAAATGTGCTTCTAAATTTCAGTCTTCAAAATGCCTTTCACTGAACTCATGAAGTAGTGTCTCTCTTATGTTAATGTAATGAATGTTGATACAATTCTTACAACATGTTTAATTATACTCGAGATGTATCCTTGATATGAACTCAACTAATTTTGCTAAAGATTCCAGACATAGGTACATACATATGTAGCCCTCGTTTTATAGTAAAACTGAAAGATGTGGAGATCTTCACCCATAATACCTCACCAATATGGTCCAAACAAGGACCGAACTAGTATAACATCCATAGACATGCTAACACTGAAGGCAGGAATCTCACAGGCCCACCCCTAGACAAAGTACTACAGTCAATCAATGCTGAGAGTGAGAGACTTAGTCTTCCACAAAGATAAACCCACAAATAGTTATCCAGTATCAAGCAGTGATTCCCAAAATCCCATACATACAATTAACAATAAAAAGGGTTTAGCCGGTTGTAAGTATATATTTATGTGTATGTGTGTGTGATTTTGTGTGTGTGTGTGTGTGTGTGTGTGTGTAATATAATAGCAATTAAAGAGGAGATCATGTATTTGAGAAAAAAGTGAGAGAAGGTAACATGGAAAGGGTTAGAGAGATTAAAGGGAAGAAGAAAACAATGTAATTCTGTTTATATTAAAAATATTTCTGAGGTCTTACAGCTAGTAATCTGAAATAAAATTTATTCATTGCTGTCTGGTCAGTCACCCCATGATTCTCTATGGATTTCTTCTCTTTATTCTATAACATACTTCTTCTTTACTCAAACTTCCCTGGGTGGTATGACCTTGGGAGGGGTAAAAGTGTGCAAAGTTTCAGGTCCTCTCAAAGGGTGTGAGAAATTGGTGGGGAGACAAGGAGATAGTGTGGTCTTACTGGACCATGTGCTCATCAAATTGATTTACCTAAAAAGATTCTTAGAATTCAAGTCTCAGTGAATTAAGCATATCTGTTCTTTTCTGTTCACTACTTTATGCTATACAAACTAAATAAAATTTCTCTTATTGAGAGGTCAAGTTTAGATGAGTATTCATGACAGGATCTCCTGAGTTACTTCTCTTTGGTTCCATTCCTAGCTGTGAATTTCTATCATTGTATGTCTACTGCATTTCTTAAATGTTAGAGGGAAACATCTGGAGTTCAGATGACATTGCAGCGTGATTGGCTTCACTGGCTCATGAAGTTTCCATCTTCTCATTCACACTGGATAGCAATTATCTATTACTTCTTAACTGTGACCATGCCACTATGTCTTTTCAATAATATGAGAATAGGTGCTGAGATACCTCCAACTTAAGATGTATAAAACAAGTGTACCCTGTCTGTGACTTTTTCCTAGTTGTTTCTTTGTCTGGATGTAGAAAACATGAACATAATGGAGGGCTTGGAGAACCATGAGGCTTTATTGGACAATGGCCTACAGTGTAAACAGCTTTGACATCCTTCAACTACATCATAAGGTCTGACACTGAACAAAGTTTGATGATGCTATGAGCTAGGTGTAAGCATGTTTTCTAATATCATGGCACTAAAAGCCTGGGTTGTTACAGTGTCTCACTTTTATTATCCTGACTATTATGAATCTATCTCTACTATGTTACCAAAATGCTAGCTCTTTTAAACTTTAAATTACCTTGTTTTAAAAGAATTTTATCCCACTACCATTTCTCTACAGGAGAGTCTTGGTGAAGTTTATTATCCATGAGTCTTCTTATCAGATTGATTACACTAATCTACCACCAAATCAATTCAACAGTTCTTTGTAGATTCAAATTTTAAATAGATGTACAGGCACAGCAGTTAAATATTGATTTATAAATCTACAAGCTAGAACTATGGCACAGCACATCAATTAGATAAAATACACTTAAACCATATGCAGTAAAATACTACATTTTAAGTTTTTGAGTGGTGAACCATCCAACCAGTTAAACAAAATAAAATTCATGTGGCCAGAACATTAAAAATAGCATAAAATACAATACAAGTATGTACCGTAATATCCTTATGCCTCTCACAAGTAGAAAGGTATTTTTATTGTGCTTTCCTCTTACCTTATTGTGAATAAGTTTTAGTTCTGAAAAGGAGCTTCCTAATACTGTAAATTCCTCAAACAATCCAATACTGCACTATCTGGATCAGTTTTACTTGAAGGAAATGTGTTCAGAATTTGAAATAAAATGATGTTTCTTTAGAAGGTTCATCATCAGTGTCCTGCCTATGCTTGACCAGGCCCACAGAGAAGAGTACTTTGTGTCACTCAGGCCTGGCATATAACAAAATTCTGGAATAACCTTTGCTTCTCTAAATATCTCAAAATTTTTTATGTTTTTTTATTGGATATTATATTTACATTTCAGATTTTATCCCCTTACCCTATTCCCCCCTCCACCCAGGAACCCCCTATCCCTCCCCCTCTTGCTTCTATGAGGATGTGCCTCCACCTACCCCCCACTCCCACCTCTCCACCCTTGAATTCCTCCCCACTCAGTATTCAGTCTAAATGGGACCAAGGATCTTCTCTCCTACCTATGCCGACAAGGCCATCCTCCCCTACATATACAGATGGAGTCATGGTTCCCTCCCTATGTGCTCCCAGGCTGGTGATTTAAACCCTGGCGAGCTCTGGTTGGTTGCTATTGTTGCTCTCCTCATGGGGCCACAAACCCTTTCAGCTCCTTCAGTCTTC
Organism: Rhabdomys pumilio; assembly: GCA_030674055.1. Lineage (NCBI taxonomy): Eukaryota > Metazoa > Chordata > Mammalia > Rodentia > Muridae > Rhabdomys > Rhabdomys pumilio. The sequence goes on along the minus strand of JANHMN010000010.1, from coordinate 74,290,692 downwards.
TCTCTAGCTCCTCCATTGGGAACCCCTTGATCAGATCATTGGTTAGCTGTGAGCATCTGCCTCTGAATATGTTGGACTCTGGCAAACTTCTAAGGAGACAGCTATATCAGGTTCTTGTCAGCATGCACTTCCTGATATCCACATCAGTGTCTACCGTTGGTGACTGCACATGGGATGGATACCCAGGTGGAATGGTCTCCAGACGGCCCCTCCTTCAGTTTCTGTCCCACACTTTGTCTCCATATTTGCTCCCTTGAGTATCTCAGTTTTAAAACTAAAGAACCATTGCTTGACTTAGCCTCATTAGTTGTTATCTTCACCGTACAGGCTTGAAAAGTTTTATTCTTTATCCATCATGCATCTCTTACTCAAAAACTGAAAAGTTATAACCCAGAACTTAAGGTACACAATATTCATATATAATTTGAAAAGCTGTAAGAGCCGAGTGGTGGTGGCGCACGCCTTTAATCCCAGCACTTGGGAGGCAGAGGCAGGCGGATTTCTGAGTTTGAGGCCAGCCTGGTCTAACGAGTGAGTTCCAGGACAGCCAGGGCTACACAGAGAAACCCTGTCTCGAAAAACAAAAACAAAAACAAACAAACAAACAAAAAGCTGTAAGAAATGATGCTTGTTACATATTTTAAATCACCTATCAAGAAACATAATCTTTGGAAAACTGAAAAAGGTTTAACTCTCTATTTTTATAAAATAATTTCATTCCAAATAAACTTGAATTTTATTTCTTACACAACTATTGATAAGTTTATATCTAGAATATTTTTAAATAAATGCCTTGTGTATAAAGATAAGTCAAGTATGGTCCAGACAGTAATCAACATTTGACAACTAATGTTTGCAAACTTATCCTGGAGGTGAACAGAGCTAGAAATACAACATAAAATTATAGGTTATATATAAATCATAAAATCACTACTGGCTCTGTGTTTTAAACATGTTTTCTGAAAAACAAAAACAGTGATAGTATGTATTCTATATCTTGAAGAGTTTTAATATGGTGGTCCTAACCATGTGTACACACTTGGAAGGATGGATGACATTCTTCCAAGTTAAATTTTTGGCACACCAAGGTCAGACTGCAGAAGTCTATTTTGATAGCATTTAAAAGAAACTTGCCAGTGTCTCTTAAAAAAAAAAAGACAGCAAAGAAAAACAAAACACTCTTCTCTTTCATCTTAAGATTAGTGAGAAAGGTTTCAAATTCTTCACAAAACTGACAGAATATTCTAGTATGAACTTGACATTCCGATATGCAAATAGTTTTTCTTGTTGGTAAGATAAAATTGGAATGACAGTATTCCTCAACAACTACAATTTTAGATTAAAAGATGCAGCAAATCAAGTATGTATGCCTTGATGACAAATGATCAACTGGAGATGCCTTCTAGAAAGAGCCTCTTGAAAAAGTACAAGTAACACAATAGACTGATATTCATTTTCATTATAAGAAAATATACATACACAGACATGCATGTGCACACACATACATGCACATATGCACACACATACATAGGCACACACACCAATGCACATACAAACATATATACACACATACTTATGAACAAATACACAAACACATATATATGCACATACATATATGCACAGAAACACAAGTACACACATGCACAGGCACACACACATGCACATACACACATATACATGGAAACAAACATATGCAAACACACACTCATATATGCATGGACATATACACATATAAGCACCCACAAACTCGTACACTCATGAGTTTTAATGAGAAATGAAATTTCTCAAACTCACCAAAGTTGTGTATCAGTTTAGTCAAGAATTTGGCTGAGTCTAATTCTGGTTTACTTTACACTGTATATTTTGTACATGGGAACCTACAGAATAATGTTGGCTGATATCTGTATTAAAAAAAAAACAGTAAAACAAATTTTAAAACATCTATGTAACAGTAATATATATTTTAGAAAGAAGGTTATTGTGACTATTGGAAGTGATTTCTAATCTAAGGCCATTGATTAACAAGGAATGTTTTACTTTGGCTCATTCCATGTTAAAAATGAAGTGACCACATTCTACCATTTCTCTTCTCTCCAGATTTCAGGTCTGTGAAATACTTTAGAACATTAAAATGATGAACATTGTAGGTTATTGTTATTTTCAGTTTTCACTGAGTGTTTTGCAATTAAATGTCATTCCTCATTACAGGAACGCCAAACAATTTAAACAACTTCAGTGTCTCATGAAATTTTTCTTAAAGGAAAATGTGTAAGATTTCACAAATAAAAGTTAAATGCACAAGAATATTTTAAATGTCTTTCTTGGGTACATATAAATCTTTCTAAATGGACATGATATAATTTCAAAATTAATTTTCTTCAATGTATATATGGTATTTAAAATTTCCAGTACATAGATAATTTTACCAAAAAGCAGCCTAAGATGGACTGACAGAAATTCTCAGTGTTAACTGAAGTCCTATTGGAGGAAGCACAGGGCATTCATACAGAAATGTTGCAACATCCATTCTACTGACTTCTTTCTCTAAAACTGTGTGGCATGTAATGTTAAAGTCTTCTAATATTTTAAAAATGTATTCCTTATCATCTTTTTTAAAGTTTTAGTTGGAAACATGAAATAGAAAAATGTGACAGAAAGTTCTGAGAGCCTTTCACTCAGCTTGTTAAAATGTATCCATCCTGTAGAGAGGCATTAAAACATCAAAATGAGAATAGTTAAAACTGACTTTGATTGAAGGATTATTCTATTTAAATGGTTTTATATACCCAGTGTGTGTATGTATATGTGCTTCTCTGTGTGTGCTTTTCTGTCTGTCTGTCTGTCTGTCTGTCTGTCTGTCTGTCTCTCTCTCTCTCTCTCTCTCTCTCTGTGTGTGTGTGTGTGTGTGTGTGTGTGTGTGTGTGTGTGTGTATGACTCTTCGTGTGTTTGTGTAATTGTATCAAAAAATTGCATTGAGGCACACCATAATCAAGAAACTGAGCTGACTGTATCACTATAGTCTCTGTCCGGCCACCTGTACCACTACAGATGAACTCTTACTGTTTTCTGTCATAACTGTTACCAAGTCAGTTCCGCCTACTTTCAGTGATCCTGTCATTTCAAGAATACCAAATAAATGGAGACAGGTGTACAAAGATTCATGAGTTGAGTTTTCTCACTCAATTACTTCTTTTGAGATGTATCTCCATTAGTGAATATATCACTAGGGTATTCCTGTTACTGTTACATATCATTGCACAACATTATTTGATTATGCATAACTTCTGAAACAAATTGTAGCTTCTCTTTTCAAAAATATACCCCTCCATAGTAAATATGAAAATTTTTATTAAAAGGTAGTATCTGAAATTATGGTGAACTAATTGTTCATATGCTATCTAAAGCTATTTTGAAAGATAGAACTTTTCACAATGTTTGAATATTGTATGTAAAAAATAATTTCTGAGTTATGAAAAATGTAATATATCCTATGTAGTAGCTTAATTTACAGCTAGAAACATATAAGCCAGAAAGTCTTATCATTATTTCACTCTTTACTTTATTATTTAATTTATTCACATGTCAAATTTAGGTTAAGTTATTTACAATAATATGAATGTTATAAAAAATGCTTAGTTTTTCTATTGTTATTATTATGCCATTTTCTTTGGAGTGTGAAATGCTACAGCGAGGTAGCTTCCGTGTGATTATATGTTCTGTCAGACACACTCAGAAAGTAATTTGTTTAAACAAATTATTGAGCATCCATTCAAACAAATATTTTATAGTAATTTAAAGGAATTATAAAATTGAACACCTTAATGACATGGGAATAGATTCCTAAGCTATTCAACAGTAGTTGACAAAGATGTTTACGAAAGAGTTTTCATAACAAAATCTTATTTTTATAAAGTGATGTGTATAATCACATATGCATAAAATGGGAGATTGTAGGCTTACTGTGTAAGTGTAAGGGCCACTTTCAGGTTTCATTTTCCATATTTTCTTGAAATGCTTTACTTCAAGGGACTGAAGCCCAGACTGATATACAAGACTGTTGTTTATATAGAGGAACATTGTTTTGTTTTTTTTTTTTATGTCATGCTGGCATCCTTATATAGCACAATTTCTCCTATTTTCTTAATCTTTGCACTCATTCTAATTACTGTCCTGTTTATTTCCTTTATTTTATAAAAGAAAATTGACTTGGAAACTCTTTCAATAGCCACACAAACCAAGAACATAAAATATCTACGACAATTAAAAAAACATTACTTTAGACTCAAAGCAACAATCCCAAAAAGCTTCAAGGCCTTAAATCCTCCATATATATCACATTTCGTATCTTGAAAGCATGTGGAGACTATGAGAACACCCATAGTAGTTTTTCATATTTATAATTTCTGATTTCTTTACACTCAACAGAGGCACTGTGCTCATCTAGTAACGATTTTCTGCCCTCTTGTATTTTTTTATATAAATTTTAGGAATATTAATAAACTATGTCATCAGATTACTATTATAATACGTGACATTGGGTAGAATTCTGGGCAGGCCTATAATCTCCGCCAGTCCCTCTTCCTGTACCTACTGGCCACATATGAAAGACTGCTAAATCAATTAACCTGCTTTACTGCCCTTTGCAAAGCTTATGAATTATGTTGCTACTAATAATTTTCTTTTGAATTAAAAATTAACTTTCACAAATTAAGCACTAGTATTTGTGTTCAAAGGTATTCATTAAAGAAGGTTTCAATTAAAAATCAAGTAACTATAATATAATAGGGTCTATTACTGATATAATTATTTTCTTTTAACATTTCACATCCATTATCATTCTGTGACCACAAATTTAATTCAAGGACATAATCTCTTTTAAATTTGAAAGAACCAAGTTGGTTCATAGAAACTGGCTGCATCTACTACATACTATACTACTTCAAATAAAGTATTGCATTATTGAAAAACACAAAGCAGGTAATAGAATTGATAATGATTAATAGTTGTCTAGCAAACATTCACTATCTTGCTTAACTAATGTTATCTTTGTTTTTTGGGCTTTTTTTTTTTTTTGAGACATGTTTTTGCCACACAGTCCAATCTGCTTTTAAATTCAAAATCTTTCAGCTTCAATCTCCTGGATGCTAGGACTGTATGCATATTAAACCATATCTATTTATGGTTGCTTTAATTTCATTTGGCTTAATGATAACACTTACATACAAAATATCATCACCAATCAACCTAGTTCACCGTAAGTCACACACCAGTGTGATAAGAAAACTGCTTTTTGCACTGAAGTAGTTTGTCTGGCTCTGAATACATGATGGTTGAACAGTAATTATAGATATATTACAGTGTAAATGTTATTTGAAAATTGATTCTTATTTCATATAATACATCTCAAACATAGTTTCCCTTACCTCCACTCCTTCTAGCTCTCCCTTCTCCTCTTTTAACATGAACTTTTAATTTCCATTTTGGAAACAAGTAGCTTATCATGAAAAGGGAAACATTCTAAAATTTGAAGTGGACTAGAGGACTAAGAGAAGGGCTCTGAAAGGAAGAATGTGAGCATCTATAAGATTAAATAAGCACCTCCTACCTGTGTACCCAATAGTTTCAAAGCTTGCAGACATCTGTCTCTACATTGATAATGATGGTAGTGGGTGATGATGATGGTGATAACAGTGATGATGATGGTGGTGATGATGATGGTGATAATGATGATAGATTCTGGACATCACTAGTTTTCCAGAAGCAAAAAAGAATCCTTAAGTTTTCATGTATGGAGTTCTCTGGAGTTTGAGCACTCCCTTCACCATATTGTGAGCATGTCTAAAGGGTTAATGTCAAACACAACCATGATTTTTACTTCTCATTATCCTACTTTTATAGATTATTATTAACACAATTCATCCGTGAACATCATTCTAAAGAGGTGGCACTTGTTTGTGAAGAGAATGCTCAGACTGTTGTCTAATGAGGAACCAGGTATGTGTCTCATCATAACATTGGATATGTTATTTAATTATCTGGATTTTATTCAACTCACATGAAACTTACATTAATGGCTTATCTGTAATAAACTTTTATAAGCTATCTTAAGAATTCAAGATGAGTCAGAATTTTATTTATTGATGGCCATCCATAGACTGGTACGATTTAGAAGGATTTGTATATGCTGTTGTTCTGTTCTCTTTCATTAAAAACAATGCTTACTAAAACCAGCTTTAACTGACAACATAAAAGCTATACAACTCTACTTTAGGAAAAATCAGAGACCATCCTGAAGAACAAATGTGTTATCAAATTAATTAATCAGCAGATGAGAGGTTTCTGCAGGGTCATTTTTATGCCCATTGAGTGGCATTGTCTGATCCATCAAAGGCTTCGGCCAGCTAAATGCTTAAATATATCAGGAATTGAATTGTACTTAGCAGTTAATTAGAAACACTCATATATTGTGTTCTTGTATATAAAAAGATACAAAATGAAGACCAAGAACACACCTGACAGGCTCCTTGGAGCAACTCAGTCCTCAGGGATCAGGAACCTATCCCTCGTGTTCACGGGGGACTTTTTGTAATCAGTTGGTCCCTGCTTCCCTCTTTCACTATATTAGATTTTTGACTTAAAAATATAACAAATGTAAGTGACAGAAAAACAGTTCTATGGTTAAGAGTGCTTTGATGTTCTTCCAAAGGACCTATCGACTTCCCAGCTGCTACATTAAAGAGCTCAAGACCATTATGACTCCAGCTTCAAGGGATCCAAACCTCTCTTCTGGGAAATGGTGCGTATGTACTGCTGGCATACACAGGTAAACACACGTATACATAAATAAAACTTTAGAAAAAGAACAAATTGCAGTGCTTAATTAGCAAATCTGTATTGTTTAATTTTAACATCTGTAATCATTTTATAAGTATTGGGTTATTTTTGTAGATTTTAAAAATACCACTCCCTCTCCACCCACCTGCCAACTGAGCTGGTCTGTTTGGAAAATGAGAGGTAAAATCTATTTAAAGTAGCTAAAGCTTTTTACATCAGAGGAGGTCTCACAAAGGTCGTTTTTTTTTTTTTTTTTTTTTTTTTTTTTTTTTTTTTTTTTTTTTTTTGCCACCGTTGCTTCCCATCCTTATTCTTTTCTGTCTGCCTCAGCAAGCTGTCTGCATTACTCTTCTAATCTTATATGATGGCCTGGGAAACTGACAAAACTAACTGTTTCAAGGCAAACATTTTTATGGGCAATATATTACTAATACATTAATCCTTAAAAATCTTAGTGTAGTGCCAGTGAAGGTGGTTCTCAGGACTCACGTGATAGAAGGAGAGAACCAACTCCCATGGCCATATGCTGACCTCCATCCTCTTCCCTTTGCCTATAGAAGCCCATACATATACTTGTATGTATACGGATAATAAAAGTAACCATTTTATCTTAGAAAGAATCATTTGTTATGATTTGGCATCAATTTCACAGTTCTTTTATGAGTGTGTTTGTGATTTACAAAGGTCATCCTGAGTTTGCTCATGTCATACAAAGCTCTTAAGCTCAAATGGGCATTAAGATGTTCTTGTTTCATTTTGTTGAAACACTGCTTTTATTCGAATTCCAGAGAAATTCCTTAAATGCTGTAAAATTTGATACAGCATGAGCTTGTACTACATCTAGTCAAATTTCAACATTTGATTACCATCTAATGTATTCATAATATTTTAGGCATGTTTATCAAATGATTTTTCATGGCGCCTTACAGCCACCCATCATTGTCATGATGAAAGAACACAAATTCCTTGCCAGTGTGACCACTATAGAAGTGCGGTAAGGCAGACAGTATTGAATGGGATACAGACAATTACCTATTTATATTTCAATATACAATATAGTTCTCTATTCTCCTAACAAGTAAAAAGAATTAACATTTTTTCTATTTTTACATGTTTTGTGAATTGTTACCGTAGCATGCAAAGGGTTTCCCAGCACATTTTCTCTTAGAAATGTTACTTGGTGTGATGCAGGTAACTTCAAGAAAGACTCTAGCATGCAAAGTGTGCAGTTTGAGTTTTCTGAGAAACCTAACAGTTTGAATGATTTGTCTTCAGGGAAGGAATTGAAACCTGTATGACATTGCACTGGGAGCTAGAGAGCCTCAGATTCATTTTCTCCTGGCCAATAAGACTCCTTTTAAGGCTTCATATAGGATTTTAGGGGCTGGCACATACTAGACAAGCACTTACTGTGGAGTTGCATTCTCAGCCATCATTAAATATATATTTTTAGTTGGTACATAAGGGCATTACAGTATGTGCATACAATAGATACAATGGGTAAAATTCAACATTTCTCTGTGATAAAAATAATCCAATTGGCCTCCAGATCTTTTAAAACACTGGATTAATTCTATCAAAGTAGTTATTCTTCTGTGGCAGAGAACATTACAAGTTCCTTGTATTCCACCACACCCAGTGCCTATGAACCACCCTCTATCTTCAAATGCTGGCTTAAGACTCAGCATCTCAATTTAAATGAATAAATTTGGATTAGTCTCCAAAGGTGCTCCCGGAACAAAAAGTTGATGAGGCAGTGTGATTCTTTAATGTATCTGAAATGTGAGGATGACTTTTGATGTCTATGTACATCATACTATAGTGATGCAAATTTCTCCCTCTCATATTATCTGTTCTAAAGTCCAGGTTTGAAAAGTCTTGCTTTTCTTTAATTTACATCTCACATTTTATTCTTCATGCCTTCCTTCTGAAGATGACATCACTGACAAGAAAGCGCCCATTCTGTTGAAGGTGCTTCTTGTCCCTTGCATATTTTCTCCCATCTAAGACAGAAACCATTGAAGCTCTTTCTCTATTCCAAACATGATTTTCTCTTGAGATTCTCATCAATAAATAAAGAGACATGCTGATATCACAGCTGTTTGACACCAACCAAACCTCTAATTAGCTTGTGGACTCTAACATAAGAAAATGAAGACATTTAAATTTCTTGTTGAAAGGCTAGGCATGAAACTACACTTTATATTTTCATATTCTAAGGTATTTTTTTAAAAAAATGTTAAATTCATCTACATTTGAAAAAATCAAGTTTCCTCAAGTAATGTGCACATAACTGGCCTTTTTTTACCAATATTTATTTTATAGCTTTTATTTTGAAGTAAATACTATATGGCAGATACTATAAAAATGCATATATAAGCCAAATTATTGACCTGTAATGTGTGTGTGTGTGTGTGTGTGTGTGTGTGTGTGTGTGTGTGTGTATTTGTGTGTAGTGTATGTATGTGTGTATTTATGCTGTGATGTATGTGGTATTGTGTGTGTATGTGAGTGAATTTATGTGTATGGTGTAGGTGTGTGTCTGTGTGCATGTGTGTGTGTTAGCCACCTGCATCAGAACTTTCAAGGCAATGTCTATACTATGACATTCACTGCTCATACCTATGCCAGCTGCTATCTGCAGTATATAGACATTGATTTCTTAAGCCTTTGGAGTATCCTTAGAAAAATATCTATCACCAAGTGGAAATCTCAATGCCGTTGCTTCAGGATAGAGGTGTTTTTAAAAGTTCAAAAGAATGAAGAATCTAGAAGCTTCCATATTCATTCATGCAAACTTTTAGAATTGTAGAAAAATAAAACACCACTGAAATAATGAAATCTAATTTGGGCCATTTTGGAAGAAAATAGCTGACCCATCTAGAAACACACACACATACACACACACACACACACACACACACACACACACACACACACACAAAGAGGAGGAAAGTATTAGGCATCTATTCTATTTTCTATCACTGATTATATCATCTAGTTCCTTCCACCTCTTGATGCTCATGATGTAATGGAAAAAATACAATTCTTCAAAAATGACTATGGCTTCAAAAGGCAACTCAATTACTAAATTTTATATGGATATATCTTAACCAGTCTGTGCCTCTGATCTTCCTGGTTACATATCTTGAGTGCTCATATTACAGGTGAGAGCCAATGTGACTAGTTTATTCAGACTTTGCAATTAAATAGCCTAGCAACTGTACTACAGTTTCAAACCCCAGTTTGACACATGGCTTCAAATAAACTCTCACTCATGGCAGCTGGAAATACCAGAGAAATAGTATTTTTCTGGATGTCATTAAAATGACTAACATATTTTTAAAAGGTCATATTAAATTTATCCTTTAGTATGGCTCATCTTAAAATACTTTATGTAATAGCCTGCAACTAAATATTGCTTGGTCCTGTCTGCTTAATTCTTCTGAAGACACTCTTATGCTAATAATTGGTTGTCAATATTTATATTGTGTTTCAGAAGACAGGAAGATAACCACAGAAGATAGGTTTGTTTTTGTCTCCAGAATCACTGGGGAATACAACATGGCTCAGACTTACACAGGAATGCCCATTAGCAGCATGACTGGCTGGTACACATCATAACAAAGCCAATAGCAGTCCCAAATGGATGGGACAATCACTCCTTCCTGTGCTCTGCTGGAGACTGTTGCCACATTTCTATTAGCACTTGTCACCAGAATGCAGCCTTTGTCACAGAAAGATAGAGAATTTTATTTCTCATTAGCTGGGTGAAATAAAATCAAATTTCTTCTAGTTAAACCATGTTTGGAAAGATTAGAATCCAAATGTTCACATATCTATCACTAGATCCAGGTTTTATTGTAATGATATCAATTTGAGGATGGCTCCAAAGATTTTTGATAAAACTAGTATTTTAGAAGTCATATTTTGAAACCAACTGCCTCCAGTTTAGTGAGTTCTTAGAGAAATGCATTCTTCATAGAATTCATCTCGAAAATGTAACTTGGATTGAAACTCTAAAGGATTATGGCTTAGATAGAAAATAGCACAATATGTAACAAGCTGAGTGTGCATATGTAATCTCTCTCTCTCTCTCTCTCTCTCTCTCTGTTTCTTTCTCTCTCCCTCCCTCCCTTCTTCACTCCCTCCCCCACTCACACACACGCACACACACACACAATGTGGGAGACATTACCAGGTAAATAATGAATATATTGTGCCTTTATTTAATTGTCTTGTCCGAAACAAACTATTACTGTAATTTTAATGAAGGATTTTTGTGTGAATTCTTTTCAAAAGTGGCAAGAGAGCAAACAATCGCATTCTTATCATTTATGATATACTTTGAGCTACAGGAAGCACTACATCAAGTGACTGAACAATACAAGGTAGTTCACTCCTTCTATCCAAAAAAAAAAAAAAGATATCTTACTTCCTTTGAGACCATATTAAATGCAATTTGTTCTATCTTTCTAGACAATCTCATAAAACAAAAGTAGAAAATCCACACAAAAAATCTGACATTAAGATTCTGTATTTTTTATTACTTTTTTTTTTGGAAAAATCTTTCCCTCATATCTGCAGTTTGCTGTTCTGAATCATGATATCTCCAATGAGAAAACAGACAAGTGTACACTCCATGAAGAAGCAATGACTATACTAACCTAGCTAATGATCCACTTATTTTTTCCATTTTTATTACTCTGTAGTTTATGAATGACAATCTAGTCATTACCTATCATTATAAGTAATTTATTTAGCAAAGTAAATAAATGAACAATACATGTTGGAAAGTTTCTAAAATCCGTAGCTACCCCAAAATGCATATTTTCATATTTATTGCCTGACTTATTTCTAGGGTATCCATTTGTATGCCTAACTTTAGTTACAATAATATCTGCTTATAAAAACTTGAGTATTGTGACATCATTTTAGCTACTGTTTATAGGTCTAATTAATCTGTCTCATCCATTTTTCTACTATGAAATATCATCCTTTAAGTTGTTAGCATCTTTTAAAATATGTTTTTAACGGAAGTGAAATTACATCTCTTTCTCTCCTCAGTCTAGTTTTCTGCTTACCCTTCCTTGCATCCCTCTTATTGTCAACATTCTTTCAAAGATACAAGCCTTCAGGAGAAAACCAGGAAAGAGAAAAACCATAATTTACATCATCAAAACTTTTCTAACAATAATGTAATAGTAATCAGCATTTAGACAAGAATAGTGAGAAGCCTACAGGATTTGCTGAATGGATGGGGAAATAATGAATGGTGTGACCCTTCTAAAAACCTCACAATGGATTTTTTTCTTCCACCAATTAATATCAATTTTAAGAACATTCAATGCATCAAAATTTTGTAGTAATCTGGACTACTGTTATTTCTTTTCTCCAGATCATTTCTGTATGAACCCAGATACAATGTAGGAAATAGAATTTTGGTAAGATGATCTATAGCTTTCAAAATTGCAATCACCTATACAACACTAAATCTACAATCATCCCCAAGTGTGCTCTCTCTCTCTCTCTCTCTCTCTCTCTCTCTCTCTCTCTCTCTCTC
>JANHMN010000010.1:74252263-74278284 GCA_030674055.1 Rhabdomys pumilio | reverse complement strand
CTCTCTCTCTCTCTCTCTCTCTCTCTCTCTCTCTCTCTCTCTCTCTCTCTCTCTGTGTGTGTGTGTGTGAGAGAGAGAGAGAGAGAGAGAGTGTGTCTTTCGTATTTTAATTATTAATTTTTTTAATTTTTCTTTATACATACTAAAGCAGAAACAATTCTCTAATAAGTGATGACAAAACAATGCCTTAAACTTCGATTTATGTTATAACTTCTCAAGTATTATTTTTAAGAAGTAGTATACTACATAAAATCAGTGAATAATAATGGTTTGCTTTCTACTTTGTTCAAGGCAGTGTACTAAGGAACCATGATGCAAATGATTTAAAAATATACTCACTGACACAAGGAATCCAGTGGGCACATTAAAAATCTAATCATGTGGTACTATGGTGATTCTTGACCTTGGATACACAACAGAATCACATGTAGATTTGAAAGAACACTGGCACTAAGACCCAATCTCAATACACTAAACTGGGGAGTAATCAATGATGTCTAAAATTAGAGAGACAGGTACAGTAGTATTATTGGGATTCAGAGATAGATGCACTTACCTGTGAGTAGTATATGTAGTATCTCAAAGTGCAAGGGGTTTAGCATGCTTTCAATTGCATTAAGTTATGCAATAATGCATTACTATTGCTCTAAATTTAATTACAGAGCATTGTCCTCACATTGTATACTTCTGAGTTCATGGACAATATGCCAAGTCTACTTAAAAAGAATGTTTATCACTTATCTATTGCTGTGTAGCAAACTATTGAAAATAAAGTAGCTTAAAGAAATAATGTATGAAGTCTGAAGTGATAGCACTGTCTGGAAAGTGCTTGTTGATCAAGAATGAGGACTTGAGTTTAAAAAACCACATAAATGAACCAGGTATAGCAAAGGCTAGCAATTTCGGGTTGGGGAGGCAGAGACAGGTGACAGGTAATTCCCTAGGACTTGAAAACTAGCAAGCCTGGACTACTTAATAACCTTCCAGGCCACTATGAACCTGTTTCAAAACTTTAAGATGAATCATACTTCAAGAATGGCAGTCAATTTTTACCTCTTGCCCCATGCACATTCACCCACACACGAGTGCTCATATGAATGTACACACACACACACACACACACACACACACACACACACACACCATTCAAATAATACATAATAATACATGTTTATTTTTTTTACTATTTGTATGGATTACTGAGTGAACAGTGCTTAACTGAGAAATGCTAGCTTAGAGTCTCCTAGGAATGACATCAAGATTTTTGACTGTGTCTCTCTGTAGTCAAATATAGTCTTAAGAATGTCTGGAGGGTTTGTTTCCTGGCAACTCCCTTGAAGAGCAGTCATCTCCTGTTCTTAGTACACTGCTATTATCCTTTGGGCAATAACTTTCAGCTTATAATATCTATGAACCAGATGTTTCTTACATTATTAATTATTCATCTGAAAAACTGTAAGCCCTTATGCTTTGTCTGTTTCAGGCTTGAAGACATCATAAACTCAAAGAGAAAACACATATTCACTTCCCAAATTACCATTCTCTCAATAATGTAACAGACAACACAAAAAAGGTTGAAGTTAAAGACAGGTGATTGTCACAAACAGAAGCTGTAATTAGAATTGAAAAAATAAGTTGGTATTGAACTTGGTCAATGTGATAAGTGTTGTATTTAAAGGATAAGAGTAACTAAAGGGTTTCAGACTCAAAACTAGTTCCTGGGGCTACTGGAACTTTTGCTATTTTATATCATATCACATTAAGTAATTTGACTTTCTAGATAGTTTTATGAAGAAGGAAATTTAGATATGAATACAATAAAATATTTTTTAAAATATATCTATGTAACAGTAGGCCTGTATCAGCAAATATTGAGGGTGATGGACCTTGAAACCTTAATGGTGAAAGCAAATATAATATCTTCAGGTGTAAAAGAGGAAGAGATGTGTTGAATATTACAAAGCATGAGATCTGAGTGAAATTGATCATCCCATTTTGTTTTGTTTGGCTTAGATTTTGTAGAATTCACCAGCCTGAGAGAACATTAGAAAATGTCAACAGTGAAAAGAATATGGGTTATAGAAAATTAAAAATAACCACATGACAATGGGAAAAGAAATTCAAGGTCCCAGAGGGCAGCCTAGAAAATGGCAGGAAGGAGCTCCAGAAGCCCTGAAGGATGTGGTGGACAGCAGAACCCTGCAGGATCTGCAGAACGAAGGTCAGAGTGCAGGGAAGAGCTAACAAACCCATTATCCGGCCTTGTGACAACTCAATTGAAGCCATAATTGAGTTCTTGGGGTCAAAGATGAAAACTTGGTATCCCAAGACTGGAATCAAAGGAATGACCAGCCATTTTCCTCAAGTTTTACAAAGGGAACAACCACAAGCTAAATTGGTAGAACATTTCCTTTGTAATCTAGGGTAGAAAATAAAAAGACTTTAACGAACACCCAAGCACTATAGTTCTTGGTAAGTGCCCCTGTTATAAAATGTGCCATCTGTTAGGATAGGATTCCAGATTTTTTTTCTTAATCACGGTCCATGTTGAAAGAATTTCAATAGTTTTAGACTAATCAAGATCTTGCTATTCAATTTTGAATTCACTATTAGCCAAAATTTCCTAGTTGTTCAATTCAACTGTTTATTCTTGCTTTCTAAGTGTCTTTGATTCACAAATGCAGTTCACAAGTGATGTTACTATGTTGTGCAAGTCCAATTTCATAATTTGCAAAGATTAAGTATGCTTTAATTTGATTTGTAGATGGAAGAAAATATTTCCGTATGTCGGTCCTATTGGCGTTACAGCACAGCATTGTGTTCTATGGAAAGGAATAGCTAAGGAAATCAATTGCCCTTTCCACCATCTTTGTCTTTTTGATCTTCAGAGCTACAAGAAAATCAGTGGCATAATCAAGTTAAATTACTTTTTCTTAATCTTAGCAGCAGTGATTAAGAGAGATTTTCAGATTAAAAAAAAATCAAAATTCCTAGAAACCTGGAAAAGCAAACAGTGTGTGAAATATCCCAGAAAGTGTGTTTTCACATATTAAAATCCTTGTTACATATTATGTAAGTTTTCATCCAAAAAAAAAATCACTGGAGTAATCCCAATGCCACAGATTTACAATAGTCAGCCTTTAACTTTATGTTCATATGAACTACAAAAACACAAAATGCCAATGCTGTGAAGTCAATTTTAAAAAGCCTCATGTGATTTTTGAGAGGTGTTCATTGATTTAAAATACAATGTGTGTGTATGTGTATATATGTGCATGTGCATGTGTGTATGTGTTGTATAAGAAAAAGATAAAAAGGGTTTAGCTCCAATAGTTACGGATTAAGGCTTTCCAAGTTGTTCCAGGCCATGAGCTCATATAACTATCGTGCTGTTCCCTGGTACAGTAGGAACATCAACCTTTAGAGGGTGTCTGAAAAATAAGAAGTGTTAAGTGAATTGATATTTTAGTGTATGTGAATGTATATAAACTTGTCTGGGTATGGCTTGTCATTTGCTTGGGTATTTATCTTTGTCCCACTCGTGCATATGAATGTGTGTGACTTCATATATGTGAATAAACCTTGGCATTTGGATTATTTTTGGCCAACAAGTACTTGTGAAATTAGACACATTTGGACCAAAAATATTCAAATGGTAAGCCAATTACATAAACGTAGTCTGTCCATCAAAAATTCTGAATTATCATAAAAGCAGTACTACTAAAACTAGCCATTAGAGAATACGATGATAAAAAAAAATGTACAAAGCCTCATGAGCAATCTCATGTTTACAAGACATACATATGTTTACAAGTCTCATATACGGGATAGGTCAGATACCAGTATCATAGACGCCCAAGCTGGTGAAGTTTAGAAAGTACCTCACTGGAGTCACCTACATGTAAATGACAGAGGGACACTGCGAGCCCAAGGACACAAAGCTTGTGATTAAACAGTTGCAATGAATAGATATTTGTCACTATTACAGTATGCCACCTTGAGTAGAGATGAGCAACTTGATATAATGGAGCCAATCATGTTATCTAAAATGCATGCGGCAGTGCTTTACACATGGAGAGAGAGAAAATATGTGAGGAAGTGGCCTTAAATAGTTCTCTTTCCTATAACCCCAGAGATGAATCGCAGGCTCAGAATGATGATGTTGATGATTAAAGAGAAAATTATAAAAAGAGACAGGGCTCTGGTGACTTTAAGGTACTTGTTCATAAGTATAAAAACTAAACGTAAACTAGCTAACACTGTGCACATGCATGATTAAAGTTAAAATCAATTTCCTTTACTGAACAACGAAAACACGCACAAACTGGTGAGTCAATAATCACACTACATTCATACATACAACAGAATAGCATGTAGCATCTTGATACATGGCACAGCATGGGTGGACCTAGAGAACACTCCCCAGGTAAAAAAACCATTAAAGAAGCAATGACTGCGTGACAGTGTTTAAATAAACTATCTAGAGTAAAGCAATGGAATTCATGGCTAATTAGGGAAGAAAGGAGGGGTTTCCTTCAGGAAGTGCAAAAAGGTTCACAATTTGAATATGGTAATCAATGGACTGTGAATATAATCTTTATTTGTAAAATCATACTATTTTACTAAACTGCACTATTTGTAACAACGTTCTACTATATGTGAGCTATTTCTATAAAATACTTTTAATATATTATTATTTTTTAAATAACTTTTAGAAAATCTCCCTTATGTAAAAAAAAAAATTAGGAATTTTTGTTTTGCTTTGCGTTTAGGTTTTAAGACATGAGTTTGGGTACATAGAAAAATACATAGAACCTGAGAGTTGTGAGTAGAAGAAATATGATCAAAATATGTTGTATAAAAAATCATTTAGGCCAATAAATATAAAATATAAGTATCTTTAGCAATAAGTATGTGCAAATTTAAGCTAGGCAGTGGTGGTAAATACGTTTAATTCCAGCATGTTGGAAGCTGAAGCAGGTAGATCTCTGCATTCTCAGAAGCCTGGGCTACAGAGGACAGCCAGAGCCATATAGAGAAACTCTATCTCAAAATCAAACCAAACCTAAACAAAAAAGTATGAACTTATACAATTTATACTAACGATTATACTGAAATAAATGAAAAATAAAAACAGACATACACTTTTTTCCTTGTTATATCTATGAAAACTAGGATCTAGCATTAAAGATCTTGATTTTTTTGAGTCTACTAAAATTACCTAATTCTTGGCATTTTCACTATTTCTCACAGGTGCTTACACCAGATGATAATAAGGGCTCAGGGGACTTTATTTTAGCTATCTAGTAAGCTGAAACTCTCCTTAGTTAATTTAAATGTAATAGTGCTTATTGTTTCCCTCTAGTGAGCCTGACTCCATTCTGTCCTTCCTGGCCACCTGTGACTTAAAGTCTGCGTGTCACATCCTCTGTGGTTGCCATGCCTCATGTCAGCATGGGCAGTCATCTGGAAGGTGCCGAAGAAGGTGACACCTAAAAGGTGACACTGTGAGTTCTCACACTCCCCATCTGAAGGATTGTATGAAAGGGTTTCTATATTTATTTGTGTCCTTATTATCAAGTAAGATTTAACATTGTCACTTTCTTAAATGTTACGGCTAATTGATGTATAACTATAGATAGTAGTACATGTAACAGATAAATTACATATGGATATTTAATATAAATTATGTTTTATCCTGAATCCATTGAACTTTGTATAGTATACACAGTCAAGCCTGCTAGGTACTGCTCATTTTGGTGTCACACAGAAATGTTGAAATCTATATATTTATGGATATTAAGCTATAAGTAGCTTTACTCCCAGTGCTTTTCCCATTCCCAAAATGCATAGAATAAATTTAGAAAAGTATTTTAGATGCAAAAATTTACCAGGAATGTGATGACAGAAGATAAACAAGATTAATTAATATGTTGGGAGCTATAAGACATTAATAAAACACATCTCTGACTAAAACAGATATATGAGCCTACTAATAGTATAAGAAGAGACAAACTATTTGCTTTTGAAACACTTTTTTTATTGGATATTTTCTTCATTTACATTTCAAATGTTATTCCCTTTCCAGGTCTCCCCTCCAGATACTCTCTATATCATCCCCCTTTCTCCTGCCTCTATTAGGGTGCTCCCCTACCCACCTACTCACTCTTGCCTTCCTGCCCTGGCATTCCCCTACACTGGGGCATCAAGCCTTCACAGGATCAACGGCCTCTCCTCTCATTGATGCCCAAGGCCATCCTCTGTTACATATGAAGTTGGAGCCATGGGTCCCTCCATGTGTACTCTTTGGTTGGTGGCTTAGTCCCTGGAAGCTCTGGGGGCTCTGATTGGTTGATATTGTTGTTCTTCCTATGGGCTTGCAAACCCCTTCAGGTCCTTCAATCCTTGCTCTAACTCTTCCAATGCGAACCCCATGTTCAGTCCAATAGTTGGGTTTGAGCACCCACCTCTGTATTTGTCAGGCTTTGGAAGAGCCTCTCAGGAGACAGCTATATCAGGCTCCTGTCAGCAAGCACATCTACAATAGTGTCTGGGTTTGGTGTCCGTATATGGGATGGATCCCCAGGAGGGGCAGTCATGGATGGCATTTTCTTTAGTCTCTGCTCCACACCTTGTCTCCATATGTCTCCTGTGAGTATTTTGTTCCCCTTTCTGAGGAGTGAAGCCTCCACACTTTGGTCTTCCTTCTTGAGTTTTATATGGTCTGTGAGTTGTATCTTAGGTATTCTTAGCTTTTGGACTAATATCCACTTATCAGTGAGTGTATACATTATGTGTTCTTTTGTGATTGGGTTACCCCACTCAGGATGATATTTTCTAACTCCACCCATTTGCCTAAGAATTTCATGAAGTCATTGTTGAAACATTTCTTATATTCCCACTTCTGGTCAGAAATGAAATTATAAAAAATACTGTCCAACTTTTTTTCAATAATCCTTGGTGAATATAATGAGAAAATCTGATATTTATGATATATATATATATAACAGAATATGTATGTATATATGTATACATGTACATATGTATATGATATGTATGTATATATATACATATCATATATAGAATATGTATATGATTTCCTTTATTGTTTTAAAAAAAAACTTGGTGCTGTTAATCCACTTTTGCCCATAAACAACTAAAGATTACTGTTGTTAAATAAATTGCTTGCTTAAGTTCTCTTAGCTAGTATGAAATAGAAATTGGATCTAAGTGAAGTAGATATTAGACTTCAAAGGATTTCTGTGTTTTATAATATACACTGTTTTCACAAAGCATTCAGATTACTGAAGAAACTCAAGGCACAAATTGATCATCTTTATTTTTTTCTAAAAGAAAAATTCCAATATATTGTATCATGCACAATACTCAGTAAGGCTCCTTAGTGATATCTTCATTATGTTTGCAGCTCTTCAGCCACTCTAGATCTCTTTTGGTTTCTGAATCCAGAACTGATTATGCCTTATTGATAAACAGCAGGAAAGGAAATACAAAAGGCTCTATTTGGAGTTTGTGTATAGACCTGCCTTTCCTGGTTTTCCTAAGGCTAACTTTGTAGGCATTGGGTAGAGGAGGAGATTGAGGCAAACAAGCATTTCCTCCCTGGTCGTAATCAGCTACAGTGTTCTGTCAATTACTTGTAATTTTCTGACCTTTGTTGAGTGGCACTACCAAACATCATCTGGGGTTCTTTGGAGTAAAGACTAGATTCACACCCTTCAATTTTTATACTGTGGAGTCAGTTATTCCTGCTACAGAAGTCAAAACATGTAATAGGCTTGTCTCATACAATGGGCTCACATTTAGCAAGTGTCTCATGTGGCCAATGAATCTCTATGAGACACGCAGCCTGATGTCACCAAACAATGAACATTCAAATTTCTCTAATTCTGTATCTTCCTTCCAGCACAGTGACTGTTCAAGTAGACATCAGAATGAGGAAATGCTATTCCCGTGTACAATATTCACAAATTCTTCTCAGACTGTATCCATTTTATCTTTGAGAAGAGATTAATCATTGCGCCCTACCTACATAGCATTCACTAAAGAGCTATGTGCCCCTGTCCCTTTGTCACCTTTGTTTAGACATGGTAGTTAAGGTTCTTGTAGGGATCATGCTGGAAGAGCTGTATCTCAGACTTCTCTCAAAAGCTTTCTAGAAATGTGAGTCGAAATACATATTGTACTCTCAGTTTGGAACCTGATCTACATTCCAAGACAAGAAAACACCCAACCCACATTCAATTACACTTAACCACTACACAAGTCTTTTTCAAGTTTTAACCCACGTTCTTTAAAAGTACTGCTAAAACAACTCTTAAAATAGGTTAATGCTCTTGCATTAACACATTTGGTGTTGAAACTGTTTTTCTGGCGGGGGGTTGTCAATTTTAAGAAGTTATAAAAGGTGAATGGATACAAGCACCAAAAACATCATAAATCTCAAGATTAAATGCACATAATTTCTTTTTCAAATTGTGCACCAAATATGATTGATTATATAACACATCATTTATTTCTCTCTCCCAAACTGTTCTGGCTCCAATTTCAAGTGAAAATGAAAGAGAACACATACTACATTCCAAATGGGAACAAAGTGATAAGATTTTGAAATCCTCCAAACTCGAAATGTATGGACCTTGTGAGTGTTGTGTCATTGTTACCAACGAATACTTCATCTTTTGACACAGTTAGTGTTCTCACAAAAAGCCTAGAATCACAATCCTTGACCTCAGGTGGAGGGAGGAAGTTAGCTTGACCTGCCATGAATAGATTTGCTATTTCAACAGATATGAACATTAATTCAAGGCTCATGGCAAATGATACAAGAAATCATCAATTCAGTCTTTATAGTGCCAGTACCTCCAGCACTTTCTCATTCTCTGTAGCTTGATCTGCAGAGCTCTGCTTTTACAAATAATATTACTATTAAGAAAATACAAAATTTGAGACCATAGAGTAACAATTTTCTGAGTAATAATTAGACATATTCATTAAAAATAGTTTCACACCACTTAGTACAATTCAAGTATTGGCATTTAAATAAAACGAAGATGCAGTCCATGTGGACTCATTTATCTCATAATGATCCTTACAGACTTAGTCACTGAGATGTGTATGTAAACAATTGATGTTTTAGTACAAACAGACTAGGCTTTTAGCACTGCTATGATTTACTGTCATTGAGAAAATGGTATTTGGCATTTGAATATTTTAAGTTGATTGTGCCAATAAATATAACTTGAGAAATGTCACATAAATAATTATTGCACTTCATGTCTCTGTACAGTTAATACTTTTTGACGACTGTATATATGTTAATGGTATGATGATAGGTAACTCTGCTGCTGTATTGTGTAGTTCTGTGTACTAACAAGTTTAATGCTGAATTAGTGGCATTAATGTTATTTCTTTTTCAACTTCATAATATCCCTCTTTTATCAAGATACAAAATAGCAATTACTTGAGTAAACACTGTAATCTTCAAGCAAACAGAAATAATTTAAAGAGAATAAAATTCCAGTCAATTATAGACAAGAAGATTCAATCACAGGACATTTTTTTTTCCACAAAGAATAAACTTGCCACAGAACCTGTTGACCCTTGTGGTTGAATTATAAAAA
The DNA here is from genome assembly GCA_030674055.1 of Rhabdomys pumilio. Taxonomy (NCBI): domain Eukaryota; kingdom Metazoa; phylum Chordata; class Mammalia; order Rodentia; family Muridae; genus Rhabdomys; species Rhabdomys pumilio. The sequence goes on along the minus strand of JANHMN010000010.1, from coordinate 74,268,643 downwards.
GTCTGAAAGAAGCTGAGGAGGAAGGCAATCCTGTAGGAGGACCAGCAGTCTCAATTAATCTGGACCACTGAGTTCTCTCAAACACTGGATTATCAAAACGGCAGCATATAAAATGTTATATGAGATCCCCAACACACGTACAGCAGAGGACTGTCAAATCTGTGTTCAATCAGAGATAATGCACCTAACCCTCAAGAGGGCCCAGGAGTTTAGAAGTCAGGTGGGGTTGGGGTGGGGGTGAGAACAGCCTGGTGGAGACAAGACAGTGGGTTGGGTATGAGATATAGAACAGTAGGAGGGGAGAATATAATCTGGATTGTAAAAATAGATAGATGATAGATAGATAGATAGATAGATAGATAGATAGATAGATAGATAGATAGACAGACAGATAGATAGATGGAATAACCTGTGGTGTTTTCCATTAATGGATGTGTGTGTATGTGTGTGTGTGTGTGTGTGTGTGTGTGTGTGTGTTTTGCTAGAAAGCAAACCTACACCTTACACAATAGGTAGATAGACAGGCATCTCAACATGAGTTACAGCCCCAGCTTCTGTATTCAGTTTTTAATTTTTAAATAAAATTCTAAATATTGGGAACATATTAAACCAATATTTCAGTATCACCTTCTATTTTGTACATAGCTATAAGCACTATGTTTATGCTCTATTTTTCTTAAATATAAACGTTTACTTTCACAGAATAAAATACAAGTTTAATCTAGTGGAATTATTTGTATGAGAATAGTAGTGGACCTTTATTCTAAGCATAAAATATGATTAATACTTATTTTCATCCATAGTCACAGGTATTAGCCTGTATTGCTTTTCTTTGACCACAATTATTACTTGAAAACAAGGAATTAATTTATACTTAGTGTGAACAAACAGTATGTATGTAATTCTGAATAATTACTAATAGTAATCACTGAGTAGATGCTGTGAAAGGTTTATAATTTCTGACCACTATACTATTTTACATGTGCTACATATATTTGTTATAATAATATCTTTGAGACAATGATTATTTATTTATTTCTATTCACTTTTGAACCAATGTTTCATAGCATTCTGACTAAGGGGCCCCCTTAATGACTCAGTGAGTAAGGCTATAGTCTGCCAGGCCTGATGACCCGAAGTTTAATCTCAAAATCCACATGCTACAACAAAATTACCAATTCCCATAAATTATCCTCTAACTTCCATGAAAGTTCCATGGCAATGAGAATCCCACAACTAAATGAATAAAATAACCAAATCAATAAATAAATAAACATAAAATAAAATTTAAAGCCAAAAAATAAAGGCTGAACAGTATTTTTAAAGAAATTATACAGTAGATAAGTTAATACTTTTCAGATTATAAAAAGCTGAGTCAAATGCAGAAGATTGATTGAATTCACTTATGTGTAGTTTTAAATATTTGCTAAGCAAAAGATAGATTTAGCTTTTGATAAGTATGATAGATGGTGAGAAAGCATTTGACAAACTTCAATACTCCTTCATGGCAAAAGCCTGGAAATATTAGGAATTCAAGGCCAATATCTAAACATAGTAAAAGCAATATACAGCAAATCAGTAGCCAACATCAAGCTAAATGGAGAGAAATGGGAAACAATCCCACTAAAATCAGGCACTAGACAAGGCTGCCCACTCTCTCCCTATCTATTCAATATAGTACTGGAAGTCCTAGTTAGAGCAATTAGACAACAAAAGGAAACCAAAAAGATACAAATAAAAATGAAGAAGTCAAAATATCATTATTTGCAGATGATATGATAGTATACTTAAATGACCCCAAAACTTCCACCAGAGAACTCCTAAACCTGAAAAAAAAATTTTTTTCAGCAAAGTGGTTGGTTTTAAAATCAACTCAAATCAGTAGCCTTCCTCTACTCAAAAGATAAACAGACTGAGAAAAAATTAGAGAAATGAAACCCTTTACAATAGTCACAAATAATATAAAATACCTTGGTGTGAATCTAACGAAGCAAGTGAAAGATCTGTAGGACCAGAACTTCGAAGCAGCTCTCAGATGAAACCATCTCCCATGTTAATGGATTGGAAAAATTAATATAGTAAAAACGGCTCTCTTGTCAAGAGTAATCTACAGATTTAATGCAATTCCCCTCAAAATTCCCACTCAATTCTTCACAGAGATAGAAAAAGCAATCCTCAAATTCATTTGGAGTAAGAAAAAACCCAAGATATAAAAAAATCTTCTCAACAGTAAAAGAACTACTGGGGGAATCACCATCCCTGACTTCAAGCTGTAAAGCAATAGTGATAAAGACTGCATGGTATTGGTATAGAGACAGGCAGGAGGATCAATGAAATAGAATAGAAGACCCAGAAATAGCCCCTCCCCCCCCATACTTATGGTCACTTGATCTTTGACAAAGGAGCTAAAACCATCCAGTGGAAAAAAGACCATTTTTAGCAAATGGTGCTGGTTCAACTGGAGGTCAGCATGTGGAAGAATGCAAATTGATCCATACTTATCTCCTTGTACAAAGCTCAAGTCTAAGTGAATCAAAGACCTCCACATAAAACCAGATACACAGAAACTAATAGAAGGAAAAAATGGGAAAAAGCCTCAAAAACATGGGAACAGGGAAAAAGTTCCTGAATACAACACCAATGGCGTATGCTCTAAGAACAAAAATTGACAAATGAGACCTCATAAAGCTGCATAGCTTCAGTAAAGCAAAAAACACCATCAACAGGACAAAGAGGCAACCAACAGACTGGGAAAAGATCTTTACCAATCCTACATCCTATAGAGGGCTAATATTCAATATATACAAAGAACTAAAGAAATAAGACTCTAGACAATCATATAACCCTATTAAAAATGGGGTCCAGAGCTAAACAAAGAATTCTCAACTGAGAAAACTTGAATGGCCGAGAAGCACCTAAAGAAATGTTCTGCATCCTTAGTCATCAGGGAAATGTAAATCAAAATAATGCTGAGATTCCACCTCACACCAGTCAGAATGGCTAAAATCAGCTGACAGCAGATGCTGGTTAGGATGTGGAAAAAGAGGAACACCTCTCCATTTTTGGAGGGATTGTAAGCTGGTACAACCGCTCTGGAAAGCTGCCTGGCAGTTCCTCAGAAAATTGAACATAGTATTACCTGAAGACCCAACTATATCACTCCTGAGTATATACTCAAATGATGTTTCTACATACAACAGGGACACATGCTCCATCATGTTCATAGAAACCTTATTTATAATATCCAGAAGCTGGAAAGAACCCAGATGTCCTTCAACAGAGGAATGGATACAAAAATTATGGTACATTTACACAATGAAGTATTCAGCTATTAAAAACAATGAGTTTATGAAATTCTTAGGCAAATGGATGGAACTAGAAAATATTATCCTGAGTGAAGTAACTCAGACACAAAAGAACACACATGTTTTGCACTCACTGATAAGTGGATATTAGCCCAAAAGCTCACAATATGTAAGTTACAATGTATAGACAGCAAGAAGCTCAAGAATAAGAAGGAAGACCAAAGTGTGGGTGCTTTGGTCCTTCTTAGGAGTATCAAAATATTCAACCAGAGCTTTCAGGCTCTAAACCTCCAGTCTGAGAATACAAAGGGAAGAACTCATGGCTCCACCTGTATAGGAAGTTGAGGATGGCCTTGTCAGACATCAGTAGAAGAGGAGGTCCTTGGTTCCTGAAAGTTTGGATTCCCTAGTGTTGGGGAATTTGAGAGGAGAAAGGTGGGAATGGGTGGATGGTGGGGGCACAGCCTCATAGAAGAGGCGGGGGGGAATGGGATAAGGAATTTTGGGGGTAATGGGAGAGGAGATAACATTGAAAGGTAAATAAATAAAATATCCAATTAAAAAACAGATAATGAGATTTTATATAATCTTCAAGGACATGGTATTGTGGAAGAGGCCCGTGAAATTTTAATAAGATTGGTGAGACATACTGTTGCTGAGATAAAGAATGATGCTGACGTGTGAGCTTGCTGAGTGCCCTGACAAGGGTGATTGGGGAGCTGTATTAGACATGTTTCTGACACACCTTTTCTTCACTATATCCCAGATAGGACAAGCTGCTTTGCCTCAAATTTTTAGATCTTGTAGAATAGAAAATCAAAAAGAGAAATTATAATGTCTCTTGTATTCTTCTTAAAGGTGACCAGCTATTAGGACTCAATCATGTACTGGTCTAGAAATCAATCCAATATTGGAAATAGCAGTCTACATTTGGAAGACTGGATCTGGACATTGTCAGAGACATTTTTGGAAGTTAGCTGTATTTCACTATGATGTTACCACAGCAAGAGATAAAGTTGGGACAGGATCTATATTTCAAACAAGAGTTAGTACATGTTTTAAGGCTCTTTTAATTGTCAAGATATAATAGGTTTTGTCTTTTCTACAGTATTTATTGTAAGTTGCATTGATTCTATAATTTCCAATTGTGTTAGTGTGTTGAAACATGGCACGTATGTTACAGGGGTCTATCAACCAGCTTTTGTCTTACTGCCTTGAATATTAGAAAACCTTGTCTCTGAAAAAAGCCTGAAAGTGCTAGAAGAAGTGAGTAAGGCTTTAAGCAGAAACAAGAGGGTAGCGAGCTTGATTATTGCTGGTATAACAGCTTTAATTTCATTAATTGCTAGCAGCACTGCTTCTACAATAGCATTGACACAAGGAGTTAAGACAGCTATTTTTGTTAACCATCTAGCAAAAAAAAAATGTTACTAATGTATTGAGTATACAAAAAATTTTATTTAGATATCTGGAACAACAAATTGATGCTCTATAACCTATTCAAATTATCTGAAGGAAATTCAGGGTTCAAGAGTTAGGAGCCATCCCAAGTGTCATGACAAATATCATTTGAGTAGTGTTACTTTTGAAATTTACAATGATTGTCATTATGATCAAAAAAAAAAAAAGTTTAAAGACACCTGTAGGCTATTTGGCATAATCCTAACACCTCTCTATGTGTGTTAACTTTTCATAGTGAGATTATGAATTTCAAGAATGTTGCTTTGTTGAGCTTTGTTGCTGCTGATAATGACAATAAAATTATCCATGGCCTGAGCTCAGTAGTTTTATTTTGATCAATCCGCAGGAATGGCATATATAGCTTCATCAGGCTAGCCCTTCTTGTTTTGGGAATACTTTTATTTCTGCCCATAATGTTAAAGATTGTCTCTAACTACATCAACAGGCTGGCAGCCAAATTACATGACTTGAAACTGATAATGGACCCCCAGACAGAGTTATTAATTTAACAGGCTGGCAAGCCAAGGATAGGTAAGATTCTGCACAGAGCCTTACCAACCTAAGGCATAAGAGCATTGCTTTTGATAATGCATATTCCATGATTGGTAAGGAAGGTATTCTTGTCAGAATGACCGAAGACAGGCTTAGTCTTGTTAATGAAATAAAAAAGGGGGAGAGGTGAAGAGGCTTTGGGGCTGCTTGGCAAGAATCTCACACGGGTTAAGGACAGGAAATGGGCTGCTTGGATAAAGTATGATATTGACCAAGGACAAGTAAGTAGTCTTCAGGCAGGAATCTGACATTAGGCTAGAACAAAGAAGTAATTTCAGATAGGAATATAAATCTTAGGCTAAAACAAGTAAGTAGGGTTCGGACATGAAAATAACCTTGGGCTAAGACAGGGAATTAGGCTCAGATACTTTGGTCATCCTGATAAACCTTTAGAAACAGATCATTCACGTAATTAGGTTTAATGCCTTGCTTTTTCTTTGACTATTTGTGTTTATTTTATTGCTTGTTCCTTGACTGTTTGCATCTATTGTATTGCTACACCCTCTACCTGGAACTGACCTTAATTCATGCATGTAATCAAAATGGTATAAAAGCATAAAGAAAGAGGGGGTATAGGATAGGAGGTTCTAGGGAGGGGAAATGAGGAAAAGGGATGACATCTGTATTGTAAATAAATAAAATATCCAATTAGAAAAAAGAACCTTCAGGAATAGGTTATTAACTGTCTGACTATTCAGTATGTGTGTTTCAAATTGTGAAATAATCAATTGAAGTACAATAGCTCTGAATGATGTGGTGGTTTAAATAAAAATGTCCCCTGAACATACACAGAAAAAAAGAAAATATGTTTGCCACATCTGTATCCTAAATTTAGTAGAACATTGGAAATTAGAATGAAAAATACCACTGAACAACCTACTATAAATATTTTAAATGAAAATGTTCAAAGCATATGAAAAATGATAGACCTCAATATACACATTCCAGTTATCCAAATTATAAAATTATTACTTGTAAATTAGCAGATAATAAAATGTAATGTCTATTTCTCGTGTTATCACAAAGTAAATATGATGTGTAAACATGAATATTTATCTTTATGTATATTGGAATCTGTGGAGCCTTTTATAATAATTAGCAAGCTCTCACTAAGATTGCTACTGTGCACCAGTTCAGGAGAAAATGTTAGTATAGTGAGGATTAAAGTATCTTTTAAGAAGTACAACCTCATAGAAACTCATAGAAACTCTGCTAAGTGGTTAGGACAGGGAAGAGAAGTACAGCCTATTCCTCTTCTCAAATATTGAGGTAACATTTCTGGAAGCTTCACAGTGCTACTGACATATATTAACTCAGTAATATTTAATGATTACTAAATTATTAAATACTTCTTTGTTTATCAATTTTTATTTTATTCAAAGGTGGCCTTCAGTTATGTATCTTATGTTCTTCAGTTAGAAATTTCTTTCTGGATTGGATTATTTACCCATCAGTCTAACCCCTAAGCACGTATAAATTAAAGAACAATATCTTCTATATATTCTTTCAAAATACTGAATAATTTCATTAACTCAGTATAAGAACATAATAATTTTGGAAGAAGTACAGGATCGGACTATGAGAACAGCAATTCTTCATCTGTTTTTGTCTCTAAGTGGCACAAGATTAGGAAATTTTTTCCAAATACTTGCATTCATGATAACATTGTCAAATATGTAAGACCTTCAATGTTTCCAGTTAATCAGCAATTCTGTCTCCTCAATTCCCATTTTTTCAACGAATATGTTGTTAAATAATTTAAATCATTTTCCTAGGAAGAGATTGTTATTAACACTATCATGAATATATTGCTACATTATTAACTCTAAAAGATATAGATGAATCTGTTACCTGAACTTGTGTATGAAGACAATTTGAATATAATCTACATTGCCGATACTTTTAACCCTTAAATAATTCTTGAGTTTTGTTTTGTTTGTTTTTTCTTTGTTTTTTTTTTGGTAGAAATCTCTAAAAGACCTTTCTATATGCCACACATAAGACAATTATCTTTTATGCTATAATTGGACATGAAATTTGAAATAATGGAACTAATCGCTGACACAATTTTCAGGGATTTTATACCATTATCTAGCTTTATGGTGTTTTACATGATTGAAACACATGTAAGACAGAGAAAAAGAAATTTACATGATGAAAAATGTAGCCTGTGAAGTTTGACAATTTCACACTTAAGTATTATATGATTTCTGCCCTGTACTCTCCTCTTTCCAACTCCTCCTGTGACTCCTCCTTTTGTCTTACACACACACAGACACACACACACAGACACACACACACACACACACACACACACACACACACACACACACACTGGTTTGCTTTTACATCTTGGAGCTAATGAATGGCCTAATCAATAGGAGGGAAATTATGCTTGGTATTCTAAACCTAGATAGTTATCTGTGGCTGCTTAGGTAATAGATACTAGAGGAGCAGCTACTACTCCCACATTGCTAAACCTGTATAATTCTCAGCTGCATTCTAAGAACCTATTCTTGTATACATATGGATACAAGTAGCCCTTGCCACTCAGTAAATTGACTTAGATCATCATAGAAATCCACAACTGATCACAATGTAGAGAGCAACTTATATCAGCATTTTTGAAAATTTAGCAATCTAATTTCAAATCATTTTTTATCTGATTAACTGTTCTGTTCTTTTTCTAGTCTTGCCTTAAAAGGAAAAAAAGTCATTTAAAATTTTGTGAAAATAAAGAATTGCAAGCCTTCATTAAGAGCTCATTAAGTCACATTTTTAAATGAGAACAGTGGCATCCAGACCACATTATAGGTCAAAGAACTCCAAGAACAAGTAAGTCAGATTTATATAAATATGGGTTGTGCCCAAAGATAATTATAACAGCTACAGGCATCTAAAGTTGTTTCAATCAGAGGTATTGGGGGAACATTTTTAGTTTATAATTATAATAGGAAAGTAATTGTATTAGATTCGAAAGACCCAGGTTCTGATCATTTTTCACTGTTTTACTAATCATTTTACTAATGAATTTTCTTCTCTCCAGATCTATCTTTTATTCATTAAATACACATGAGACACATTCTGTACCTTTAGAGGTGAATTGTTAAAGTTTATGTTAAAATTCTGTAAATTTTAGAGGAATATATAAAAAAGCAAAATTCCTATTAAAGAACCAATGTAATATAAATGAAAGGATATCACTATTACATAGCAAGACTCTTGCTTAGCAAGCATTATTTAAAAGTATCTGCCATTTTAAGTTCAGCATCATGTGTCTTACATGCAGGTCAACTATTGTGCTTTATTAAAGGTAAACTTTAAGATGAATATAATCAGATAATTCTCTGGTCCCAAGTTGATATTCAAATAGTATAAATGTTTATATTAATTGAAATAGAAAATCATAAATTTGAAATAAGAACTACAAAAAAGCTAGCAGAAGTAATTATAACACTATAGACATTAGAGTATAAATCTGTCCTAGTTTATGTTTTAGGTATATACATTTTTGCAATTCTAATAAAGAAAAATATTACCTGTAAGTTATCACAAATACAAAGTTATTTCACACCTAAAACTCACTGGGTTAAATTAGTTCAATAATTAAAAAACTGGATGAAACTCTACATAAAATTTACAGAGATTAAAATAAGCAAAATATGGTTCAGGGAAGGTATTAATATTTTAGTAACCAAGCAAGCTAAATAATACTCCATTGATTTATGTTTATAAATATTATAGTTATAATATTAAATTTACATTTTATATTAAACTTTGAAATTATAAATCAATATAGAAAGATGGTTTAATTAGTTTAGGATATTATTTAAAATTAAAAAAAAAAAACTTCAAGGAAGACCTAATACCAATTTTCTTCAAACTATTCCACAAAAGAGAAACAGAAGGAACACTACCCAATTCATTCTATGAAGCTACAATCATGATCATACATAAACCTCACAAAGGCAGAACAAAGAAAAAAAAACTTCAGACCAATCTCCCTTATAAATATCAATGCAAAAATACTCAATAAAATTCTCACAAACCGAATCCAAGAACACATCAAAAAACTAATCTATCATGATCAAATAGGCTTTATCCCAGGAATTCGGGGATGGTTCAATATTCTAAAATCCAACAATGTAATCCACTATATAAACAAACTCAATGAAAAAAAAATCACATGATGATCTCACTACATAGTGAGAAAGCATTTGACAAAATTCAACACCCTTTCATGGTAAAAGCCTTGGAAAGATCAGGAATTCAAGACCCATATCTAAACATAGTAAAAGCAATATACAGCAAACCGGTAGCCAACATCAAACTAAATGGAGAGAAACTTGAAGCAATCCCACTAGAATCAGGGACTAGACAAGGCTGACCACTCTCGCCCTAACTATTCAGTATAGTACTGGAAGTCCTAGCTAGAGCAATGAGAAAACAAAAAAAAAAAAACAAAGGGATACAAATAGGAAAAGAAGAAGTCAAAATATCACTATTTGCAGATGATATAATAGTATACTTAAGTGTTCGCAAAACTTCCACCAGAGAACACCTAAACCTGATAAACAACTTCAGCAAAGTGGCTGGTTATAAAATCAACTCAAGTCAGTAGCCTTCCTTTACTTGAAAGATTAAACAGGCTAAGAAAAAAATTAGGAAAATGACACCCTTCACAATAGTCACAAATAATATAAAATAACTTGGTGTGAATCTAACCAAGCAAGTGAAAGATCTGTACAGCGAGAATTTCAAGTTTCTGAGGAAAGAAATCAAAGCAGATCTCAGAAGATGAAAAGATCTCACATGATCATGGGTTGGCATGATTAGTATAGTAAAAATGGCCATCTTGCCAAAAGCAAGATCTAAAAATTCAATGCAATCCCCATTAAAATACCAACTCAATTCTTCACAGAGTTAGAAAGAGAAATTCTCAAATTCATTTGGTATAACAAAACAAACAAACAAAAAAAAAACAGGATAGTGAAAACTATTCTTAACAAGAAAAGAACTTCTGGAGGAATCACTATCCCTGACCTCAAGCTGTATTACAGAGCAGTAGTGATAAGAACTGCATGGTATTAGTACAGAGACAGGCAGAAAGATCAATAGAATAGAATTGAAGACCCAGAAATGAACCTACATACCTATGGTCACTTGATCTTTGAGAAAGGTGCTTAAAGTATCCAGTGGGAAAAAGACAGCATTTTCAACAAAAGGTGCTGGTTCAGCTGGAGGTCAGCATGTAGAAAAATGCAAATCATTCCATTCTTATCTACTTGTACAAAGTTCAAGTCAAAGTGGATAAAGGGCCTTCACATAAAACCAGCTACACTGAAACTAATAGATGAGAAGATGGGGAAGAACCTCAAATAATTGGGCCCAGAGGACAAGTTCCTGAACACAACACCAATGGCTTATGCTCTAAGATCAAAAATTGACAAATGGGACTTCATAAAATCACAAAGTTTCTGTAAGGCAAAGGAGAGTGTCAATAGCACAAAATGGCAACCAACAGATTGGGAAAAGATCTTTACCAATCCCACATCCAATAGAGGGCTAATATCCAATATATACAAAAAACTCAAGAAATTAGACTCCAGACAACCAAATAACTCTATTAAAAATGGGGTACAGAGCTAAACAAAAAATTCTCAACAGAGGAAATTTGAATGGCCAAGAAGCACCTAAAGAAATGCTCTGCATCCTTAGTCATCAGGGAAATGCTAATCAAAACAGTCCTGAGATTCCACCTCACACCAGTCAGAATGGCTAAGATAAAAAACTCAGGTGATAGCAGATGCTGGCAAGGATGTGGAGAAATAGGAACACTCCTCCATTGTCGCTGGAATTGCAAGATGGTACAACCACTCTGGAAATCAGTCTGGTGGTTCCTCAGAAAATTGAACATAGCATTACCAGAGGACCCAGCTATACCACTCCTGGGCATATACCCGGAAGATGCTCCAACATATAACAAGGACATATTCTCCACTATGTTCATAGCAGCCTTATTTATAATAGCCAGAAGCTGGAAAGAACCCAGATGTACTTCAACAGAGGAATGGATACAGAAAATGTGCTACATTTATACAATGGAGTATTTCTCAGCTATTAAAAACAATGAATTCTAGAAATTGTTAGGTAAATGGATGGAACTAGAAAATATTATCCTGAGTGAGGTAACCCAATCACAAAAGAACACACATGGTGTTCACTCACTGATAATAGGATATTAGCCCAGAAGCTTGAAATAGTCAAGATTCAACTTACAGACCATATGAAGCTCATGAAGAAGGAAGACCAAGTGTGGATGCTTTGGTCCTTCTTAGAATGAGTAACAAAATACTCAAGGGAGCAAATATGGAGACACATTGTGGGACAGAAACTGAAGAAGACCATTCTACCTGGGTATCCATTCCATGTACAGTCGCCAAAGGTAGATGCCGATGTGGATGTCAGGAAGTGCATGCTGACAAGAGCCTGATATAGCTGTCTCATTAGAGGTGTTCCAGAATCTGACATATTCAGAGGGGGATGCTCACAGCTAACCACTGAACTGGCCAAGGTATTCCCAATGGAGGAGTTAGAGAGAAGACTGAAGGAGCTGAAAGTGTTGGTGGCCCCATGAGGAGAGCAACAATACCAAGCAACCAGATCTCCCAAGTATCTAAACCACCAGCCTGGGAGAACATAGGGAGGGACCCATGGATTCAGCTGTGTATGTAAGGGAGGATGGCCTTGTAGGGCATAGGTGGAAGAGGAGGTCCTTGATCTCATGAAGACTGGATGCCCCAGTGTGAGAGAATTTGAGAGTGGGGAGGTGGGAGTTGGGTGGGGTTAGGTGGAGGCACATCCTCATAGAAAGAGGAGGGGAAAATTGAATAGGGGACTCTTTGGGGGGGAATGGGATAAGGGGATATCATATGAAATGTAAATAAAATATCCAATAAAAAATTAAAAAATAAAATCAGAATAATATACTTTATTATACTTCATTATAGTTTTTCTAAACAATGACAATATCAACACAATGAAACAGTGGCAGGTGTGATAAACCATCATGTCTTATGGCAAAATTTTATTTCCCTTAGATTTTTTTTCTCAACATGGAAAAAATGGTAGACCATAAATGTACTGAGTTAAATAATGCATCATTCTTTCTCCTTAGTTGAAAATAATCTTGCATAAATTTAGGCACAATAAAAGTTATCACAAAATAACTCTTCAGTGATGTCCAGAAACTGTATACCACAACACTTTATCATACTCATTTTAAAGAGATTTTTCTAAGCAAATCAAATATAAAGTTAGATATACACTTTGTTAAGGCATTTAAAACACAGTATAGACAAATTCTGAATTCTATATTTTTTTCTAAAATTTTATCCTTTTAGAAGTTTATACATATCTGTAATAAAATATGTTCATCTCTACCCTGCATTTCCCCTCCAAAACCTGGAACTCTAGCAACAAGTCCCCCTCTCAGTTTTTTGTCTCCTTCTTCATTTAAATAATAAAACTTAGGATTTTGAAGTTGAATGAGGAGATGTATGCAACTAATTACACCATACATTTAAAATGGTTGAAAACTTGAAATGGAAAATAATCACTCGTCTGTTTGAATCTCTCTTTGTTTGCATGAGAGCAAGTAAAAATACTCCACAAAATTTATACTCAGAATAAAATGAACCCAGACTGAAACATGCCCAAAGAAAATCATGTGTTCTACTGAGCTCAGAAAGCATTAGCCTCAGAGAACAAAAGAATTTCCATACTAAATCCTGTGCATGTGTCAGTAGCCAGGAAACTTAAGCTCAGACTTAAACATCTGGGTCTGAATGCTAACCAAACTGCAAAAGGTGGATCTCAGAGCTAAGGGTCATTCCAACCCTTTATCCACTTACCTCAAAGCAAAGGACTCAAGCCAAGAATAATCACAACTTTTAAATTACATACAGCACATTTCAAAATATCAATATTATTTTTAGAGAGTAAATGGGTATCTATCACAGAACATATTTTGTGTGTTGTCAGCCTTAAAAAGACATGGCAAAACAGCTTCTTGGAAATATTTTGAAAGGTCAAAAACCATTATCATCTTGCCATGTTTCTGACAGCTTTGGCATAACATTAATGAAAATTTACATAGTAACCATTAAGGGATCAGAAATAGTATTAGAAAAACAGAACTAGCACTTACAGGTTTCCTAATACTCTTCATATTCTTCAGTCATTTCTTCCAATCCTCACTTATGAGAACCGTGATGTATGCATTTTACATTACCAAATTTTCCAATATTAAAAATAGATAAAATATACAAAGAACAATGGATTTCATCTTATTTATACCTCAAATACCTCTGTTGGATACAGTGCTCCATGTGTACACAAAGTTCCCTAAGATATCAAGTATCTGGACCATTGCTCTGTAGTAAAGCTTGAGGTCAGGGATGGTGATTCCCCCAGCTGTTCTTTTATTGTTAAGAATTGTTTTTGCTATTCTGGCTTTTTTGCCTTTTCAGGTGACCTCAAGCTTTACTATAGAGCAATAGTGATAAAAACTGCATGGTATTGTTACAGAGACAGACAGGTTGATCAATGGAATAGAACTGAAGACCCAGAAATAAAACCACAGGCACTTGATCCTTGACAAAGAAGCCAAAAATATACAATGGAAAAAAGAAAGCATCTTCAAGAAAGAGTGCTGGTCTAACTGGCTGTCTGTATATAGAAAAATAAAAAACCCATATTTGTCACCTTGCACAAAGCTCAAGTCCAAGTGGATCAAGGACCTCTATGTAAAATCAGATACACTGAATCTAACAGAAGAGAAAGTAGGAAAGAACCTTGAACTCATCAGCACAGGGGCAAACTTCCTAGACAGAAATGGCTCATGATCTAAGATCAAAAACTGATAAGTGGGAACTTATGAAAGTGAAAAGCTTCTGTAAAGCAAACGCCACAGTCAATGAGACAAATTGGCAGCCTACAGATTGGAAAAAAATCTTCACTAACACCACAACCAATAGAGGGCTAATATTCAAAATATATAAACAACACAAGAAGCTAATCACCAAAAAACCAAACAACCCAATCAAAAAATGGGGTACAGAACTAAACCCAGAATTCATAACAGAGGAATCTCTAATGGCTGAGAAGCACTAAAGAAATGTTCAAAGTCATTAGTGATCAGAGAAATGCAAATCAAAACAACCCTGAGATTCTACCTTACACCAATCAGAATGACTAAGATCAAACCTCAGGTGACGACACATGTTTGGGAGGATGTGGAGAAAGAGGAACACTCCTCCATTGCTGGTGGGATTGTAAAGTGGTACAACCACTCTGGAAATCAATCTGGAGGTTTCTCAGAAAATTGGAAATAGATCTACCTGAAGGTCCCATGGAGTTTAGAGGTGTGGTGGGGTGGGGGGCAGATATCCTTGTGGAGATGGGGGGTAGGGGTGAGGAGGAAGTATGGGATGTGGAATAGTTGGAGATTGGACTGGGAGGGGAATAAAATCCGGAGTGTAAAAAAAAGAAAAAATAAATAAATAATAAAAAATTTAAAACTAATAAGAAAGCTAGGCATCTTGGGAGACATGGAAGAATTAAGCAGCAAAAGCGAAATAAAGGGGAAAGAAAAGAGAAGTACAAGTTTAAGAAACAAATAATAATAATAATAATAATAATAATAATAATAATAATAATAATAATAAATAATTATGAGAAAATAAACCTACAAAAATACCAAAAAAGGATCTGGACCACTATGACTGTGTGTTTCTACGCACTCATTTTGTTGAGAAGCCAGGCAGTTGAAAAATCAAACCTGAAAGATTCCCTAAATTTGTAAGACCTTCATTATCTGACTGGATCTGAAGTTACTTCCTTTTATAATTCTTTAAGCATGCAATTTATTCAAACCACAGTTTATAAATACAGATCATCTCTCAATGTGCATCATTTTCAGAAAGGCCTGATAAGATAGAACAGACTGTTTACAACAAGGAACACAAAACTGGCCCTGGAAGGACAGATATAATCTGAGTCCTTAAAATATGTCTAGTTTACAAAGGCAAATCACTGGACTGTAAGATATATATAGTAAATCTTATGCCATCGCTTTAAGGATGAAATTGTGTGTACAGCTCTCAAGATCTTTTGTGCTTCCTGTCCTTCACTCTAGTTTATTATTATTGGAAAAGCTAGATAAGGTGGTTCTACTTGGTTCTTCCTTTAGAAACCAGTTACCAGTACCTACTTGGACTATGTTCAAGGATACAAGATTAGTAAGAAGAATCATATTATACCTCATTATAGTTTTTGCTGTTCATAGCAGCCACTTTAGGTTATGTGTGTCAGTTTTGCAAACTTCTTACCTTCTTATGGTAAAGAAGCCTCTGAAACTGCCAAGTTAAAAGTTGGTGTCTTTTCTTTTGTACTATTATTCTAAATTTCAAGGTTATATTAATATCCCTATTGAATCACATAAATATATTTGTTTAGAAGTCTATCTCTATTACTCCTCATGTGTTTGGAAGCATGTACAATCTCTATTCCTATATTACAAAAATAAATAAATAAACAAACAAGGTTTTTCACACTAGAAAGACCTTGGAAAAGACTCGTAAGCCAAGCATAGTGTGTATTCCTAGAATTTGGAAGATGGATTAGGAGTTTGAAACTCACTTGAGTTACATGAGTCCCTGTGTCATGACAGAAGGAAGAGGAAGGAAAGGGGGAAGAAGGGAAAAGGAGGAGATCATGAATAATCTTCAGTGGATCCTGTGGGTCAGGTGACTTCAATCACCCTTCAGCGAAGTATTACCTGTTCTTAGCATTGACTTCATCTCTGACCAATGTTGAAGATTCTCTATGAATGTTGAACTTGAGATTTTACTATGTGTTTCCCTTTTCACAGCCTCAACCTCTGCAGTAAGCTGCATATTCAGTAACAACAAATATAACCTCTCCCAATAATTTGTATGTGGTGTGTGTGTGTGGTGTGTGTGTGTGTGTGTGTGTGTGTGTGTGTGTGTGTGTGTGTGTG
>JANHMN010000010.1:74217163-74252253 GCA_030674055.1 Rhabdomys pumilio | reverse complement strand
TGTGTGTGTGTGTGTGTGTGTGTGTGTGTGTGTGTGTGTGTGTGTGTTTAACAGAAAAAGCCATTTAGTCTTTCTTGACCTTAAGATAGAATGGAAACTTCCATGACATCAAGATGGTAGGGCAGTAAAATCGGCTTTCTTCCTGAAGAATAGCTTCATCAAGGGAATTAAAATACCAGTAACCTTGTAAACCAGTCTCTTTCTCTACTCTTAAACAAGAGCTTTTATGACCTCCCTTCATACCTAGCAAGTTTAATTTGTCTTGTTTTAAACTCCTATAGACACCTACTATACATAGACAAAATAAAATATGCCATTCTATTAAAATAGCCTTAAAGAAAAACATGTTAACAACATTTTTATTTTATTTTCTCTGCTGAAAGTGAATTTATTATAGTTCCTCTGTAGAGTTCTAAACAAATAGAACCAATGACCACATGTTTGATTCTCTGCATGAGTAGTTATTATACTTAAAAATAGGTTTGAATTTTAAGGTAAGGTGATCTGCTTTGACTATATTCAGATGTCTTAGATCTCTCTCTCTGCATAGGGCATAGCCAAAAATAAATGGTCACATCTCACTTGCTGGCACCTACTATAATCCTGCAACTCCTCAAAGATGATAATTTTTTTATCACTAGACATGTTTACATGTTATTCATACAAATTTCCCTGTCTTATATGATGCCTTTCCCTGAATTTCTTAAAGGGTTAATGACATTTCATATAATATGGAATTTCCTTTCAAGGTTGGAAAATGGCTCTTATAAAGCCAGAAGACTATTATGGTATTTTCAAAAATTACTTGTCCTCACGCTTGTTGAATAAAGGAGCCCTGGAAGAGTAGGGTTTCCTAAATCTACCTTATACAATGAAATTAAGTGTAAAATGACACTTGTGGTGCTTCTATCCCAGTGTGAAATGGAAAACAAGATGCACCAAGAGTCGGTACACATCTCATGCTAACACCTCCATAAGAAGGTATTCCTGCTTTTCACCCTGACTAGATAACAGAAGCTGAAGTGAGCATTTCTTTAAGAATATATTTTTTACAAGCAGGCTGAGGGTGACATAGGGTCATACTAGCAGAAGTCTAACCTGACCGGCTCCCCTGCTACATGCTACATGTTAGCAATCACCAAAAGTTTTTGAACTGGCAAAACTGTCTTCACTACTCCTAAAACACGGAATTTTTTTCTCTTACTTGTAGAAATGAAGAGGGCTTCCCTTCAGTCGCTGATTTAGTGGGGATTCTTGAGACAGGAACAGATTGTATGTATTGATCATTGTGCCAAGTACAGACTAACACCATTAAACAGATCCTAGTGGAATTATTTTAATCTTATGAAAGAAAATGGCCTGAAATACGCAGAACTTCTTGAGCTGCAACCTCTTCCCTACATCCAGATAATTGCACTAGAGGATTGCATGAGATTTGAAAGTTAGCCTTTTCAAATTCTAGATCCCAGGCTGACATAATTCCCTCACCACACAAAGCAGACTAGAAATCCTTCAGGTTCATTAGGATGTATCCAATTTCTGCAATTCTCAATATTAGCTGTACAGGATCATTGCTAAAAACCTGCTTAAAATATCCCACTATAAGTTTCACATATTTCTGTGACTCTAAAATATATTTGCTAGACAGTTATATTTTAGCTTTAGAATGTATATCAGGTATGTTTTTTCCCAGACATAAGCAATTAAAGGATTAGAAAATAGCCTGTGGAAAGCTCTAAAGAATTAATCTTTTGGGAGCAAATCTTGCAATACCAAACACCCTTGGTTTCCCTTGAGTACCCATGCTGACAAGCTGCTGGTTAAGCAAGCCAACTAGAAGATATGTACACAAAGCATCACAATTAAACACCCTGCTTACCACAAACATGCTTCCTGTGGAGGCTGGCAGAACTTCTTACTAAGCTAGTATGACCACATGGCCACCTTCAGAACTTTTTGAAGGTTCATTCTGCCTACTTGTATTCAACTGCTGTGTAGTTAACTGTGTTCATGTTTTACTGAATGTCACCCAGTTATTTTACTTTAGAATCCCATGGGATTTGTATCCTGAAGCCAAACAACCTGTTAGAAATAAACAGCAGAGAACTGAGATTTTCTTATCTGCTTGCTGCCTAACAAATCAAAACACACTGAGATCTGGAATTATTAGACAAAGTTTGGGTATGAAGAAATAAAATAAAAACTGTCTTGTCAAATGGGACTCCCTGCTGCTCAGTAACATGTGTTGCCATAGCAAACAATATCTGCTGTGCTATTAAATATGTTAGTGACTATGATATATGAGACAAAATTCTCAGCACCCATTAAGCACTAAATGAAAGATCTACCTTTATATTTACATATTTTAACTTTGATGGTGAAATGCAGGACTATCATACCTTAAAGATGATTTTTAAAGTAAAAAAATGTATTTTAATATATTTCATGTGTTTACATTTTACCTACGAATCACTAAATAAAAAAATTAGAAAACTAATCAAAAATACTCTCACGTGTCAAAACATCATTTTTACCCTCAGCAGTAATAATCATATCAAATTACTGAAGACAGCTGAAGACTGAAGGAAGCATGGTACATTTGTTTAGCCTGTCTTAGTTCCTCTCAATTCAATATGACAGATTATCAGATGTTAAAAAAAAAGACACAAGCAATCCCCTCTATGTAATCTACTGCCTGAAATCAAGAACTTTGTTGCTTAAATGTTCCATCAAGAAATAGGCTTCTGTGGCTTTCTCATTGTTTAACAGTATAATACACTGTTGTTATCCTGTTCGTTGTATTAAGATTAACCACAATAATGCTAACAATATTGACTCATTTAAAAGCTGGTCACGCTCCACTGATGCTTTGAGTCTCAAAGACACAATGATTGAAATAAGAAGTGACTAGGGGGAAAATTAAGAATTATGGAATGTGTGAGAGGTGAAGAGCACAGAGGCAGACACTGAAACAGGACTGGTTCCCACAGGACATTAACTCTTGCCTGTCTCCTCTTTCCAATACTGAAGAGAACCACAAAATTGATGGAATTTTTAACCCAACCTAAGCTCAATGTTACTCTATGAATATTGCTAGGAAGGGAAAAAGTTTGTGACAATAGTTAAAGGGGGACTTATATCATTTTCACAAGGCAACTAAAACAGAAATGATCTAAAATCAAATATTCCACAAAGTAACTCATTTTATACAGCTCAATATCTAAGTAATAATGAAGCCAAATTGAATTTCAAATAAAACCCAAGAGGGCAGGGAACTGGCTCTGTCGATAAAAGGCCTGCTTTATAAGCAAGAGGACCTGAGTTGGATAACAAGCAAAAGAATAAGTAAGTAAAAATTGGGTGTACTCATTCCATTTGTAGGAAATTGTTCATCCTAAGAATATTTTAAAGGATTATTTTAAAATTGAAGTTATTTGTTATACTAAAATCTTTAAAACAGCCTATATATTCATTATTAAAAATCAGTTCAATAAATGTTTTTTTTCATACAAAAGCACTAGGACATCATGAGGGAAATAGATTGTTTTATTGAAAATGTAATAGTATCTAAAGTACAGCATAGAAAAATTATCAAATTGAAAATGTAATAGTGTCTAAAGTACAGCATAGAAAATAATCAAATAGAATAGTATGTATCAAAAGGTAAAGGTTCGCCGGGCAGTGGTGGTACACTGCTTTAATCCCAGCACTTGGGAGGCAGAGGCAGGAGGATTTCTGATTTCGAGGCCAGCCTGGTCTACAGAGTCAGTTCCAGGACAGCCAGGGCTACACAGAGAAACCCTGTCTCGAAAAACCGAAAAAAAAACAAAAAAAACAAAAAACAAAAAAAAAGTTCACCTTTCTCATAAATGTTCAAATGTAAGCATATTTACAATTACTTGTGCATATACCCATGTGCAGAAAAATGTGTTCATAAAATATAAGATTAGGAAATACAAAAGATTATATTCTGCTTTTAACTTTTATTCTCCTCACTGTTGTGTTATCTAAGTTTTTAATTAGTATTTTTATAGTCAAGAAATAATGTATATTAAAACAATTGTTGTTATGAAAAGCAAATAGAGTCTTTTGTCAATGAGGTAAGAAATAAAATTAAATTCTTTCTGAACAGTCTGTTATAAAATATTATTGGCCTTACAAACCCAGACCTATGCATCATTACTCTATTGAATCCAGTTTATGTCGAGATAGTTTGAAAAATGCAACAAAAGTTCCAACAAATAAAAAGAGCTATTAAATAATGGAGATGTTGTCTATGACAATGAAGGGGGTTCCCTCCAAAGTAGGAGAGTATGCAGCCATTGATTATATCATCACATAATAATGAGCAACGTCTACGTAGCAATTCAATATAAACAATTCATCCCCAGCCGCTTCACTCTTGCAACATTCTTTGCCTTAGACAGCTACAGCTGTCTGAATTAGGCACTAGTTCTCTCCACAGCATGAAATATCTTTGATATGCCTATAGTTTAATGAGAAAATGAACTCAATTTCGAAACCCATGTAGTCACTACCTTACCTCACTCCATTTTGCTACTGAAATTTCAACCACTTCTCTCTGCCATGCCCTGTGGAATTTGGAGCCCCCAATGCCCGCTTTTATTGCTAATTAACAGTAATGACTAGAATGACATAGTTTTTTTTCTTTGAATATCTCTGTCAGAAAAATGTCCAACCAGCAGGAGGTATAATATAATGTAACACTATCCCCATCCCCTTTGCTCTCCTCATTAGCATGCTTAAATACACATACAGCCTTTCTTCCCTTTGGGTTTAAAAAAAAATTGTTTTAAAGGTCATGTCTTTCAGGCCTCAGGAGGCAGTGTTAAAGCCTGGAGAAAGGCTGAAAAGGTAACTACAACCTAAATGTTCAGAACCACAGTAATGATTTTTATTTCATTTTTCACAGAAAGTAATACAATTTGGACCAATATATAAGCACCACTTAAAAATTAATAGACATCTAAATTTCTGCTTAAGAAGTGGTTCTTGCTTCCAAATGTCAGATTTTGTGTCAAGGTTCTGTGTATTTTCACACAGTTATGTTAGGAGACTCAGAATCCTCCCATGTTTGCCACGATAAAGGATTCTCTCAAAATGACACACCATAAGGACCCATTCACTTAATTGGTATTAAGATCATAGGATCATTTGGGAAAGAGGCTGAGATAGTCTCAAATTTTCCTTTGAACTAAAAAATAAAGAAAAAGAGAAAAAGAGAAAGAAAAAAAGAAAGAAAAAGAAAAGGACTTCTGAAGTCATAGAGAAATGATTCAAATCCAGGAAATTATTAGTTTTGTGATGTTGGTCAATTTATTTTAAAATGCAATCATATATCTGTGAAATGAAAATAATATTTCTTTCTTCAGTGAATTACTGATAATATTAAGTAAAGTATAGTTTTTGGCAAAATATTTAAATTGATGCATTGTTCATAATAAGCACTCAGTACATGCTAAATAGTGTGACTGAGTTATAACGCTTACTAAGAACATGAATTGGGTAATCAGATCTCAGAAGGGGAGTTTAGACTTTTGCTTTGTTTTAGTTCAGCTTTATTTATAACTACATTCAAACACTTAATATGTATAAAGGTAAAACTCTAAACAATAATCTGAGAATTCATTTCACACTCATCATTTAATCAAGTGTCAGACATTCACAAAACTAGAGAAATAATACAGGATGGTGACAGATGTCTGAATTCCTAAACTTGAGGGCTGAGGCAGAAGGACCATAAGTACTGGCCAACAGGAGCTCCATAGCAAGAACCTACCAAACAAAACAGAAAAAGAATAAAAGAAGGACTAAGATGTAGCTCAGAGGTAGAACACTTGCTTAACATGGCTTCGATCTCTCCATCAGGCAGGTTGACGATGCTACATGGCTAACAAATACATTCATAACAGACCTTCTCACTGAGACCTCTGCTGGGTGTGTGTCTGGGCTGGAAGTGGAGATCCCAGCTGAGTATCACTTGCTTGTACCATTATCCTTTGGGAATCTACCTTATTCTGTGCACAATGGAGAACAGTATCATAGTGAGACTTGTAGAATGGAAAATTACCAGTCAGAGATCAGAGAGGCCAGCAGGCACTTCAAAGGAGCTCACCAGTTTCTGCATTCACTTATGGTGCCTTTTTCTGCTAGTAACTGTATGTTATATACTAAATATGATGCTACTATATGCAAAGTGTGAAACTACACAATACATAAAACATATAGTATGATATTATATAATATATTAATATAATGTGTTCCCATTGACATCAAATTAAAGAACTGGCAGTACATATAAAAATAGTTCAATAAGCTATATGAAATTAAATTATATAGAGAAAAAAACCAAAGACCTATAATAGTACCAAAAAGGACATGATTAGTTTTGTTGTAAGAAACAAAGTAATGTTTGCAAATATGTGTTTTAAAAAAATTTAAGCTGGGCGGTGGTGGCTTACGCCTTTAATCCCAGCACTTGGGAGGCAGAGGCAGGTGGATTTCTGAGTTCGAGGCCAGCCTGGTCTACAGAGTGAGTTCCAGGACAGCCAGGGCTACACAGAGAAACCCTGTCTCAAAAAACCAAAAAAAAAAAAAAATTAAAATTTAAAAATGTATTGGAAGGGCATGCAGGGAATAGATGTGAGAGGAATTTCTAAAAGAGGGGAATTGGGATGAACAAAAACACTTTATAATTCCATTTTTTACTGTCCTTTATGATACCAATACATAATTGTATTCCTCTATTTTTTTAATTTAGACATACCCTATACAAATCACACCAAATGCTATTTTATCTTTGTAACTACAGGATGTTTAAGAAAGCTAGCCAGATAGCTTTTTATGTTTCTATTTTACTAGACACAATGTCTATGTTGAAGATATCTGAAATACTCAACAGTTTCTGTGGTGTTGGTACATTCAAACTAAGGATGCTTGCTTGACTTTATGCATATGCCGTGAACAGACCAAAGGCAAGGTTATTAGGGGATGGTGTCCCTGAGAATGGATGACATTTGCACTCTCATCTGAGTCATGTCAGGCATCTACCTATGGGACTTGGTTTACTTCAGAGACTTGGGAGTCAGACTAAGTGAATTTGACCCTGACTTTGTCACTTTATAGACAGGAGAGTCATTTCTCAACAACTAAATGATGATTCTAGTTTGTTTTCTGTGAGAGGTTTTAGATGTGTTTAGAGAAGGTTTGAAATCATTGATCACTTTATGATGTCAAACAAAAAGACTATTATGGTATTGAACATTTTATTCTGATTCCATGCAAGGGTAATTAAAAACCCCAGCACATGTGCTCACATTCTGTGCCTGCTGCGTCTGGAGAATAGACTATATCCAATATTTCTAAGATATTGTATGTCAGAAATCACGCTTCATTTGATTCCATACATTCACATACATTCACAGTACTGGAAGTTGGTTGGCACGTAAGCAGTTACAAAATGAGATAAAGTCATGTACAGGCTGTGTGTGAGCTACACAGATAAGCAAGTTCAGATTGTACCTTTATTGTTGGACCAACTAAGTACTTTGGATTTAGAATTATTTGTAATAAAGGTCTATGAATATTTTAGGAAGCAGGTTGAGAAATAGTTATATTATCACTTTTGGCCTGAAAATACAGATATCTTTAGGAGACAATGCACATGACCTGTGCAGTACCAAATACATACATAGCATATGTATAAGAACTGGTAGAAACCTAAACTTTGTCGACAAATATTGGTTGATTACTTACTGAGTTTAAGGCTTAGACTGGGCTCTGTCATAAAACAGATGTTATCATGATGTTTATTACTGTTCAACACCATCTTGTCCATCAAAGTAAATAACAATCAAAATATAAAAATGTATAACAGGCCTGGTAATGCAGAACTGTAATCCCAGCTACTTAGGAGGCTGAGGCAGGAGGATACTCAGCTCTAGGCTTCTTAGGCCAACTTAGTGAGAGTTGTCTCTTGAAACATAAGTAAACAGGAGACAGGACATACCTCAGTGGTAGGGCAAATCATATATGCCAGGCCCTTGATTCAATCACCAATATTGACACTGGAAGAAAAAAAGTATCTTCAACATTTCCAGAAATGTCCTGGCCCAGAAACTTGCCAAATAAAGCAGAGAAAAGTAAGATGACAGCAAAAAAAAAAAATAAATAAAAATTTAAAAAAAATGTGTATTGGCCGGGCAGTGGTGGTGCACGTCTTTAATCCCAGCACTTGGGATGCAGAGGCAAGTGGATTTCTGAGTTCGAGGCCAGCCTGGTCTACAGAGTGAATTCCAGGACAGCCAGGGCTATACAGAGAAACTCTGTCTTGAAAAACCAAAAAACAAAAAAAGTGCATTTGCTGATTTTCTTTCTAGGCAGTATCTTTGCTTCATAGAAAAATAAATTACCAAGTGTCTTTGTATATAATTTTGATAAATAGATATTTTTTTCCATTAAGTAAGCATTGTCAAGCAATGCTCTGCATGTTATAGGACCATGCCCTTTCTGAACAGCTGTGTTCCTAGGTGCAGTCTTGCAACGGGAGGAGAGTTTAGTTGGGGAGTGGCCAGAATTTAGTGGCCAGAATCTCAGATTGAGTGATTAAGCATTCATCACTGCATCACTGCTTGTTTTCACAAAGCAAGAGCCTTGCACTGAGGAAGATGAGCAAGTAGTAGGTAGTTACAATGTGTCAACAACAAAACTGGGAGCCAGTGAATGAAACACTGCGTCTCTTCTTTGCAGCCATCATTTTACTCTCAGAATGGAAGAAAGTGAGGAGTCTATAATAAACACCATTATTTTTATACTAACTTTAAAAATTAACTTTAAGAAGGGAGGGTGTACTTTAGAGAGAGACTAGGTAGAAGGCCATAGTGACAGTTCAACAGAGGTCATTCATCTATAGCAGTAAAAAGTGACATAGAAAGAAAGTTCAGTCCAGTAGTAGGTAGGTGTATGGGCATCTGAAACAGGACTAAAGGGATTCAGCCTAATGCCAAAGTACATTTAATTTCAATTTACTTGTGTACAAATTTTTCATTGATATAGTATTCAACTATGAAGAATTTTAAATAATGCGTAGACTAAACAAGTCAGTGAACCTATATAACTGTAGACTTCATATAACAAACAATTTGTGACAAAAATCTTAGATTCTGAATTGAGAGGTGTAGGTAATAATTTATATTGGATATATTTTATGCATGTGGAAATGAGTAAGCAGTGGAAAAATCAGCATGGTGATTGGTGGGGCAGGAGAGCAGCCAGGACTGCACACATGTGCTTCAGGGTGAGAAGTTGACATGTGATAACTACAAATCATAATAACTTTCAAGAATACTTCTGTCTTCAAAGCCCAATCAGTATTAATCAGTTAAACTTTTATTTTTTTCACCAAACCTTAATTTTTGTCTATCAAACTTGCATTTCTCATTTTCGATGGGCAGGAAGGTTTATTTAATGAACTAGATCCAGAGAGAAAATTAATTTTCTTGATGGGAAAAGTCTACCTTTAAACTGTCTCCATAGAAACCTAGTTATAGTATGTTCTCCTGCAGCCACAGAGCATTCCCGGAGCAGGAATGGACTACATTGGTACAAAGGCTGTAACAGTTCTTCAGCTGGTTTTCAGGAGGCAAAAACTGTTGCTGTTGATGATAAAGAATCCTCGGTTTGGCCATGGTGGTGCACACCTTTAATCCCTGCTCTTGGAAGGCAGAGGCATGTGGAACTCAGTCCTAGCCAGCCTGGTCTACAGAGGGAGTTCCCGAACAGCCATGGCTACACAGTTCTGACAGACTGTCTTTTGCAGAAAGTTCCTAAGGCATGATGAGTCACATATCACAACCCTAACATGTATGTTTTCATTAAAGCAATTTTCTCAGGTTCTTGAAAATTACATCTAGTCTCCTGTTGTGAAAAATTTTAATTCTGTTTATTTTTTCCTATAACTAATAGGAACACTCCCCAGTATATTCACCCTGGTTCTTTCCTTTGTTTATTGAAATAATTCACTCAGTCTGTGCAGTGGTGGTGCACATCTTTAATCCCAGCCCTTAGCAGGCAAGGAAAGAACTTTGAGTACAAGGTCAGCCTGGTCTACAGAGCAAAATAAACTGCTCATATTTGGTGTGGCCCATTGCCAGCATCAATAAAATTCTAATGCATAGAATCACCATTTTCTTGTTTACTGGTTTTTGGCAAACCTGTTTACTATGCCGTTTGCATTTTAAAAAAATATGACTACTGTGCATTTTGCTTATGACTTTCAATGCTTTTTGTGCAAGAAGAGGCATTTTCCTGATCAGTGTGTAAATGACCTCTTATTCACTATGCATTCCTCAAAATAGTTATTAAGCCCCAAGCAGTGACTTCATTTCCTTTTCATCAATCTATATTGTATTTAGACTTTTGCTAAGCTTGCATCCTTAATAAAGCATTGCAAATGTTTTAACAGGGGATCATCATTTTTTTAAGAAAATATAGACAGTGTTATAAGAATGACTGTACCAATACTTCCAGAGCACAGGCATTCTAAACTATTGCTTCCCATGGTAACCATATTTTGAAACAATAACCAACATATTTTAAGTTGTCAAATGGAGAAAATAGTTAGGCAAACTAACTAATTAATCATCTACAACATAAATTACATTTTAGGGGACCCATTATGCAGTGTTTAATTAGCCTAAAGAAATGTGCCTTGGAGATAGAGTTCTAAAAAGGATTTTATTACAGAAGAAAAGAAGGGGTCTTCAGTAGCTATAAAAGAACCTAACAAAGCAATCTGTTGTGTTGGAAGCTTGGCACAAGAAAACAGTTAAGCAAGTCACCACTGCCTAATCACAGAGCGTTTGAATCCATTCTGTGCAACAGCTTGAGGCTTTCTGCAAAGCAATACATCAGGAAGAGAAGCAATCATAGGAAAGGGCAGGCTGTGGACCAGATTTCCTCTAAGAAGTAATATCCTTGGCATATTGCTCCTCTTTTACAACCATATTCATAATTTCCATCAAACGGATTAGGAATTGTGAGTATCTCAGAGGCAATATGGAAACACTGGGCATAGAAACAGAGACCTTGGTGACTCAACATCAGCCATTAAACATCAATGTAAAGAAATAATTTGGAGAAAATTAGAAAAAGTGGACAGGAAAACACCATTCATTAAAAGTAGGTTAGTACATTTCTTTAAATGAGAGAGCCGAGAAGGGAAATGTAGAAGGTGGACCCAAATAAGGAAACTAAGATCAGAAATCTGAGTGTGTTTTATTTAATAAGGAGACCTCTCATTCCCTGTGGATTGTGGGAGTCAGTAAGGGATTGATGTTTCTTCTTATTACGGGAATGAGGAGATCAAAGGAGCAATTTTAGAAATTAATGATATCAAAGGATTAATATAGCTAAATAACCAATATAAAATGTACTAGAACAGACTCAAAATTGACATAGGACAATTGGGAAGTAGAGGCAGAGGACAGACATCTAAGCAATAACCATAAAAGTACAGGTTGACTCACTGTCTTGGATCATTTTCTTTAAACTTTACAAGAGTGCCAGAGGAGAGAAAGTGCTAGAAACTAATTTAAAGGAACTGGCACAACACAGGTAACTACTTATTGCTTAGAAAAATGAGAAATCAACCACATTAACTTCGGTAAAAGACACAAGCTTGTAAGAAATGGAGGAAAAGAAAGTGAAGAAAGCCAGGAATAATGAATAATGGGTGTTACAGGATTGAATCATGGCATACACACACACACACACACACACACACACACACACACATACACACAAAAAGAAACAAAACAAATACAAAACAAAAAGTACAAAAACAGTAAACCAAAAAAATAAGAGGAGAAAAGCTTCTCTTTGCCCTATTATTTTTTTCAGTATGCTCAAAATTTGACAAGGGCAGTGTGATTGTGTTTATAATGGTAAGACTTGGCCATTACCATATTAATTAATCAACTAATTAGTTAATTAATTAATTAACTAGAGAGTTTTTTCATGGTTTATTTTTTAAATTTAGGTTGACACTCCCAAGGAGAAAAAAGGGAGGCATGGGATGGGGAGGGCTGTGCATCCATTATCATGCCCTTTCCCCAGCACAGCCTGGCACCAGCTGTCCTCACAGTCAATAGAAATCAGGGCATCAGTTCACACATCTTCCCTAGAGATGGCTGTGTCCTTCATAGCTCAGCGACTTCGATGACAAAAAATATTCAAAACATGGTGAAAAGTCAGTTTTTTAAAATTGTAGTCAAATTGGGTACATGTACTTTAATTCCTGTAAGAAGCAGGAAAACCAAATCATATTCAATATGTACTTTATTTGACTTTAAGGGTTGAATTTAATTTAAATATTATATGGCAATGTGAAACACTCATAAAACAGTGTATCTGTTGGCTAAAAATAACATTTCAAACAGAACAATATTTAAATTTAAAAAAAGCTTGTGGTGAAAAATTATGTTTTCTGTTGTTTATATTAGTGTGCATACATATACAATTATATAATTATTGCTTATAAAAAATATTTTTGGATGGAATGTTAGAACAATGAGATCACATAGCCATGGAACATGGGTAAAAAGGGAGCAAGATGAGAAAAGTTAGGCAGGAATCATATTGGCAAGATATTTAGAGACATTTAATATTTCCTATAAATATGCTGTTTTGAGTTTATACTAAAAGTGATAATCAAAGGTATATTTGTAAATCAAAATCAATTAAGAACTTGGCTTCAAAACCCACCTTCCGCTCAAGCAGATCACAAAGAAAATCACTTAAGGCAAAAGTGTACAACAATCCACCAATGGAATTTAGAATGCTCTTTCATGCCCCCAAGGTGAAAGTATTTCAAAGAACACTGCTCACTCCCCCTCTGCTCCATCTTCCCTGGTTAGCACAGGGCACCATTAATAGCCAGAGAAGGAGTGAGTCCTCCTTCTCACCACCTTCCTTTCATAAATAGGGAGGAGTTAAAGGTAAGCTCTAATTAACAGCTATAAAGTGATACCTACAGATTTTCTGAAAGTGACGATATTGGTAAAATTACATGTTACATCTGATAAAACTACATGCTACAACTGACAAAATCAGGCTTAGTTAAATGGTTTTTGTTCTTTGCTCCTGAGCATGTATTTTTAATGGCCTAAAAGCCCTCAACATCACGAATTTAAATGTTCATGGTAAAAATTTTTCACAAAACACTTTATATTTTCTGTCTGAAAAACAATGCTTTATCACTACTTATATAATATCTAAGTAATTGCTACCTTATCATATCTACTACATGCAAAGTAGACCTGGGGCAAATTAGATGCTCAAGAAATAGCAGAGGCTTGAAAGGTTAGAGCAAGCCGTGTTTCCATGTTTTTATTAATCATCATCACTATAATTAATATCCTATGGCATCACAAAGTTTATCAGAAAGTCAGAGAAAAATACAATATAACTAGGGAATCATTAATGGTAAAATAAGGTTATATAATAAATAGAATAATTTTCAAGGGAAGATTGAACAAACAAAAACTTTCACCACATGTGTTCTTAAAACGACAAACAATTGTGCACCAAATATTTATAGATTAACATCAATTAAAATATAGCTTGCTATAAAATAATGATCAATTATTATTCTTTTTCTATGTTGTCAACAGGAAGCTAGATGATGTCCTCAGACTTCTATGGAAACTAACTTGTGTCTATAGAGGGTTTTTTTTTTTTTTTTTTGACTACTGAAAAGTTAAAAACTTACTCTTAGCTAGTGACTCTATTTTCAATATTTAATTGACATATTTATTCTGTTAGAAAATCTTAGTCTTTTCCTCCAAATCTTCACCAATTCTTGTTTCCTCATAAGCTCTTAAAATCAATAATACACTTGGCTTTGAACTTTCAACTGACGGCATTTATATTAATATAACAAAAAGCAATCTATCAAAATTAGGACACCACATGCAAAGTGAACTTTTCCCAAGTTGTTTCATATTTTTAAGTTCACGGTTAATCAAAATTTAAATGTGAGTACATTTTCCAATGAAATCAAATGTGATCACTCTGAAAAATGGAGAAATAAGCCACACCAGATATTCAAATATTTGTTGAAATTGAATGCCAATCAGACTTGTACAGCTAGCTAATTGAAACACCATTATACATTTTTAGCAAGAATGGAGCATCTTTTAATGATGCAATCAACCTTCCTGTTTATTTCCTCTCTCTATCAATTAAAAACAGAGCAAGATTTTTAGATGAGATCCATTATACACTGCAGACCTAGAAAGTTCACTAAAACATCCTGCCAGTATAGTATCCAAAATTTCTAACATATATGCATATGTACACATATATTATATTTATGCATATATAACATATATATAATGTACATGTATATATATACACAATGTATGTATACATTACACATCACATGTTATTCAAGTCAGCTTAAATCTGTTGATTTTTATGAAAACAAACAACAATAATATTCTAAATTCTACACGTTGCTTAAGTTTAAATTTCTGATCCTGATTTAAAAATATAGAACTTATTTTTAAAAACAAGTATAAACTTGACAAAAAAAAAAACAAGTATAAGCTTGTACTAATAACCAAATAAATCAATTCTTGAGAATTATTAATATTAACCACAGTTGCTAAGCATGCTGGCTATAATCCCAGTTACTAGGAGGCAGAACTAGGAAGACCAACTCAAGGACAATTTGTCTGAAAAGCCACACCTCCTCCCATGCTTCTCACAGTGAGAGAAAGCAAAGCCTCTATCACATGTCTGTTCTAGGATCTATTCTCTTCCCTTTCTGAGTTTCCTACCTTCCTGATTTTACTTTTCTCCTTACATTTTTCTTTTCTGTCCATGAATGCACTTATTAAAATGATTTAGAGGTACATTTCTATATAAAAACTAACACAACTTGCATACCAAACCAAAACCCAACATTGAGATAATGTTAACTGCATGTGACTCGAATCCAAATAAAACGTTTTTTGAGTATTAATGGACTAAGATGTGCAGACAATTGAAAGAGAGAAGATACTGGGTAAGGCTAACCTCAAAATGTTGGTAATCCCAGGAAACCAGTATCCACTCCCCAATTGAGGACAAACTCTCAGGGCAAGGGAAATTTTAAAAATTCAAATCCAAGAAAAAAATTATGTAGAGATAAACATTGACTCCAAAATGAATGTCAAGGCAAAGCTGAAAGGGAATCTAGGAGAAAGGGAAGCAAAGACATCTGTGGCTAGGAGAAGAGCTATGCAGAACATGTACTGGCTGCATATATAGAAATTATCAACTATTTCTATTTAAAGAAGCTTAAACTTACAGTTGGTCAGAATTTGAAAGAAATGGCTAACACTCTAGACCAATCCCCTTGTCCATAAAATAAACAGCAGTAGTTCGAGTAATTCAGTAACAGCCTCTTACCACTTCACAGTGATCATTGCAGAATCTTTCTCAGGCTAAAAGTGTAATTGGCTACAGATCAATAAGTAATTTCTCTTAGAAGGACAAAGGTCTTGTTTGCTTTTATATATATATATATATATATATATATATATATATATATATATATATATATGTGTGTGTGTGTGTGTGTGTGTGTGTGTGTGTGTGTGTGTGTGTGTGTATGTGTGTGTGTGTGTGTTTGTATGTGTGTATAAAGTAGCACAGTCCTTAAATCAGAGCTGAGAAAATATATTTTGAAAGTCACAATTACTCTAAGCAGCAAGATTCTTTACTGCTCTATGAAGTTTATCTCAACTGATCATTTGTTTATGATGCTATATAAATCCAAATGCTTTCAATTTTGATTGTTAGGTATTTTTTGAAAGGCAGCTGAAATTACTTTCTGAGAGTTGCCATTTTATGCCAAGTGCATTTTGAATGAAAATTTACAATGGTTCAATAATGGTTGTGCTGAGGTGTTATTTTTCTGTTTATTTGTTCCCCTAAGATTAGCAATGAATTTAGCTCTTGTGGTCAGTGTGAACCTTTACATGACTTATTGGAAATTCTGGAAATCTAATATAAAAATCAGATTAAGAAAAAACTAATAAAACCTTATGGAATTAAAACCTTGTCAATCTGTGATGATGTAGTGTAGTGGCTTGTGGTTTTCCTAATTAGCTTAAGACTGATGTATAGAGCCAGTTTCTATCAAGAAAGAAAGTGTTTGACGACGTAGCACTTGGTAAAGACAAAACATGGAGAGGAAAATGTAAACCAAACAAGCAGATTTGCATAATCAAGAGACTCAGACAATTAACCATACTCAAGTAGAGGCTGTAGGGATTCAACTGTATCTGAAACTTCAAGAAGGGCTTCCTCTAGATGAAGCAATAGCCCCTTAGAGTTTTTGTTTGCTGGCTTATTTTTAATGCTGCTGGGGACGGACACCTGGCTCTTGCGCATGTTACACAAGCCCTGTACCACTAACGTACAGACCCAGATCTCGAGTTCCTTAGATGTTGTATTTTTCTCTTTGTGACTTTGCTAAACAAACAAACAAAAAAATACAAGTATCCTGTGTGTATTCTTCATGAATTATACAGAGAATTGCCGAAATGAAAAATTACCAAACTTATAAGGCCTTTGACTAACATTTTAAAAATTGTATAAAAGCAAAAAGAAAAAGGGGGCACGGGATAGGGGTTTTCTAGGGAGGGGAAATGGGGGAAGGAGATGGCTCTGAAATGTAAATAAATATCCAATAAAAAAAAAAGAAAAATTACAGCTGAACTTGGTAATTCCTTAAAAGTAGAATTGAAAAGAAGAGTCTGAGCTATAAAGTGCATTATGGAAGCTAAGGAGAAAGCCTCTCTTTTGTAAGCAATTATTCAGCTTTTACTATGCACTGGCTGAGTCTCTATGTGAAGTTCAGCAGGGCTAAGATAGAAAAAGACCGTTTTTCAGAACTTTCCCGACAGCTATCAACACTAGTACAAAATGACCCAGAAACAATCATGCTACCATTTTCATGTCCCCAACTTAAATCCGCACATCTTTCAAGTTTCCTTCCCTCATTCCTCCCACACCATATAACTTTAGACAATTTCTACTCTGGCAAGAAAAGAGGTAAGAACACTAAATCCAGATCTTCAGACGCCACCAATAACACAGCCCCTGCTTCCAGGCAGATGGCACAGGGCTACTGCACAATAACTTACTTTATCAACTTGAAAAGTCCTCCTAGAGATGAAACTCACTCCAAAATGTCTTTGCAAACACAAAATTGACATAATTTCAGATTCAAAAATAAAAATAACTTTTCTCCTATTATGAAGTACATTCTAACAATAACAGTAATGTTATGGTTTATTAGCTATGTTTCATATATTTCATTTTGGGAAAAATCCAAGAAAAAGGTATATTCTTATATGATTTGTATACATACTTACACATATGTGTGTATATATATATATATATATATATATATATATACCAAGTTAATTTAAAAAATTATATGTATATATATTTGTATATATGTATATATATTTGGTTAAAGTTAATAGTGAAGAGACAATGCCAAGCCTATTGAAAAGTACTTACTATGTGAAGCTCAAGGTAGTCACCCAGGCCTGAGGAACTGTCCACACGCACCAACACTGCTTCCTTCTGAACAGTGCTAAACCCGATGGCCAGCCTGTCTGCTCGTGTACTGGGTCGGTCATTAGGAGGCCACTTATATGTAATCTGTCCACCACCTTTGCTAAAGATATATGTTGTCCCAGCTGCAAAACAAAAGACACATGCCTTTAGCATCAATATACCACGTCTATGTTTCCCGATGTCATGTTTATATGGCAATAAAACATTGGCATTACACACAGGGATATGGAAAAGCAAATGATAGGTTTCAATGAAACTTGCTCAAGAAAGAGGAAGCGTTGTAACAAAAGCAGTGAAGTCACTCAGTTTTTAACGTACTCATTAAATCCTCCAGCAGGTATTGCAGAACAAATGGTGGATTTCAATTTTCTCAATTGAGTTGGACAAGCATGGAATGTAATGGGCTTTCATTTTTTTCCTGCCAGTTTTAAGAAATAGTTTAGAAGGAAGCATTGACTGAAGTCATTAGAAGGCAGCAGGAACACAGATCAACTTGTTTGTGAAACAAGGGCTGCATGTAGATGTGACAAGGATGGATATGACAGGGTCATACAGCACGGGGGAATGAACTGCCGTAAATAAACTACAAATCAAAGATTTGAGGGAACAAGGTCTTCTTACATATGACACAAGATAAGTTATAAATTAATACCCATATATGCCAGAAGTCATGTCAACAAATACACAAACAGATGTCATTCATGGATGTCAGGTCTTAGTAGCATCTAGGGTCTGTGAGGTAACACAGCATCCTAGAGAGTCTCTCACCATTTTCACTTCTTTCAGGTAAATATTGGTTTACAGCATGGAGAATAATGCTATAGTCTCATTCATGAGTTAAGACTGTACCATAGGATGAGATACCAGGAATTATCCACTTTATATAAAGAGAGTTGTTTCAAAGCACTAGAATACCACATTGCTGAGTTGTGAGCATCTCTCACATTGAACACAAGGAATCCCATGAAGAAGATATTTCAGAAAAAAAATGTATAAGTGAGAATAAAGGGGCTAAAGAGATGGCTTGATGGTTACTAGCACTTGCTGTTCCTGTGGAAGACCCAGGTTCTATTCCTCGAACCCACATGGTGGCTCACAACCATCTGTAACTCCAGGTCTGGAGAGAATCCAGTGCTTTCTTCTAACTTCTGCAGGCACCAGGCACGTATGAGGCAGACATGCGTATATCCAGGCAAAATACTCCTACCTTAAATAAAATGAATAATCAGAGAGGGAGGAGAAAAAGGAGTGAGGCAGAGACAGAGAGAGAGTAGGGAGAGAAAGTGGAGGGGGAGAGAGAAAAGTGGATCTGAAAGTAGCAGTCTGTATTTACTGCCACTAGAGACACTAAACAGAAAAATGACAAGTTCAAGGTCTTCCTGGACCACAGATTGAAATCATACCTAGGCTAGACAACATAGTAAGACCTAGTCTTAGAATAAAAAGACTAGGGATGTTCAGTGATAGAGTTTTCACCTAGAAAATGCAAAGCAATATGTCCAATCTCCAATAAGAAAGAAAAGACAGAAGAGAGGGGAGGGGAGGGGAGGAGAATGTCAATTGGTTAGGGGTGGAATATGAAGCATCTCCCATTAGCTCATGGATTTGAATATTTGATCCCCAGGTGGTAGCACCATTTTGGAAGGTTA
Organism: Rhabdomys pumilio; assembly: GCA_030674055.1. Lineage (NCBI taxonomy): Eukaryota > Metazoa > Chordata > Mammalia > Rodentia > Muridae > Rhabdomys > Rhabdomys pumilio. Next base: position 74,232,946 of record JANHMN010000010.1, on the reverse strand, counting down.
TGGAACCTTTAGAAGGTAGAGTTTGATAGAAGTGAATCACTAGCTGTGGGTCCTCACGTCTCACAGCTGACTTCTACTTGCTATCTGCCCTCTGCTCTGGACCCAGTATGGACACAATGTCAACAGCTGCTTGAGACTTTTATGCAGACCTTCCTCCCGTTATGGTCTCTATTGTCACACTGTGAACTCCATACTCCTCCTTCCTCAAGTTGCTTTTGGAAGCTGTTTTGTCATTGCAGTGAAAAGATCAATAAGATACCTTTATTGTTCTATGTCCCCAGAAGTCTCTTCACCCTAGTATTACTAAGTAAGTATTCTTTGTACATTTTAAATTTTTATGGCTTCTATTGCTATCTTTTTTAAAGATTATTAAAGAATTTTTTAAACTCTTTGCATGAAGAAATGCATGAGAAAAGGACTATAGCCGTTACATAATTGTAACTTGTACATATACTTAATTATTAATTTTCTTTTTTAAGCCACTTTGTTCTCTAATTCATTTGAAATAAGGAATACTCTGAACTAGAGTATTTCCTTAACAGAAGAAAACCAAACTGGAAAGTCTTTGAGAATCATCCAAATTAAGTCATCTTGCAAATAACATTGGCTTACATTGCGTGGTGCATCTTAATAATTATTTACTTACCTATGTATTTATAAACTTATTCATTATTATTTTTTATTTTGGTTTGTCGAGACAGGGTTTCTCTGTGTAGTCCTGGCTGTACTGGAACTCACTCTGTCGACCAGGCTGGCCTCGAACTCAGAAATCTGCCTGTCTCTGCCTCCCGAGTGCTGGGATTAAAGGCGTGCGCCACCACCGCCCAGCACATTTATTCATTATTATTGCTATATTTTGAGACAATATTTCAATCAGTTTGGCTTTGAACTCCTACCACTGTCTCCCTCCTTTTAGGATTATAGCCTGAGCTTTAATACCTGGCTGAATGTAAACTTTTAAAAAATACTTTTTATGCCTATTTTATCATTCCTTCAGCACAGAATAAGTATTTTATGTCATATTTGAGGAGGTTCAGTTATAAGAGGTAGCTGATAGTTAACCTTTGGTTAAATGGAAAAGCTAGTTAAATTCTGACTTCTAGACTCTTGCCCCAGAATGTGTGGTGTTATTACACTTACTGTCTCTATTATATCAAAATACCCAGGAAAAGTTAACTTGATATCATAGTCTACTGCATCAAAACTAGCCACCACATGTTAGTATGTTTTGTGATCAGCCACATTTTTACCTTATGACTATGTGCTTGCTTTTCCTTCTGTCTCACAAAGCTTAAACACATAGACAAATATTGGTGAGGTTGCTTCTCAAAGTTCTCTATAAAGATTTCTAAAGGCTTCATTATTGGCCTGAAGGTGTTTATCTAAATGTTTACAGTTTTAGTGAAATAATTATAATGTAGATATAATTATTCCCAATTTGAATTCACAATGTAGTCCCAATGAGACCTGGACATTTTACCAGCTGGTGGTGCCTGTTTATGGTGACAAAGACCTGACACTAACATGTTACCAACTGATTGTTCATCATATGTGTGATGACATTATGATTCTTTAGGTTCACTAAAAGAAACAAACATGATGGTTTTATTTCAACTCCCTTTTTTTCTGCAGGTTTATCTAAGTGATGCTTTCTTCATTGTGTCCTATACTATCCTGCATATATACCACAATCATTATACTGAGTGCAAAATCAAGAGCACAGTTTCATAATAAAGAAAATAGTTAGACCGATAGTCACTCTTCTGCTCATCCAAGCATGCATGCTGACTTCTTTTCTAAAACTCCATTTTGTATCAAACTTTTAAAACAATTTTTTATATTCTTAAATCACTCCTTCCACACAGTTAGAAAATAATGCTCATAATCAAAGATAGTAGGACATTGGTCTGAAATACAAAACTCTAATGAGTGTATGTCTTTGCAAATTGCAAAGATGGTACATTTTGCTGCATCAGAACTTAGAAATGGTCACTATAAGCCACATTGCAAATTCCAGCTGTATCATATAATACTCACAGGACCCTGAGCTAAGGACTTATTCTTATTTAGCACTTCCTGTTTGAAAAGATGGGACCAGCATCACTGCTTTCTAGAACTTATGTAGGTATATGAATGCATGCACAGAAGCACCTGGGAAGCCCACATTCTAATATATGATAAGTGTTCACGGAGATGTGTGTGCATATGTCTGCATGGGTATGTTGTGCATGTGATTTGCATGTATGTGTGTGTGCTTGTGGATATGTGTATGTTTGTGTGTGTTTATGCTTGCCTGTGTATAACCAAAAATCAAGAAAGTATAAACAATAACATTACAACTGTACTGGCTTATTTTCCTATTACGACTTTGAGAAATTTTGGATTTATTTCAAGTTTATTTTCAAACCAATTGCCTTTTAATAATGGACTTTGATACATCACAATTTTTATTTATCATCTTGTGTTTCATTCCTTGAATTAGCACTGTTCTTCTCATGGTTCTGTTCTATTGTTGCTATTTACTTTTACTGATAGTAGACAATAGAAGTGATACTAAATTACAATACATGGGAGTTTTTGTAAAACACAGAATAGTCACTCAATACCATAAATCACCTAGCAAGGCTATTTTTATAGCACAAGGCAAATATTCACTTGATCACTACATAAATTCTATCTATAAAATGAACTAGAACCTAGGTTTAAAAAAAACCAACATTGTTCTTATAACAGCATGTGTTTTTGTTATATGAGTGATTTAGAGAGATAGGAGCATATGATAATGGCAGGTCCAAGCTTTATATCAATGTTGAAGTGTCTGAAGCAATGTGCCTCCTTGACCACTTACACTTGTTTCTAGGTGCCAAGCATTAATACACCAGTGAGTGAGGACAAACTGACCCTGGCATCTATCACTGCACTAAAGCATGTGGACAACTCAAACTTAAAGTGGATTTTGGCAAACTCTGCATTTAATGCCTTTCAGTGGTCTCTATTACTCACCCTAAATTCATTAACAAAGCTGGCATCATCAAATTCACATTCTCAAAGGTCAACATAAATTATGCTGGATTAAGTGCTGGAAAATATTATACATGGGTTTCTATTTCTGTTTGCATTGTCTGTGGTGTTATAGCGAGAAATATTTTCAGCTGTTAATGAATACAACTATGTACATGAAGAACATACTTCTCCTGCCTACTCTCTCATCAGTTGTCCCCTCCCACAGCACTCCCATTTCAGACTCACTTTATTTCAGCAAAACTCATACATTCTCCTAAATGTCTTGAAGCTCTCTGAAAAAGAAATTCAGTCATTGTGCACTGAACTGTTCGATTATTGGTTGCTCTAGAGCTTGCTACATACACAATAATGTAATTAAAGTCTGAAAAGATTAGCTTTAACTCATAAGTACATGAATAAAAGGCTGTTTTTTGAAGGCCTATAATACTTCAAATGTCATCCTGTAACCAACATGGAACATTCAGGCCGTTACATTTCCATTAAATGTAACAGCGATACAGTGTTTTTTTCAAAGAAAGTTGCCAGGATGTCAGATGAAAATTAAAACAATTATAAATGACAGCTTTTATTCCTCCTATTAGCATGTTGATATGCCAATTTTAACGTAAATATGTTGAGCATTTTAATGTATGGGACATATTCTGTGGAGTAAAGAATATAGAAAGAAAAAATAATAAAAAAAAAACACCTTATATTGCAAAAGAGTCTAAGAACAACTGTAAAGTTACCTAATTATGAAGCCTACAACAATATTTACAATATTATCAAGGACAGCTAATTATAGATTATTCTTTCTCTACATAATTGTGAAAGTGATCATGTTCACTGAATTATTTCATAAAATCAAAGCACTATTGGATCAATGTTTAATTTTTTTGGAAAAAATACACAAGATTAGAAAAAATTAAAAGGATCAAGATAGACTTAGAGCAATGGACAAACACATCACATGTAAATAAAAGGCCTAGAGAAAAAAATAAAGTAAGTATACCTTTAATAAAGAAAAAGCAAGGAAGACCCAAATAAGGGAAATTGTTAGCTACTGTCCCCAGACTACTGACCAAAGTAAATATAAATAATTCCCTAAGAATGAAAGTTCTATCATTGTAGCTCATTGTGGTGTGTGGGGTGGTGGGCTGTGAGAGGCAGCTGGGTATCTAGTCCAGATGGCTTTGAACCCTGGAAATCCTCAGAGACAGTGGGAGTTTGCCTTTGCCCCTGGGCCCCCTGGTTCCTTTCACATAGTCACAGCCCTCTACAACCCCTCCCAAAGAGAAGTTTGTGGCCATTGGTCATGTAGCACAGGTAGATGCCATGACTACAGGCCGCAGAGCCTCAAGAGATTTCCATATTAATGAGATACCTGAAGACCAGAGGGCTTAGCCAATTAAGCATTCTTTTCCAGACCCTCCATCTTGGAAAAGGTATTTAACCTCAGGCCAGAACTGAGAATACAGGGTATATAGCTTCATCCACTTTCTGCCATGACAAAAAATATCTTAAAACTATATTTTAAGACTATAGACTACCTCTCTTCTTTGGGGCCCCACTGTGAGGTTCCATGAAGAAGGTCTATGACTACCTTTCTACATTCCAGCTACAGAGACCACCAACTCAAATGAGCTAGCTGAGCCAGCCAAGACCCAGCCAAGTGAGTTGCTGTGATCAAGAGCCTTCTCCCCACCAGATGCAGCTGGAGCTTTTCCCTGTCACCCCTTTGGCTGGGGGTCGATTCAGCCCATATGCCCCCATCTGGCATTTCCACAGCCTCTCAACAGCTTCTGAGAGCCCAAGGACTTGAGACCTGTCAGTTTCAGTCCATCTCCTGGCCTGAGGATTGCCAACACGAGAGCTCTGGCCTCTGAGGGGACCTCAGACTGTGTTCCCTCCACCCCAGAGTGGATCCCTGCTTCTCACAGCCCGATGTCTGCCTGGTGCTGACTCGAGTAAACACAGTCAAATTCCCATGTCTCTGCCTCCCTGCACCATGGCCTGAGGCCCTTCAGGTGGCAGACACGGGACTCTCAACTCAACCCAACAGTATCCACGTATGCCTGCGTGTGGTACAGCCCAACAGTGGTATTCAGGTTGAACAGAAAGACAAGTCTGTCCTAAGGGGATGGTTGTATGTTTTAGCAGAAAAAATAAATGGCAGAAATCTGTTCTGGCTTCTCTGAAGCCTGGAATCATTTCTCTCAGACAATTCAAATAGTAATTATGTATTTCAACAGTCATAAAGAAATTTGGCTTTTCTATTGATCTAAAATATTTAACTAATAAAAATTATTTTCAATGTGGGGAAGTGTGGGGTGGGGAATGGGGGAACCAATAGAAAGTCCCAGAAGCCAGTGATGGGAGAGGTTCCAAATGGAGATGACATTAGATGAAAGGACCAAGAGCAGAGAGATAGACCTTGAAGAAACCACCTCTGAAAGACAGACATGACCTCCAGTTGAGAAATGGGGCCATCCATCTATCTCAAAAATTTTTAATCCAGAATTATTCCTGTCTAAAGGAAATGAAGGGGGTGGGGAAATTGGAGCAGAGACTGAAAGAAAGGCTACCCAGAGACTGCCCCACCTTGGGATCCATCCTATTCACAGACACTAAACCTTAACACTATTGCTAATGTCAAGATATGCTTGCAGACAGAAGCCTGACTTGGCTGTCCTCTGAGAGGCTCTGCCAGTAACTGACTATGCCAGATTCAGATACAGCCAACCATTGAACTCAGCCTGGGGATTCCAAAGGAAGAGTTACAGCAAGGACTGAAGGAGCTGAATGGGGTTGCAATTCCACAGGGAAAAGAGTAGTATCAACTAGGCAGACCCTTCAGAGCACCCAGAGACCAAGCCACAACCAAAGAGCATACATGTGCCAGTCCGCGGCTCTCACGACATACGTAGCAGAGGACTGGCTTGTCTGACACCTCAGTGGAAGGGGTGCAGTTGGTCCTGTACAGACTTTATGGCCCAGAGAAGGGGTATGGTGGAGGTGGGTAGGTGGGTGGTGAAGCAACCTCTCAGAGGCAAAGGGGAAGAGGGATGTTGTGGGGGCTTTATAGAGAGGGGGCTGGAAGGGAACAAAACATTTGAATTGTAAATAAATAAAATAACTAATTAAAATAGATAAAATTATTTTCTAATAGATATTCTATGTATTTGCTTGAATTGGCTGTCACAAAAAAATGTCTTTGAAAGAAGTACATGTTCACAAATATACCATCTGTACATTTTATAATTTGACATTTGTGAACACTGATTTCCATGATGCAAGTGGATTCCTCTGTGATACCTAACATAGTATTTTAGGTTTTAAATAGACCCATATGTTTTGGATATGCATTCAGGAGAGTCACACAGAGCTTCATTGTCTGTGCTATTAGTTATGGATATATCTGAAGTTTCAGTGAGGCGCAAGTTAACTAGATCTAACAGAAGTTCCACTGTAAAATCTAGACACTTCAAGTGGAAGAGAATGTAACTGGTGTTCAGTTGTATTCTATAAAGCCAAGAATACTCTACCAATAACTCATGTCAATTGAATTCATTTGAGTAGTTATTTTGTTCTCCTTCACATTGTAAAGGAATTGATTTAAATAAACGAAACCATCTGTTTTGCGATATGAAACAGTGCCTTAAAAAAAGATTATGGTCAAACCTCAGTTAAGAAATTCCTTATAAATGAAATACAAAACCAAATAACAATTATATGTTTGTAGAAACACTACTATGTGTGCATGCATACACATATTTCTCAAATTAAAGTTGGGTACATTGTTAAGCCTTCAAGCCAGGAAGTAATATTTTTAAAAGTAATGTATTCGTACTGTCTTTTGATGCTTATAAACCCTGAGGACTGAGCATGAGGATTTAACTATGCTAGACTAGCACTGTCATACTGACCAAGGCTTTCACGCTGGGCTGTATTTCATGTCTCATTTTCACATTGTATTTTGAGTCACAGTCAGTTGGCCATACAGTCTTGAACTCACTCTGTAGACTATCCTGACCTTGAATATTGCTGTCTTAGCATCCTGATTAGTTAGGATTGCTACGAAACCTAGGACAACCATATTTTCTTTTAAAAGCACTTGCTATTTTCATCTTGAACATCTTAGTGAGGCAATATCCCCTCTAGGAATACTTATATTCTAGAGTTTGAGCTTCCAACTGAGACAAACTTTTGCCGAGATCAAAGTCAAAGTCTAGGAACTGTTTTAAGTGTCTTGCTCATAGATATGTGTCTGAGAATAAAAACAAAAAAGTGGTAGACTTTCTGCCAGTCAGATCAGGAAATCTCATAAAGTAATCTACAACTAAAAGAAAGTAAAGTAATTGTAAAACCAGTAACCTTGGGAACATCGAATGCTTGTCTTCTTTTCTGAAACTAGGCTCCCTCAAGCAGTTAGTGAACTTTATTAAAATGTATCTGGCAGGTATTTCAGTCATTGATTTGCATTGGAGCTGTAAGCCACACGAAGAGGAAAAGTAGAAATCATACCATCAAATTATTTAAGAAAAATATGATTGTTAAAAAAGGGCTGCAGCGATGTCTAAGAGGTTAAGAGCACTGGATGTTCTTCCAGAGGTCCTGAGTTCAATTCCCAGAACCACATGATGGCTCATAACCACCTATAATATGATCTGGTTTCCTCATCTGGCCTTCAGGCATACATGCAGGCAGAACACTGTACACATAATAAATAAATCTTGAAAAACATTAATTAAACTGCAAGCTCATAGTTTTTCTTAAAAAATAAAGTCATGAAAAGTTACCTTTTGCAGAATAATACCCTTTAACTTACATATTTTAGAATTTAATTGTGAGTGTTTTGAGAATTAAGTTAAAATAGAAATTGCTTAAGCAAAACAGCCAAATCTGAGAGCATTTCAACCAATAAACTCACCCACTTACTCATTCATTTAGCAGGGTCAACCATTGGTAGAAACAAAAGTTTATAGTTTTAAAATCATGTAGCTGTGAAGCCATGAGGTGGGCACGTTGACCCACCATCAGGAATAGAGCTGGTTCATATCACTATGAGTCAGAATACACAGAATACCTCATGATTAGTGCTTGTTCATATCAATACACACTAAGTAAAAATATACCATATATTCTCATGATTGGAGTTTGATAATGTTCTTATGAACTAATTGCATACATAGGGTTAGGACTAAGAAGTACCCTTTTGCCAAAATAAAGCCTTCAGAAAATACTAAAACTATATGGAAGTCTTCCTAATAACTGATATTTGTATGTGTAGAAATTATCACTCACTGTGTTTGTGAAAGAATAGGTGGAAAAAGTTAATGGACAAACAATGTTTCTAGTTATGGGGGAAAGGTTCATAACTCCTCTAACAGAGTAAGAAAACAATCTTATGTGGGGTTACTTTCAGAACACCAAAAGCCATGAGGCTTGAGTGTCCTGGAAAAAAAAAAAGCTTTCCTTATTTGTATGTGCATGTGTGTTTGTTTACATGCAGGAATATGCAGCATGTGCATGCAGTTCCACCGAGGCCAGGAGAGGGATTCAGGCAGGTAGCTGTGATCTGAAATGTAAGGCCTGGGAATTTTGACCAAGTTCTCTGCTTGAGCAGCAAGTACTCTTAGCCACTGACTTATCTTTCCAGCCCTGAAAAAAGGCTTATTGAGTTAATGTTGAGATAGTAGACCAAAGATGTTTATGGAAACAGGGAACACAAAGAAAGGCAACATGAAATAAAACATCAAAAATAAAAATATCTGTATGGTCCATAACAAGTACTTAAGCATTTACTGCTCTGTGCTGTGCTTTAATGGTGATAGAAAAGTATGTGGCATCGTTATGAAGTCTATCAACAGCCGATCTGATGGCAGCACATTGAATTTTTTTTCATTTCCATTCTTGAGATGTAGCCTACATTTTATCACTTTCAGTTTTAAATTCAGTAATACCTACACATCTTTATTGGTTTGGTCCCATCTATGCTCATCTCAATATAAATTTAACACAAACCAATATCATAATATAATTCAAATAATAATTTTCTGGTTATTAGTTCTTTCAAAGAACTTCAGTAATTAAACAATGGCAAAGAATGTTAACTAAAGATTCTAAGGGCAACTTGAAATATTTTGCATATAAAACACCTTAAAGAATTCACTTGTCTCTCAAACAAACCCCAAATTCTTTGGGAGAAGTCATTATTTAACAAGGTTCTGGAAAGAGAAGAGCTAATTTTGAAGTCAGAGTTTCACAAAGAATAGAAGCATCAAATATTCTCAGATATAGGAAGTAGATTCACTTTAATAAATGAGAAACCACATTTTGAAAAAGAAGAAATCTAGGCTTTCTAAGAACATGATGTCTTATCTCTGTCTCCCGCATTAAATCCCTAGATAAACACAGAATAAAGCCACATAGTTGAAGTTGGTACTAGTCAAGGGCAGTACTAAAAATACTAGCATGCCATCACAGTAAAAATTCCATGAGATGCAAATTTTTGTTAACTGAGTGTCAGAACAGAAAAATGTGATAACAATGTCCCAAGAAATAGATTGTATTTAAGAGAATCCTGGTTATATTTTTCTATTTATCACAGAAGAATTTACTTCCAGCTTTATGAGAAAGTAAACCAGTTTTCACCTTTTAATTTACATTTAGTAGAAAAAAATAACAGTTGCAGGTACATTAATAAAAGTAACAGAAAATGTCTGTTTATTGGTTTGTTCTCAGCTCATGTTCTGAAACATATTATGAAGATTATAAGAGGTATAACACTTGCCCTCAGTGTAAAGTACCCACCTACTTTCATATGATAACTTTAAGACGCAGAAAACCTAGGATGTTGGACCACTTACTATGACATGCAATTCTGGGTATTTATTAAATATAAAATTCAAATACTGGAGTGATTGAAACTGAAAAAAAAAAATCTTTAGCCAGTGATATTCAACAAAGAAAATGAAGGTTGAAAGTAATAGTGTTGATGTTGGTTTGTTTTATGTGTTTCTGTGTGTTGTTGTTGTTGTTGTTGTTTTAATGGTTGTCTGTGGAGATCTTTGTATTTCACCCACCCACGCCAAAGCACAGGAGTATGTAGGACAGGACTTTTGATGTTGGAATGATTGAAACATTATAGTGACAAATCAGACTAGAAGCAAGTCAGAATCAAACATGTCTTCTTTTGGATTAGGTCCTCCATATTTTATTTTTCTGGACTAAACTACAAGTTGGTTCTACTCAACACTTCAGATGCTCAAATTCTCCCAAATCGGATCTCAGCAGACCCTTAGCTTGGAACACAGTGCTTTAAAGCCTAGAGTTGTTAAAAGTGTTGAGAATGCACTTGAGAAGGTGATGCAGAACTAGGAGCAGAGGGGAGTGAGGTAGGTCTCCACCCTTAAACACTTGGATTTAGGAGCATTTGAAAATATTGAATTCATTTAAAATTGTTTATTGTATTTAAATGAAGTTTGGATGCCATCTGTCTGTGAAGTGATTTAAATTAAGTTTTATGGCTCCTATGGGAAAGAAGGGCCATTTCTAACCCAGTTTAATAAGCTTACTGCCATCAATCACTAATTAAAATTAATTATTAAAGCTTCAGTATCCTTATTCAAATATTATAAATCATTCATCAAATGGGTGACATGACTTTCTGTTTCTTCTTTAGAATACAGAGACTATCACCATATATGACTTTTGCATAAATGTTACTGAAGTGATTATTTCAGTCAGATGTATAACAATAACACTGTCTAAAAGCTTCACTTAAGAGAGCAGTATTTTTGGAACAGCAGGAAGTATAAAAGTACTTTGTGAATATTAACATATTCTAGCAAATTAGTTTGCACTCATTATCATAAGCAATTACTTACTGTTTAGATGCAGCTCACTTTAAATTGGCAAGCAATTTTCAAGAATTAAAACACAACACACAAAGCTTACTGAAAATTCAACAATATTCAAGCACCTTGTACTCAGCAGTTACTTATGAAACATACCTGACATTAAGATGATAATGATGATAAAAGAATGGTTCCATGAACTTTCAGTGAAAGTTCGTTTATATGCTATCAAAAGAATTATGTTCTAGGAAGTAATAATAAGGGGGGGGGGATTAAGAAAATGGGAGGGCTCCACATCTTAATAAATGAACTACTCATTTTATTAAATTCTGGTGTTTGGTAAATCAAAGCATGCTTTGAGTTATTTCAGATTATCCTATTTTCCCGTCACAGGAAGCTTCTGCTACCTCAAATGTTCTCTTCATTTATGTCTGGGGCAGAGATGGCTAATGTTTGCTGTTGTACATTTCACCTGTCTTAGTAACAGAACACTCCAGAGTTATCAGGGCAACTGACTTCCCATTCTCTATGGCAGACTGAAGGAATTTTATGTGACATGGTGGTGGCCAACAATACATGGACAGAAAGGATGGGCAAGTATTCCAGGTCAGGCCTTGAATTAGCAACAAGCTGTCCTGAAAGTTTTCACTCTTTCGTACCTGCTTGAGGCTCGGTGGAGAACACAACACACTGGATACTGTAGCTTCCTAACCCATAGCCATCAAAATGGAACAACTACTGTTAGGATAACCACCATATGCTTTCGACAGAACTGTGTATTTTCTGGTCTCATTTTTTTATAGTAAAAATGATTATACATCTTTTAAAACAAAATGGCAAAACATTCCCCTGTAGTTTTCTTTATCATCAATGAAGCCAAGGAAGTTTAATTAAAAAAAAAAAAAAAAGCTATCATTAGCTCTTAAGAATCAAAAGGAAATGGTACCCACAGTATTTACTTATAATCACAAAAATAATTTCAAACTTCCTATAATAACCTTTCCTTGGGAGATTAAGAATTTATTACCCTTTTCAGAGTAATGGTTCTTTCCCCACCTGGAGGGCTGTCAAGTACTTTCCTCACTCCCCAGTTCTTTCTCCCTTTCAAACACAAACTCTGTGAACTTGCCAAACAAAGTGCAAAGTGCAATTTAGAAATCTGAAACCTAATAAAATGAACTGAGCCACACATTTGACTACAGAGCACCTTTTTAATACCTTCTAATTGTAAAGACATAGAGACAAAAATCCAATATCTTTTCACTTTCAAAACCTAGTCATCAAGAAACATCTCCCAGTGTCCCTTCCAGATCACACTCCGACTCTCCACTTAGCAAGCAGAGGACATTATTGAGAGGTTATGTAATATGGACCACTCGGTCCCTACCCAGCATACTCCACTGTTTTCCCACTAGCTGATTCTAGAGCTTCTTAAATAATCTCCAGCCTTTTAAGTTTAGTTCAGGCTCTCTCTACTTGCCTATTTAACTCATTGAGTAGAAGTTTGCTTTGATATTCATGACCCATTAATCATATTCTTGCCTCAAAACTAGCATTTGCAAGAAAGTTAAATTAGGTTTAGAAAGGTCTTTTCTAATTTGAATTTCACCACTATAAAAACAAACAAATATTTCATTCTCCAAATGATGCAAAGTACCAACAGAGAAGCTTAATGAACTTCTCTGTTCACTGACATCTTATGCACTAAACAAAATGGTAACTAAAATTGTACAAATGTTTTGAGGAACATTCATCAACAGTGAAGGGCAAGAAATGTTGCAATTCTGTGTATTGCCTTGGTGACCTAGCAGAGCTCTGACTTGCCTTGATTTTGTGTATTTGTGAGGACAGGCTGATTGTGGGTCAGAACTTTGTATCACCTCAGCTAGCTACAACTGGGAGATTTCTAAAATGGTTGCCAGGTTGACTATCAGATAATCTCTAACATTATTAGATCCCCATTCACAGGTGAAATTATACTTCCTCCTTGCTGATTCTTCTGTTACCATGACAGAAACAAACACAAATGGCGCAGAAGAAGATAAAATTCCCCCAAACTCTATCCTCAGATCAAATATAAATTGCTTCTCTATACATGTAACTCTAATTTCCCCATATGTGAAATTGATGTTTTAATTAACACACCATTTCTCTTCTTAGTAAAAAAATAAACGTTTATATCATTCCTCAGGTAGTTTTCAGATCTGCTACAGGTTCCACATTTGAAATAGAAAAATGTCCAATTTCTTGTATTGCAGAACAATAGTATTTTATTTCTGTTTCTAGGCGATATTTATGAAAAGCATATCTATAATTACAAATATACATTCTACATATTTTATATGTAATTCATATTAGTTCTTCTGTTGTAGATTGCCTTGGTACTGCTTGGATTTTGATGCTAATCTTGCCAAGGAGGAGATCCCGTACTCAGGTCATTCCATGTGAACTGCTCCCCAATTTAACAGATCAAAGAAAGCCTAGAGCCTGAGATTAGTCAGTGGAAGGGAAAGGCAGGGATGAAAGTTTTAGAGAAGTGAGAGGAAGGAAGAAGGGACAATGAGGGGGTGAGACAGAGAGAGAAGAAGATGGAGGAAGAAGAGGTGAAGATAGAGCAGACCCATGTGGTCTGGAGAAGTTGCAATTAGCTAGGAATCTCATAGCTGGGAAATAGAATAGTGTACTGGTATATCTGCCCAATCTAGGTATGTAGTTCATAAATATTATAACTGTTTTCTTTGCACAGGCATTTTGGGGTTGGAGATTTACCAATACAAATCTGGCTGGTGTAAATATAAAAGTCCCTAGTGTTTTCCTTCCATGGGGCTAGAGGTAACTGAGTGAGTCTTGGGAGGTCTTTGGCATTCTACAGACCAGCCACTGGGTGGATGGCCTGTGGAACATGAGCCATTTGCCACAACAGGCAAGCAGCAAGCGGAGACTGGCATAGCTTAGCGTGGGAGCTGAGTGAGATGGGGTAGCAGTTGGTCCAAGAGCCTAGCCCGAACAAGCATGAATTATAAAATTACACACAACATTTTTCTGGTTTTAATTTAGACACAAGTTTTTTTGTATGTGGCCTAGAATGACTTGAAACCAGTCATTCTCTTGCCCCAGCTTTTAAGTCCTTGGATTACATGATTCACCTTGTCCTATATATTATTTATTTTTCCAAATAATTATTTTCTTGACAATAAGATGCTTTTGTTCCTTGCTGTATTTCTATCATTGCATGCCTCACAGAGAGCAACAATTGATGTAGTAAATAAAATAAAATGTATAATATTCAAATCTATTTTGATAATAGTTTCATTTTCATTAGATGTTTAAGACCAAGTATCTCTTTGCTGTAACAAAGAACACATTATTGGGAAATCGAATTTAAAAAATACTATGCTTCAAAATTTCCATGTCAGCAAGCATTTATCAGTGTCTTGAAAAGAAATATAATTTACAAAACATGAATACAATGATATAACCTAAAAATAGTTTTAAAAGAGAGAAAGTAAAGAATTAAAAGAAGAAAACAAAAAACTTCCATAGCGAACATTTGTTGGGCCATGGAAGGGTGTCCTGGTTCTTGGGCTGTGGGTTCAGCCATGTCCCCAGAACCCAGGCTCCTGACATGAGGACTAATCTCCGGTTCCACCTTTACCATTCAGTCATAGTACACAAGTGTAAACAGACCCCAGGCCCTTGAGAGATTTACATACTAATGAGGTACCTGAAGACCAGAGGGTGGAGCCAACTAAGCATTCCTCCCCAGTCCCTCCCCCCTTTTTCCCTTTCCCCTTTTTCACTCAGGCATGGCCTGGGTTTTTGTGGGGTATGAATCCAGATCCATCCACCATCCGCCATGCCAATAAACCGGTTTTTGAAAACCAAGGACTTCCTCGTGTGTTGGGGCCACACCGTGAGGAACAGTGAGGAACCGTGGGGAGGCTTTTAGTTAATGAGCAGCCGGGCCTAACTTCCAGCTGGAGCAACCCAGAAAGTTCCCAGCCGACTACCCACAGCATGGAGGGAGGAACCCTGAGTTCCCCAGCCATATTTTCCCACAGACGTTTTTTCCCAGTGATAAATTTGGAAACAACAGAAAGTATTAATATTCTGTTTTTATTCTCACGTGTTACTTTGAAGCAAATTTTTGCACATATTTAAGTAACTATATACATTTAAACATTGTTTCAGGTGCATTATATCAATAAATAAAATATGTTCTTCTTTGAAAGAGGTTGAAATTTTGGTAAATCAGCACCACACTCGAAGCATATATGTAAAATATCCTTCCAAATAAATGGAAGAAAAGTCAAAAACTAGCTTTTCCTTGAAGACTGTTCTAAAAGAATTCTAGTAGAATTCAAACTATTTCAAAACAAGCAATATCTAAACCAAATAAAAAATGTAAGGTGGTAGATCATTTATTCTTATGAAAATAATTATTTAAAACTATCAACTATCAACAATAAAGGTAATACTTAAAATACTTAAAAGGATAGAAAAATAAGGTGCGTTCTTTCTCCCACCAAGATGCTACTGTTTTTTCCAAATAACTTCAAAATTGCATAGATATTTTCAAGTATTTTTATTTTTTTTACCATTTACTTTTTGTAAGCAATACTTATTTTTGTGATACAGCTGCCCTGTTTTTAATGTATTTGAACTATCATTTTTCTCCTTGTACTGTATTACAGATTTAAAGTATGAACTCCTAGGAGAGCAGACAGTTTCTCTTCTACTCCAGGCAGTGTTCTCATAAGTCTCACATTATTGCCATGACTGGAAAGCATGTGTGGAAACTCCTGTTTCCATTGTAACATAATAAGCTATACACACACACACACACACACACACACACACACACACACACACAAAGAGAGAGAGAGAGAGAGAGAGAGAGAGAGAGAGAGAGAGAGAGAGA
>JANHMN010000010.1:74137380-74217153 GCA_030674055.1 Rhabdomys pumilio | reverse complement strand
AGAGAGAGAGAGAGAGAGAGAGAGAGAGAGAGAGAGAGAGAGAGAGAAACTTACTTACAGATTTGGTGCCCACAAGGAGCTGATAAGATGACAGAATAAGTGGGTAGGGAAATTAACACAGCAGCAATGTTCTTTCCACATCAGTTACCAAGCAGGTATCAAGTTAGTTCAAAGTCAGTTACTAAGCCCTTTACTAACTTTATTTATATTTATCTCAAATGTCAAAAGAGACTCATAGTATGATAGTCATATTAAAGTCCAATGAATCTGAGAAGATTAATATAAATGAAGAAATGACATAGATATAAATTTGACAAGATCATCATGAATTTTATGCAGAAATGGGATGAATGGGAGGACACTGAGGCAAGGACACTTCAAAAGGATAGAGTTAGCAAAAGAGTAAATAAAGTACAATAACATAAACTAAGATTTTATTGAGTCAGCTTCTTTTCATTCATCCCTATGGTAGCACAGGAGATGACTGTGTTTTCTCTCTGGCTAGAGTCCAAATTCACAGTCTTTTGAGATTAAAAAATCTTGAAAAAAGAAAAAAAGTGGGTGTACAGGAAATGAAAGGGGAAGGGTCTGGCTACTTTATCCCAAGAATATAGCAGAGCCTTTATACAAACAAAAGTTTTAAATGGTGTGGGTAAGGGAGATTAAAACATTTGTATAGAAATCTGACATGATGGGGATGATAAAAATATTTGAATTCATTGTCTTAAACGCAGGTTTATAGTGTTTCACAGAAAAGACTTACATTTAATGTTTCTTTGTTTGGGAACTGGCTAAAGACTACTTCAGTGTTCCTGGACCCTGGTTCCTCATGCATTACCTGAACACCCCCAACCCCATGGTTCACCCTATGGTATAAAAGGCCTGACTTTCCATATATTTTTTTCTCCAAGAGAATTTACAGCTTGCCTGCCTCATTCTTCCTCTCAAACTCTGATAAAATTATCTTTGAACTTTGTTATGAGTCTGTTTTTAGAATTATTTTATTAACAAAATTGCCACACAAAAAGTCACCCTGATTTCCCTGGTAATATATGGCACCTAATGTGGAGTTTGACAAATTACCCTAGGAACAGAAATACCTACAGATGCACAATAGGTACAAACCTCAGGGCATCCCTGGGACAAAAAGTTTTAATTCATCTGGGATACATTATCTTTACAGGAGAGAAATCAAGAGGCATAGGAAGGAACAATTAGTCACTCTCTATCCTGCATGACAAACACCAACAGTAAAAAATAGTTTGTCTGCTTGCTTGTTTTCTTTTTGGAAAGAAGCAAATTTTAGTGAAATCGATTCTATCTAATTTAGTGAAATAAAATCCCCCATAGACAGTACCCAAGCAGGATCAATCCAGACCGTAAGTGGAACCATAGGACATCATATGAAGCCACATACCTGAAGAACACATTTCAGCAAGACACAATCAAGACAATCTAAATCCTCATTCTCCTCTTCAATTGTTCTGTGGTCCCTCCAAAACACCGATTCCATTTTCAGAAGGCTAAACTAAGTGCCCAAGAGAGATCAGATGCTCAATAAATTTTATGTCACACATGACCCTTTCATTTTTTTAAAGAAAAGTGTCAAAAATGCTTTTAAATACTATTTTATACATCAATAACAGAAGCACATGTTCTAGAAATAGTATTTATAGTATTTCATATACGAGATCATATATTAAAATATGACACTCTTTTAAAATGGGTACTTTATTATAAATTTCATTTTTAAAATCTTTTATCCATTTTTCAATGATAACATTTTTTTTTAAATCATGGAAACAAAAATCATTAGCAATATTCTCTGCAAACGTAACAACTGGGTATTCAGTATATGTTGCCACTGTATAAACAGTAGTTTTCTGGGTCCTGGTTTCCTTTCCTTTCCTTTTCTTTTCTTTTCTTTTCTTTTCTTTTCTTTTCTTTTCTTTTCTTTTGTAATTATATTTGCTTATTTATTATTTTTATTTTTTATTGAATATTTTATTTATTTACAATACAGATGTCATCCCTTTTCCCTATTTCCCCTCCCTAGAACCCCCTATCCCATTCCCCCTCCTCCTTTATGCTTTTATACTATTTTGAATACATGCATGTATTAAGGTCAGTTCTAGGCTGAGGGTCTAGCAATACAATAGATGCAAATCGTCAAGGAACAAGCAATACAATAAACACAAATAGTCAAAGAACAAGCAAGGCATTAAACTTAATTATGTGAGCACTCTTATGATCACTGTTTCTAAGGGCTTATCAGGATGACCAAAGTTTCTGAGTCTACTTCCTTGTCCTAGCCCAAGGCCATTTTTATGTCTGACACTGTCAGGCCTTGGACGAGGTAACTCCATTTAACCTGCGCCCTTCAGTCACATAGCACATAGGTAGAGGGCATGATTAGCAGTTCTCTATCTCCAGAGATTAAAATATTAATGAGTTATCTAAAGGCTGGGGGCATAGCTAATTAAGTTATTCCTTCCCCCTTTTCCCCTCCCTATAAAAGCCAGGGGAGCCTGGCTTTTGGTGGGGAGCACACACCATCTACACCCATTCACCACGCCATGAACAATAAAAGCTTTGGAAAACTGGACTCCACACAACACATGTCTCCTGAGCCTGCCACCAGACTCCCAGCCTTTGGAACCTTGAACTGCAGCTGCTGGCTTGCTCACTGCAGCTGTGTGAATGTGGGACCCTCCACCTGCCAGACCCCGCAGCCAGCCCTCGCTGCTAGACTCCCTGCGCGAGTTTTTTTCCCACATGACACCTACTTTCTTGTTCTAGACTAAAATTTAGATTCCTGTCTGAAATTACTTCTTTATTCTAGCCTAATGTCATATTCTTGCCTGAAGCCTACTTCCTTGTCCTTGGCCAATGACAGATTCTTGCCAAGCAGCCCCCAAAAGCTCTTCATCTCTCCCCTTTTTTATTTCATTAACACGACTGAGGCTGTGTTAGGTTGTTCTGACAAGAATGCCTTTCTTGCGCATCATGGAATATGCATTATCCAAAGCAATGCACTTATGTCTTAGGTTGGTAAGGCTCTGTGCAGAATCTTACCTGTCTTTGGCTTGCCAGCCTGCTAATTTAATAACTGTGTCTGGGGGTCCATTTTCAGGTTCAAGCCATGTACTTGGCTACCAACATGTTGATGTTGTTGAAGAAAAGCTTTAACACAGTGGGCAGGAATAAAAAGTATTCCCGGGACAAAAAGGAATCAAGCCTTATATGCCATTATTGAAGCTTGACCAAAATAGAAATACTGACCTCAGGTCATGAGTAATTTTATCAGCAGTATCTACTGCATCAACACTCATCAGCGCAGCATTCTTTAAATTTATAAGCTCCTTATGTGTTATTAAAACATCCCAAGAGGTGTTAAAATTATTCCAAAAACACTGCACATGTCACTCAACTCCATGCTAATTATAATGACTACCACTGTAAATTGTAGAACTAACATGAATCCAATGGTATTTGGCATGACACTCAAATAAGGAGTCATCTTGACCTTTTCATTAAAAGAGAAAGAACTCCAAAAAAAATTTGTTGGCATCCACTGAGTCTCTGCAGCACCTCCCCATTACCCCACCAAACCCAATCCATTTCAAACCAAGAAAAAGATAACCTGTGTAATTAAACTATTAACTTATTAACTCTTTTTCTATTTTTCTAGGCTTTCATCATTGAATGGAAGGCCCTGAAGTTGTTAATGTCCTCCAAATATTAAGAGCCTTTCCTGTTATGTACACCTTGCCTTCAGCCAATTGTAGCCCTGCAAATGAACTCACGTTCACCATCTCTCAAAAAACTGAATGATTCTTCTCCGACTTTGCTTCCCAAATTTATGCAGTAAGGTAAGACTCTGAGGTAAGCCCAGAGAAGTCCATTTTTTCCAGCAGTTAAATTGAAAGGTTACAAACTGAAGACTCCCTTCCGACTCCTTTGAAAGTAGCAAGATTACTTTCAGGCCAAAGGAACAGGAAGTCAGCACAGAATACAGTGCCAGCTAAAAACATGGAAAACACTGAAATCCAAAAGTCTCTCCAGACATAATTTTCATCATGTAAAAATGCTCAGAGAATAGGAAACCTTAGGTTAGTTCCAAAAACAATTCAGGTGTAAAATATTAAGGCATATGAAAAGGACAGAAAATTGTCCCAATACAGGTTCTTTTATTTTGAGAAAATGTTTGCATTATAAATTATTTAAAAGGACAAGATTTTATTCTTTCTGCAATTGAACCCTGCCCCTCACTCAGTGGAGCCCCGTCTGCACTCTGAGTTCATTAATACACTCTGCTTGGTTTTGTCCGGAGTACAAACACAATTGCAAGTGAACAGGATTAGAAAGCCATCCGTGCCCAGGGAAGCAGTAAACCTTGATCAGAGAAATGTGGATCTTGTCCTAATTCATCACTCCATGACTTTGCCAAAGTTGTTAAAACTCTCCAATAATCCTCATTTTCATCTTCTGAAATTTGGCTGTGGCTGGTCCAGGAAATCTCTCTGCTCATTTGCAACTCTATTCTCTGAGTAAAGTATCACTCTACTGAAACTGCTGCTAGGCTTGAACTTGAGCCCAGAGCTACACTGAGCATAAAGTAGGAAGTTATATTTACTCCAGAGGCACTGGAGCTGAAAACATGCTATGACTTCTTTGGCTGGATGTATGTTTATTTCTTATTTGACTTTACATAATAATTGTACAAAACATTTTCTATGCTTTATGATTCTGAAATGATATGGTGGGAGTTATTTTATCTAATGCAGTAACTCTTTCTATACTTATAATAAACTAACACATAAATGCAGAAATAATATAATGTATTGGCTGTATAACAAAGCCATTAATGCTTTTTAATTCAAGAAATACTATAAGTTAAATGACTGCTCTAGCAACTCTACTCAAAACCAATACAATACAAAAGGATAGAAATGATACATTAAAATGAGACATGGGTTTATTCAGACATAGTCAGGTAATTATAGAGGTCTTCCTAGTATAAAATCTATAATTATAGTAGTTATACTAAAACAGGTTGGGTTAAATGTTATGAGCAAAAACCACCCTAGCTGATTTGTTTTGTGAATACATGTTAAGATAATTCCTACTTTGAAGAACAGACTCATTCCAAGATAGAATTATTTTGAACCTTGGTAGGTTCTATTGTCACAAATATGACTCAGATCCCAGAAAGGATTCATTCCCCTATTCTAGCAGTCAAATTAAGTTATGAAAATAGGAGGAAATGTCAAAGAAATAATATGTTCTGCAGATGTAACTGCAGGTATTATATACTCTACGTTTCTAGATGAAAAAGACTTGGGAACAACAGAGTACTCCAAAGCCTATGTAATTTTATTTACAGATAACTATGAATAGACTTACAAGGTGTCTTAGGTAGGTTGTACTGCTGTGAAGAGACAGCATGACCACAGCAGTTCTTATAAAGGAAAACAGTGAATTGGGGCCTGCTTACAATTTCAGAGGTTTAGTCTATTATTGTCATAGCATGAAACATGGCAGCATGTGAGTAGACATGGTGCTGGAAAAGCTGAGGATTTTACATCTTAATCCAAAGAGATCAGGAAAGAGACTGCCACACTAATCCTAGCTTAAGCATATGAGATAGCATTTGACTTTTCCTCCAAGCTCACCTCCTCAGTGACATACTTTTTCCAGAAATCCCATACCTACTAATAGTGCCACATTCTATAGGCTAGCCATTCAAAAGCAGGAGTCTATAGGGACAATACTATTCAAAGCAACACACAAGACCACAGCTATGTCATTGTTAATGTTCCTGTGCTGACTCCCAACCATAAAGTTATTTCCATTGCTACTTCATAACTATAATTCTGCTACTGCTATGAATTATCATGAAAACATCTGATATGCAGATGGTTTCAGGCAATCCCTGGAAAAATGTTGCTTGACCACCTCTGCTCTGCCCCCACCTGTTGTGACCCACAGACCCACAGGTTCAGAACTACTGGTATAGAGTCTATTGTTTGGAATGAAACTAAGAGGAAGCTCATAGGCCAATCTCATATTTGAACCTACTTCTTTGGAACATTTCCACCATGAGAGGAACAGATGCTTATTAAACTATCTTTGAAATTGGTTTAAGATGCTAGGTACTCTCAAGAATTTTTTTAAATTAAATTAAAAAATTTAATAATAACAATATGAGTCATACTAAACAAAGTAATATCTGTTCTACATAAGATATATGTATATATGTATCTATGTTAGAGAAAACTAAATATTGAGATTAAAACTGAAAAATTTGAAAAGTATTCTATGCATATTAACTCATATCTTCTTTAAAACAGTGAGATTTACAAGCATATTTGTTAGGATGTGTTTAATGTTGTCATTCATACAGTATAGAGACTTCTTCTCTATTCCTGTGAAATTTATCCCAGGAAAGGTCAATGTACCAATTCTAGATTTCTTTATACTGAAAATCACCTTGATTTTTAGATGAAAAAAGGGGAGGGAGAAAAGGAAACAGCAGTAAACAAAATATTCTTGCCTCTGATCAGCAAAGCTTCGAAATATACACTCAGCCCTGAGATCCAAAGGCAGAACTTTTTTCTGTGTGAAGTTAAAACCCTCTTTCCACATGTTATAGGAACAGCATTGTGAGACCCTCACTGAGGGACTTACTAGAGAGTGCTCCACCTGTACACGGTTGACTCCTTCAAAACCCCCTATGACTGTACCATAATGCCATGAAAGTCTTCATAAGGCTTGTTGGATTACACTATAAACTACTGGTTTCATGATAAAGTATCCATGACAATTTTTTACGCATTTCATAAAATTCCAACCAACTTGGAAGGAAAATAGTCATTAAATACAGGAAACAGCACTGCTCTTCAGGTTGGGATATACTGTATTTTAAAGGAGGGCCATTGTCACAATTATAACAGAACACAGACCAACACATTCTCACAGAAACTTGTATTAAACATTAAGATGTTGATGTAAAGTCCTAATAAAATTTGAGATAATCATGTATTTTCATACAAGGTTTTATTTCTTATAAAAGCAGAGCTAATAATGGGCAGCAGAACAGTGGAAGGCCTCCTTCCCAGCGATCTCCTCACTCCTCTCATGCACCCACATAAAACATTATACTCAAGAGTTGTGGAAACTAGCATCCATACTTAGAAATAATTTATCTTGCTTAAAGAATGACTATTTTTATGTTTTTAAATGTAGGAGAAGGCCAGTTAAAGCTTGAAAAATAGTAAAATAAACATAGAAGTTTGACTGTAAATTTTGAGTCCATTCCTATTTTTATAAGAACCACTTTAAATGGACCTTACTGGTCCAATCTAACTGGACGAACACAAAAATACACCCTGTGCTTAGCACAACACTGAGATAAAGAAGACCAAACATGGGTCAAGGCTGCAGTTTAGCATCATCTAAAACAATGAATTCTAGAGAAAAATAAGGAAGAGTTTGGCATGGGAGTGGTGATCAAGTAAGATGGGAAGAGAAGTTAGTTGCCATAATATTAACTAGGTTGACCTCTGACTTTTCCAGCTTTTGTCATTTTATAGTTTTCCTTTACGTATTCTTTCCTGGCATTCATGAGCTCACTGGGAAGTTTGGCTTTTAGCTGACTGGCACCAAAGAATATTCCTAGCTTGTAAAAAAGTATCATGACAACCTACTACAATGTCTAACTGCATCACAATTACTTGGCTAAAGGAATATAGAAAGTGAATTGCTCTTGCTCATTGGAGAAGAACACAGGGACACTTGGCTTAATCTCTGTGTACAGACAGCATTGCTACCTAGGGAATTAATTACTTGCTTTGTGCACACCTTATGATCATGTCTCTTGAAAAAACTTCCAAAGCAATGTTTGCTACAGGCCCACTGCTAGTATGTTTTCAGAGTCTCATGTGCTCTGTGAAGCTATCAAAAAAGAAGATGAAATAATTGCTTGTTTCTCTGTTCCACTAGACAGTAGAAAAAGAATAGAGCAAATAGGAGAAGTGGTTTAAGCATAAATACAAAAATAAATCCTGCTTGGGTATCTGCCTTGGCCAGTGGCGAATGACTTCCCTGTCTCTGCTTCTGCATTTGAAAGTACATGACAATCTTATTTTCAACAGGAATATCAAGTTAAATCCACTGAGGTACATATTTTAAAAAGAAACTAAAACGACCCGAGGTGTTTGAGGCATCATGTTTAGTTCCCCGGTGTAAGTTAGCAGCACCCAGGGCATTAACAGTGCAACCAAGAACTGACCATAATGGACCTCTAATGGTCCCAAAGTTGAAAGTGGAATGTGATAAAATATTAGGATTTCAACTTTTGTTGTTGGCCTGCAAGACATTAGAGGAAATACAAAAGGCTATATTCTGTATTTGTGAAAAGCACCTTAAGGGCAGGATGACTAGGGGTAATTGTTATGTAAAGAGCCACTGGATAGGTGAGAGATTGTGCTGCTACATCTGTACCTAGAATTAGAGCAGAGCCCTAATGGTGATGGGAAAGGACCAACTCAAGAAGTTGTCCTCTGACCTACACATGAGCTCTGAGGCACATGTACACTACACACACACACACACGCACACATGCACACATGCACAAACACACACATGCACACACGCACAAACACAAACACTCTACATAAAAATAAATAAGTAAATGTGATGAAAACATGGATTCGACATAAATAAACAAACAAATTTAAGTGACAGAAATCCAGATGTAGACAGGATAGATTTTCTGAGGGCTGACCTGGCATTTAAAAGATGAGTTGGTTTTGGATAAAAGACAAGAGGACAATTATGACTTAAACTTGCATTGATCTATAACTTTGTAAGCACCTATCTCTAGTTCTAAAGGATACAAATACAAGCTTTTCTACTTCTGTGGTCTTTAGGTTTAGTGCTTCACCTAACACTTGCTGAATTAATCAATCAGGAGGATTCATCCTTTCCTGCCCTCCTAACTTCATCATTAAGAGGGCACTTTACAAAAATACCTGGGGAATAATAGAGGAGAGAGCCTGTGGCTATGGGATGTAACTGAGTTCACAGATTCAGAGTCAATCCCTTCACTTATGGTTCATTACACTGGATTCCCAGGGCCCCAAGAGGTGGCTCCTTCCTACGCCACATCCCCATGATATGCACCACCCAGACAATGTGTGTAACAAAAGTTTAGCACTTCAAATGAACCACTGTCTCTCAGCTTCATGTCTTCCTATTGCTTTGTGTTATCTTTGCCTTGCCTGCCTATTAAGATTCAGAATTCTTTGAAAATAAAAACCAGACCTAAGAGATTTCTTACCCAGGCAACATGGTTTCTGTCAGGTTACTTAACACAGCACTACATAATACTTCACAGTCTTCTCTGTGTCTCCAAGCTACCAGTGCTGTTGTATATCTGGATCCAAGAAATTGTTTCAAAAGGTGGATACAAGACACAGGTGAATAATAACAAGCAGGGTATTCAGATTCTTATGATCTTTTGGTTTATCAGGGAAAAGTTGTTTATTTAGTGAGCTTAACAATATAGATTTGGAAACGGCTAGTAGGAGGTATCTATTTTCCCAATTTTACACATACTCAAAGAGACACAGAGAAAGCAAGAGTAGGATCCAAGAGCACAAGTCCCACTGCATAAGAAGGGAAGGAACCTGTGTTCACTGTGGGTTCGGCAAGTGTAGGTAATTTTATTCCAGTGAATGAATAGATGGCAGCTCTAGTCACAAGGCTAGCCAGCACTCCAGCTGAGAAAACAATGTACTGGCTGTTATCCTGCCAGAGCCAACACAGGTGTGGGACATTCCAAACTCCTTTATTGTCCTTTTGATGTATTATTTCTTCCAGGTATCAAGCAAAATATTTGTATTTTTCTGTACAAGTGAAAACCATGTGTTCAGTAGCATGGCTGGCTTCCTCTAAATAACTTAATAATAAGGTGTTTGAGGCTGCTGTTCACCATGAATACATCAAATCAACCTTTTGTTAGTTTAATTAATTCCAGAATACAGGAAAGTATGAACATTCTATTTCACTCTTTCCTGTGGTTCCTGCTTGAGTATTTTGAAATTTCCCTATTAACAGAATAAGCCCTTTAATGTCCCCAGTTCCCTGCAGTGTCTCTTCTTGCTTTCTTCTGAGTCTGCTTATACCAACTTACACCTGGCACTTCAGCTTCTATATCCTCATCAATCCTCCCCACTCCCTCCTCATGCCTCCTCCTTTACTGTCTTAAATTTCTAGCACCACTTGTTCTCCCAGTGAGTGTTCACTTCACTCCCCCATGACAATAACATCTAAAGCATGGAACATATCACCAAGAAGGAAAGAGCTTGTGGTATTTCTTGAGACATATAGCAGAAAAAATGTTCAGGTCAGTTTTCTTCTTCTGTCTGTGACTTATTACTGTTTGGTTTCAGGCTCTGGGACAAGGGACTGAGGTGTATATTTTACATATCAAAGCAGACCTGGCCTACAGGTTCTCCCAGCATCTTTCATTATCTACCTGGCATAACCTGTCTTCTACCCTGAACTTTCCATCCCAGGAGCTGGGTTGTCCTTCACTCTAAAATGTCATCACCTCCTCCTTCTCTCCTCCTCTTCCTCTTCTTCCTCCTCTCCTTCTTTCTCCTCCTCCTCCCCTTCCTTCTCCTCCTCTTTCTCCTCCTTCTTCCTCTCTCTCTCTCTCTCTCTCTCTCTCTCTCTCTCTCTCTCTCTCTCACACACACACACACACACACACTCTGTGTGGATGTTCCATGTTCCTTCTTTGTTTTCCCCCTCTCTTCTCACTCCCTTCCCAAGGTGTTTTCCCTGACCTCAGTCCTTGGAACCAATGATCTCAGAGCAGCTTCCCAATTAATCTGCATTTATTATAATGTAATCTGGCTTGAATTGGCTTATATCATTGGTGGCAGAGAAATAACTTATTGGTTATTATTTTGCCTTACTTTTCACTTACTTTTTCTTCAAAAATGAAATATGAATCTGCTAATTATCACTAGATTTCAATGAAGAACAAGATCACAAATTTAAATAGGAAAGGCAGAGCCCTATATATATTTTTTTTCTCTTTAAAAACAATTCTATTTTATTGACTGCAGAGCAAAAGACTATCCCTAGGAGGAAAATAGTTAGCTCTTAGCCTTAAAAGGTTGGGGGCCTCTGGATTTAAGACTTAATAATTTCATTAAATTTACCATATTATAAATGGTTTTATAGTTACAGCATAAATTCTACCTTGTACTCACTATTGTACTAATTTAGTTGCTACAGCCAGTGAGGCAGAGCAATTGTAGCCTAGCACGATTTAGAAAATGAAGGCAATTCTAGCAGACTGGAGGGTGGTTCTGCATTGGGATAAGATGCTTCCTTCTGAAGTCAATTGTCTTCATGCCAACAAGGCAGGACTGCCTGGGGACATAAGTGCTGCAATATGTCTACGTCTCTCATTGGAGACTCATTTTCATTTTATAATTTCTTAATATTCTTCATTTATCTAAAATGATTTTTTCATTCACATTAAATGCAATATTGTATATATTCAATCTGTCGACTTTGTATTTAAAAACATAATTATGCCTATGTATTAAAAAAATTTGAAAGGTACACATTTAAACAATAATAAATATTACATTTTGACAATGTAATGATTCATAATTTTAAGTGTCAATGCAAGTTTTAGAAGTTTAGCATACTTGTTATACTGCCATTAGTACATAAGCATACATTAATCAGGAGAAGTACGTTTTTTTAAAATAGAAAGATATTATGTCCTTGACAAATATGTGCTGTTTTTTTATCCAGATAAGTTTTCTAATGAAATACAAATTAGTAAATCCATCTTTAAATTGTGCTAATTTTAAAAGCACACTAATGAGTATAAAATGCAGGTATTTATTAGTAGGTTCTAACAGATTCCTGCCAGAGTTTAACACTGAGATGTACAAAATAAGAAAGATCTAAATTTGGATAAATACTTTCTTCCTCAAATTTTGTCTTTATTTTGTCACAAAAATATACAGGCAGACTTCAACTTCAGTGGGTAGGATAAAGAAGTAGTAAGCATTAGAAAAAGTGAATGCTAGGAAGAGTTCCCTCCATTCTCACTCAGCTTTCAAAGGTGTAGAATCCTCAACATAAAACGTAAGGTGTTTAGTAACTGAGGAAGAGTGTCTGAGAGTAACCGAGGTGTATCACAGTCATCATGATTCCTTTACTTTGTACAATTTTCCTGATCAGTAACTGAAGCTTATGTGTAATGAGAAGCAGATGCAGTACAAATTCTTGTAGAAACTTACAAGAAATTAATTTACACTAGCAATTCTTTAAAAATCATTAGAAGACTAAATAATTCACATCAAGTAAAATCTGGAAATAGCTATCCCATGACACAATGAAATTCAGATTCAGGTAAAGACACTTGGGTGAAGGAAGCCCAGAGGAAAAACAGTCCAGCCTTAGTCTGTCCATGGCAGGTCATTCAACCTCAAAGACTCATGGGATTGGAGTTGGAGAACTGTATAATCAGGCCATAAAGTAGAAGAGTCATCATCCTGGGAGTTGGGTCTGCATCAGCCATAATATTAGATGGTTGTATCCCATGAAACAGAACATAGAGTTAGCAATGTTGTGAGGAAGAAAAGAAAAGAAACCAAGAGGCTTTGTGACGGTCCATTTTGATTACCTGCAGAGAAGTAAGTAGGGATGTGGGAATATGGGACCAGATCTCTATTTCTCTATTGTCCTGTAAGGATGGACACTTAGCCACAGGGAGAGATGAGCTGGTAAAGACGGAGAAGGTTTCAGGTGAAATTGTAGTAGATTTTATTTTGTTTATCACCTCCATGTAGAAAAAAGAGAAGTGAGTTTGACCAAAGAGTGGCAAATGAAAGTAAATCAGAAAAATTTTTCCATGATTTTGTAAGAAACTCTGGACATTTGCCTCCACAAAATCAAATGAAATGAGAACTTACTATATCAAGAGTTTAAAGAAAAAAATTGCTCACACAGGACAGGAAAATTTGGATAGAAAATGAAAGTATAAAACAATTAAGATCAACTTGAACAGTTAGTTTTTTCTCCTTCAAAATTAGGAATAAATATAGCCTAAGATCCTGCCTCTAAAAATAAACATCAATTATATAAGTTTAAAGAGATAAAAGGATCATATATAATCTATTCTAAAATTACACTCCTCCCCAAAATGGAATTAAGATATGGAAATAAGGTTTACAAACTCGTACATTTTCCAGAATTAAATTGTAAAAACTTATTTTCATATGTATTACATATGAAATTACAAACATGATATAAAGTGACAAGATGAGACAGTGCGGAAATTCTCCCATCTTTTATGTTTGCTGAGACCATTTCAGGTTTAACTAAATTTTGAACTCCTTAATGGAGAATCACGTGGAAAATTACTCATTTCTATTTGAGGACTTGAGACCAAGATGTCCCAGCTAACTTAACCTAGCTTCTATTAAACTGTTTCCTTGTAAGCAATCTCACTCTGCTGCAGAGTGAGATAGCAGAATGTGGTGGTTTTGCTCTTAAAAACTTCTTGCTCTAAATGCTTGGGGGTACATTTGGGTACAGGAATACCTGAGTGAAGTCCCAGCTGCCTTGAATAAAGACTTTCAATTGGTTGTAAACTGTGTCTGAGTAGTCATTTATAGTGGGGTTCACTCTGTAAACACAGAAGAAACCTTAACGGAAATGGTCCTAGTAATTATAATAAACACAACTATAATATATGTAACTGTTAAATGTTTTTGTAACCATTAAAAATGTTCACTATTCAAGTTGTAAACAGGAACTTTAACTATGAGAAACTGAGGAGACATCTTCAAGAACCTACAAAGAATTTTAAAAATATATCTTCAAACACAAAAGTATGTTGAACCAACCATACTATTGTAAAGACCAATGAAAATAAGATTGCAAATGGCAAACCCTTGACAGAGAAACACTGGTTTAATCTTTTCAAAAGAAAGTGCTTGGATACAAATACACTGGAGGAGAATTTTGGCATTCTGTCAAAATGGAAACTCCAGCATTCTTTCCTGCAGTAATTACATCTAGGACTTTATCAAAAAACCATATTTGCATAAGAAGCCAATTTAATTAGGTCAGCCCTGCATGGAGTCACCTCCACATGAGCTTCCCTCACCAGCTCCCATTTGCCTTTATGTCTCACTCTCTTTCCTAAACCAAGCATTATGTAAAATATCCCAGCATAAACGTTTGCTCCAAACACAAATAGCTACAAAACCCTGCATATGTCTGTGGCTCATAAAAAATTAGCACTGTACTATTGGAAAATAGGGTATTAAAAAGAAATAACTTGGGGCTAGAGAGATGGCTCAGCAGTTAAGAGCACTGGCTGCTCTTCCAAAGGACCTGGGCTCAATTCCCAGCACCTACATGGCAGTTGACAACTGTCGATAACTCCAGTTTCAGGGGATCTGACATTGTCACACACAGGATACAACCAGGCAGAACAGTTACATGCATAAAATAAAAATAAATAATTTTTAAAAGAAATTTAACTTGTAGGTTTCATTCTAACCAACGTCTATTAATTGAGTTTGAGATAGGCTCTCACGTTGTAGCTCAGCTCAACCTGAATACTCACTATGTAACTCAGGCTGACTGTGTACTCACAGACAATCTGCCTTAGCCTTCCCAGGCTGAAAATAACACAGTTAAGTAACCATCCTCAGCCCAACCCTTCATTACATTTAAAGTTGCTACAAACTGGATTTTTAAAGGCACAACGTATTTACTGTAACTAGGCAAACATTTTGAGTTAGAAAGTAATTGAGAAACTTGAAGGAGAATATTGCCAAGATGGTATCTTTAGTATCTATATGTAGAATTCAACCTCTTCATTAATAAATCTTGAGGTTTAAATGTAAAAGTGATTATTGAGAAAGATGAAAAATAAATAGAGGAAGAAGGAGGAGGCAGAACATTAACATTAAACACAACATGGTAACATCTCATTTATCTCAAAATTAAAATTAAACAACTTGGTAACACCACATTTATATCAAAATTTCTGCTTCCAACTTTTCCTATTTAAAATAATCATATGGCGTTATGTTGTTAATCTATAGATTAACAAATAATAATAAATAATAGCACACATTTGAATTCTTTATAAACATATAGTCAGTAGTCCACGTTTCCTTTATACAATTCTAAGCCTACATGTAACTCTGCAAAAATAAAACATATTGAAGTTCAAAATCAGGTTCACATTACAAGCCATATGCAGTAGTTTTTAGAATTCTTTTTCAATATTCAGGGTGTCAGAGAAAAAAATAAACTGACTCATGTGCCTTTCCCTAACACATTAACACTTTGTGATGGTAACTCACTATTGAGCCAATAAATTCCTTTTACTTAATTTACTTTTCATCTTTTAAAATGTCTTCCTTAAGTTTGGGTAAATCTGGAACCCTGTTTGTTCCAAATATAGTTCTTATAAAGAAAAGAAAACGAGCTAGTCCTAGCCTCCAGGATATTTGATGACCAGTCATCAATGGAATATATTAAGTAAACAGAAGAATGTGCTGTCAAGAGGTAGTGCCAACAGCCATTTTTGCTTAATGTTCCCTGGTTGCTGCAAATAAATTTAGTTACCCAATCACTGTTTTTCATGATGCTAATAATGACCTTATCAGTGTTCATGATTACCTTGCCAAAAAGAAAGCAAACTTTGCAATTTTGCTGACCCATTTCCATTGGAAGACTAAACTGAAAACTGGAAATATTGAAAAGAAAATGACCTTTGCATGCCATCAGTTCTTGATGGGACTGGAAATGAGATAGTCAAATATAGAAAGAAGTGGGGCTCCTCGTTGCCTCCTCTTATTCTAGGGGTACAGTGTGTTAATAGCTTGTTTTTCATGTTCTCATACATAATTTGCCACCCTATCAAAAACACATAGCTATTTGTAAAAAGCAATAAAAATAACAATAAAAATGCTAACACTTATATTCAGAAGCATGGATCTGAGGTGATACTGAGGGGCTAACAATACTGCTAATAAAGATCCCCCCATTTCATCTGTTAAGAAAAGTATGTTACCCTGTTTCGTTGCTTCCAGATCTCTGAACAATATGATCTGCCATGTTGCTTGGATCAAAGGAACTCCGAAATGTTTAATCTTTCATATAATGTTTTTTTTTAAGTTAGAAGATTATAAAGATGCAGTAGGAAGGCCATCTTTATTTTGAACATAATTACTCAAAAAAAGATGTTAACAGCAATAATTATCTATGTGAAAGAATGTTCTCCTTTGAGTTTGATACTGAGCTGGCGTAGCATACATCAAATGCCTTTAGTCTTATTAATTTAGCTACACACAAATCCCAAAGTCATGGGGATTTCCATTACAGATTTGAGGTAGTATCTTCTATTCTATTTTAATGCACTACTCTACTTGTTTCATAGTATTCAACAAAATCTGCCTTGAGCAGACTCATATTTATCACACTGTTAGGTGCAAAAGAAAAAAATCATTTTCTGTTTAGCAAATAAATTCTTAGCACTATTAAAACATTGCTTATCTCTCGAATCACCTGTCATAAGCCCCAGAGTAAAAGTTAGAGATACTGGCCATGAGTG
Organism: Rhabdomys pumilio; assembly: GCA_030674055.1. Lineage (NCBI taxonomy): Eukaryota > Metazoa > Chordata > Mammalia > Rodentia > Muridae > Rhabdomys > Rhabdomys pumilio. Next base: position 74,200,475 of record JANHMN010000010.1, on the reverse strand, counting down.
GTGTATCTTGTAAAATTATCTCCACCTAAGTCTTCTGGAAAAATACTTCTAAATGGGTCCAAAGCCTCACCAAGGATATCTGTATCTATAACAATATCATCTGTAACTATGCATGATATATGTGTATATGTATCTATATACACAAGTATATATGTGTATATGTGTCTGTGTGCGCACCCGTGTATGCATGTGTATATGTGTATATGTGTGTGTGTGTGTGCGTACCCATGTGTGCATGTGTGTGTGTGTGTGTGTGTGTGTGTGTGTGTGTGTGTGTGTGTATTTTGCGTGGACAGTCTGTCTAGGACTTTATTTACTTGATATGAAGTAACTTACTGGAACATGTTGGCACGTATTCTTCCTTTAGCAGGAAAAACTTGCTACAAAATCACCTTAACCAAAACTAAATATGAGGACTACCTCCCAGAATAGCTGTGTCAGAATGGGGAAAATAGGGGTGGCATTCACCACCAAGAGAAGGTTTGAGACAAGTGATCTTTTTAAGCCTTCTCAGAAGAACTGTGGTAAAAACAAGTTTAAAAAATTATTAATGGATCACTGCTCTGAAAAAAAACATTAAAGGAGTCTAGAAGTACAGTTTTAATTACTAACAAGATGCTCTCTTGAAGGAATAATTTCTAGAATTAAATCCAACATGCTTGTGCAGTTATGTTACAAACATTCAGCTTTCCTGCCAATTGGAAGTTTCTATGTTCTGATTTTATATCTTAGAAGAATATGTGTTGAAGGGAATGGTCTGCTCTTTGTAGACTTGTTTGTCAGCTAGCATTTTCCTGTTCTCTAGAAACCACTCTTCAAATTAGTGGCCTGTCCAAAATGGCAACAGTGATGTGGCTCATACTTTATGCCCCACAGGTCACACTAGTCACTTGTAAGATAATATAATCATCCACAAAAGTGCACTAAAGTACTGGGAAAAGTAAATAGCTAAAAAGTTCCAAAATGTGTTACTACAATATATATCTTGATAATGATCAGTATACATTGCAAAGTATTTGGGTTAATTAATTAAGCACAAAAGTATTTATACATGGAGAATAAATTACTCACATATATTTGGTATCCTCCACCAAGATAATTTTGTTTTTGTTGTTTGCCTCAGGATCACAATGACCATGAAGATCATTCTTGGTTTGAAAAGTTATTAATAGAATACTGACTCATTAGTCAAAACATTCACATGAATAATACATGAGATATTGCTGATAAAGTTTTATGAGTAAATCAAACTGAAACTGTATTATGCTTTTTATTAAAGACAGTCCTAAAGCTTTAAATACTGCTTATTTATAAACTATATTGAAAGATAAAATATTTGCTTTGTAGCTCTTATTGGTGACAAAGTACAAAAAATCATTTTCAGATTAGTAGAGATAATAAAATATTAAATGATCCATAAATCACCACAGAAAACAGGAGAGCTGAAGTGAACATCTTCTTGAAAACATCGTTATTTCAGAAGTGTAAACTAAATTAACATGACATTAATACTAAGCCATTTATATTAATTTTAAATATTAATTTATGCTGGACTTTTCAGTTCCGGTTTCTCTTTCATTTAGAAAGCTAAGCTTGAAAAGCATATATTAAAAGCCAATTATTCATTTTATAAAATGTATTACAAAGTTATTTTTAAAGTTTGAATTAACTTAAAAAGATCCTGCATATATCCCACGAGTTCTTACCCAGGCTATCATTTATCAGAAAGACCACCCACAGAACCATGGGATGTAAGATAGCGTACCTTGGTTTTTGAATATACTAAGCTAAAACTAAAATGACATCTACTCACCTGTCCTTCAGGGAAGACTAAAGTTTGGTATCAAGGTTTTTCTGATTCTGACATAGATTTGTTTTTGTTGCAGTTGCTCAATGCTGATGATTTGCAAGGCATTTTAAACCATAATAAGTGGCAGTTTTATAATGAGAATATGGAGTCATACTAAGTGAGGACCAAGAAAGCTGCAACTTCAGGATATTGTATTAAATGTCCCTAATAGCAATAGCAACACATTAAGATCTTGTTTTCTCTCTGGTGTTTGAAACATGAGTGCACAGAGAGCTCTGGGTAGTAGGAACCACAATCTTTTGACTAGACTGTCGTGCCAATTTTCCACATACTTTTAAGGATGAGAACTTTAAGGATTAAGTGGAAAAATACACATAAAATTGCATAGTACCTTGTTAAATCCCATGTAAGCAACAAATATAGTTATAATTAATGATAATGTGTTCCTTGTCCCTGTCCTAAGAAAGTAAAATGGTCCCTTTCAAATCTCCAGAGTACAAAGACAATAATACAGCTCTAATTGGCCCACATGTTCTGAAAAGTGAAAATCAGACTGAGACATTTCAATCACCTAACGTGTTAGTTTCTGTGCACTATTTTAGAATCTGAATTTGTACTGTAGTCTACAAGCGCTGTATTCACAACATAAAGTAATACTATTAGCAGAAAAAAAATGTATCCAAATCTTTAAAAATTTATCATGTTGAGAATAAAAACATAGATAACTCAAAGCTTCAAACTGTTCACATGAAGCTAAGGATTTCTGCTTTGTGGATTAACTTCACTGTTATAAACTAATCATTTATTAAAGCAAATCTGCTTGTAACCTTAGCCCTTAACCTTAATGAAAACATTTCAAAGTTTTTACTTTTTAGTTTTACAGATTTCCTGTCTGTGTTACAGACACACATTTTTGCAGCACACAGTGAGAGCTGAAAGTGTGTGTGGAATGGTGGGTAGAGGTTTTGTTATTAAAAGATTGTATATCTTGCTAAGGATTAGAAATTTTTAGCGTAAATGACAGAGATACACCAGACAGTTTTACGTCAAGGTATGGAACAATTACATTTAATTGTAGGCACCAAGGTACATGTATGGAGTTTGGATCAACTTGCTGAAGTGGTTCTCCCTTCTACCATGTGAGCATCGAGGACTGAACTGATGTGGTTAGGCTTGGAGTCAAATATTTTCATCTACAAAAGGGCAATCCAAAATGGCCCTTTTAATTTTTCTCCTAATTATTATTTTACAAATATACATTGGCTGTTGTTTTTATATTTCTTCCTTTCACAAAGTGACCACAGGAGAAAAAATCACAATGTGAATCAATTACAAATAAAACTCATCTTTTAAAATTTTAAAATAATTTAAACAAGGCATATAATTTCTGCATGTATGGTATGTGGTGTGGTGTGTGTGTGTGTGTGTATGTGTGTGTGTGTGTGTGTATGTGTGTGTGTGATTTCTCTTCAAGACATGATTTCTCTGTGTAGCTCTGGCTGTCTCTGTAGATCAGGCTGGCCTTGAACTTGCAGAGATCTTACTGCCTCTGTCTCCAGAGTCCTGGAATTAAAGGTGTGTGCCACCTCCACCCATCTTATCGGTAACTTCTTTTTAATAGCCAGCTATTAGGATGTACTAAAAAGAAAGTTCCCTTCTGAAACTTTTAAATATTTTTATACAGATACTTGAGAAATGAATAGGCTTTCAAAGTGGTTCACATAAAGTCTTACGAATGTTTTTGTTTTAAACTATAAAATACATGCAACAAAAATAAATCAATAAATTTCTGGAATTGCAGATTTTTTATTTTCATTTTTGTACACTAGACATATACTATAAAGGCCTAGAACATATGGACTTCATCTGTAATTAGTATGCACTAGAGTCATTCAAATAAAATGAGATCAGGTATTCTATGTTTTTTTTAACTCACTTAAGTTTTTTTGCTTTCTGCTGGATATGTTCATATATACTTGAATTTGGAACCTGAGTAATAATTTTATACATGTTCTGGTTGTGATATAGGTTGGGTCACATTTTTTTTTCTAAATGTCTTTTGCATCTAACAGATACTTCAGTGGCCTCTAGAAAGTTGTCCATTCTCATCAGAAACTCCAAGTTAACTATGTTAACATCTGGAAATAGGACACTTCAGAGGAATGCTTAAATATTCACTCTCCCTATGCCTCTGTCTCCACTTTCTCTCCTTTCTCCCTCCTTCTCTCTAAGTTTTATCTCTTTTAACCAGAAGAACACTCCTTCAAAGAAGAATTTATTTCCTTCATGCCTTATCACCTCAACAAAAGCATCAGAAATATCCCAAGAGATGGCCTGGGTCCTGTTGATGCTGAGTTTTCCCTGCATGGTCAAGACAGCTTTCTCTTGGAAACCATGGTGACCTTGCAGTTGTGGGAAATGAACTCAGGATTCTCAGAAACATTCTACAATCTTTCAATTCCTTGGAAATGTGATTTTTCTTGGTGCCTCATGACATTTGCAGCTGCTGTACCATCTGCCTGAAATCTTGGACCAAGATCTCTCTTTGTCTACAGATTTCTCCTCATCCTACATATCACAGTCCCAATGGTACTTTTTGGTGGAGCACATTGAGAGCCTCCACACGAGGCCAGGCTCTTCCCTGTGTGTGTTTACAGTAGCTGAGTTATTCCTTGACAACACTGTGTGAGCTTTCTCAAACCACTACCTTTCTTTGGGTCAGTCTTCTAATGCAGTATCAGGATTACACTTGTTGTTACAACTGCCAATGAATTTTATATGGTACAAACATATATTTTGTTCTGCAACATCTCTAGTACCTACGGAAATGTCTAACACAGAAAACATTCAAGTTAGTAACACATTTTCTGTTTTCTATTCTTACTTATCAAATAACTCTATTCTTTAATTTACTTAATATAGAAAACTCTGCATAGGGCAGCAAGCAGTTGGCTTTTGATTCTTTCAAACCAAGAGACCTTTTAAACTTGTTTTTATTTTAAAACAGGAAGTACATAATAATGCAAACACTCCAAGATATAAAATATCTTTCAGAAACAATTTCATGTAATTCCAATACATGAAATAATTCTATAAATTTGGAGTCATTTTCCTTTCATGCTGTCTGTTTGAACAATTATTCAATGCATCAGAATATATATTTACATTCTTCAATGATAGTAAAACTTATGAAAAACAAAACAACAAAAACAAAACAAAAAAGCAAAGAGAAACCTCAATCTGCCCACTAAGCTCACGGCTCAGCCTGGAGTTCCATTAGCCATTCTCTACAACAGCATACTTGAGGAGACAATGAAAGCTTAAAAAATAGCAGTGAATGATAGAATGGAACTCTCTCAAATTGGGACTATTATGGAGAGCAACAGAAAATGTAACAGAAAAGGATAAAAATGTAAATATAATTTAGGAAAGTAGAAAGTATGACTATACCACAAATATCATTCAACCATATCTAAACAAACGAAGTAGAAAAATCTGACATCTTATTATCAACCAAAAATTGTGAAGAAAAGTGATTGCTGTGTAATTGGAAAATATTTAAAAGAATTTCTACTATACACACATGTGCATTCAGAGTATTTTAAAAAATACTATGATAAAATTAGAGTTTGTAATTCAGTGTTCACTTAATAATGGAGAAGTTATTCTTAGTCTTAAAGAAATAAACATGTCCTTTTACAATATAGGCAGATGTTCGTTTCTGTGTTTGTTTCAGTGCTAACAGTTTTGGGTCAAACTTACACTTCAATTAAAGATTTCAAATTAATAATATTCTAAACATCAAATGGATTTATTTCATGTATCATCTCAATGATATGAGGTCCATTAAACTTTCAACAAGTATATAAACATAAATAAAAATGAAACAAGAAATGCTTCTAATTTGAATGAATCCACTCAGTGAATTTTCTACTTATATTTAGTATATTCCTACAATTTTATAAATTAGAAATCAATCATATAGTAACTTTTCTTTATATAGTCTTCTTGCAAAAATTATATAAGTATGCATACTCCTGTATGAAGTTTGTATGGCACTAGCATTGGAACGTCTGGAAAATAGCAGAGGTAATGGAGAGGGCCTCTTTTATAATGGTCTTCCAAAATGACATTCATGTTTCTTCACAGCAGGGGTGGAACAGTTTCTGAAGGAATTCCTTTATTTGACAATGCCCAGCACCCACGTTGTCTAGATATTAGCAAATCTTATCTCCCTTAGATGGAAACTATAACAGAAAGAAGATCATTAAAAATAGACTGTCTCTCAAGTTAAGTTTGCATCCTGCTATCTGATTCTAGAATGTAATCTTCATCAGAGCACAAATAAATAATAATGAGAAGCTCTGGTCTCTGTTTCTATATTTTATTATGTTTATACTCTACCAATGTTAGATAAAAGCACATTTTAAACTAATGAAAATAAGTACAAGTTGCTGATAAAAAGATTCAATTTTTATCTTGTGGCTTGGTTTATTCATTTAAGAAATATTCTTCAAAAATAATATAATGTGTACTACATTTTTCATTTGGTATCTTAGGAAGGTTTTTATATGATCATTTCTAGATTTATTAATTTATAAAGAATCATAATTTAATTTTGGAATATAAGGTACTCTTTCCTAGGAAAAGAACATTGAACTGGTAGAGGAAAGGAGTAGACACACAGCCAAGATATCTGAAATAAAAGTATATATTATTGATGATAACCTAAGTATATCTGAGATTTTAATATTCATTCAAAAAAAATTCACAGTAATATTTATTGCACATGTTTAAACAGCACAAAGTTATTTTTTGTCATAGGGAGAGTTCTTTCTCAGCCACTCACAGAAAACCTATTTGAAAGACATATTTTCCAGTGAAGTCAAAACCATGATTGTCTACTAGCACCATTTGGTCCTCTAAAAACATTTGACAATGTCTGGGATATTTTTATTGTCACAAATGGAAGAGAAGTATTACTGGCAGCAAGAATGTAGAAAGCAGGGATGTTACTAAATATCCTATAAGGCACCAGAAAGTTCACCAATAAAGAAAGAATCATCTCTATATGTCAACAATGCCAAGAATAAGGATCACTGAAGAAAATTCATGAGAACTTATGGAACATGACATTAAGGATAAATTTCTTTTAAAGAAATGATATAGTCGAACTATATAGTCAAAATAAACAGATGCCAGAATTATGAAGAACTAAACTTATCAGAATTAGAACTAAAGGGTTAGATAAAGACAGAAATGGAAAAACCACAAACAATATACAGCAATGAAGTAGATAAGAAGGAAGCAATTTACAAAGAAGAAACACTTAAGGTGATTGCCCTAGACCAGGCAGCATGAGATCTGAACATGTCGAGAACGCAGATGGCAAAACTTAACTGAACAGGGTTAGTTTGGCTTTAGAATTGTGGAAGTGGACGGAGTTAGCATTTAAGAACTCCTCAAGAATGTCTGGGGAACTGATTCTATAGTAATTCCTGCTTCGTATTAGTGAGGCCTTAGGTTTGATCTCAGTCCTTCCCATAACCAAAATGAAAAATAAAACAAAACCAAACCCTTATAAGGTTAAGACAAAGGTTAAAAACAACAACACCCCAAACAAATAAATACAACCAATAATTTGTCAACAAGTAAGTAGCTGTTTTTAAAAGAGAGATTTGTAACTCTGCAACAATTAGATGTCCCTCGTCCTTCATACAATGCAAGCAAGATGTCTGAAACCAGGCATCCAAGTGTCCCCTTTCATGGTGAAATTCTCTATTAGGACAATTACTTGTTTTCTGTTAGTGATGTTGTTACTGCTTTATCAACATTATTCTCAAAAACTCTTACTTTTTCCTGTGTCTGTTTATATGAATGTGTTGTTCACAGTTGTAATGAGAAAGAGACCCTTATTAGAAACCAGGAACTATTTGATATATTACCCAAACTCTGCAGCACATGGCTTCTTTCTACTGAAATTAGGTATCATTTGACTAAGTCCAAGTAAAGTTTAATATTAGCTGTGACTTTTGAGGGTTGGGTTAATTAATCAAGGTCACAAATTAGATACTATAAATGTATGCATTGCAAATTTATATAATTTATAAATTACCATGTATCTCTGTACAAACCATGAAGTATTTCAATATCATTGGTTTTGTGTAGCATCAAGTCAACTGCACAGAAGTAAGTGTCATATCTGTACATATCACAGTTGGCTAATCTGTGGCAACGTTCTCAGTCTTTTGCAGTGTTTATTGTTAGTGTTTACACATGTTTAAACAATTATAACTTATTTTATGTGATTCTGGAAAATGTGAAAAAAGAATTGAGTAAGATATTGAAATATTAAGAAAAAATATTAAGAAAAGAGTTTTCAAATTTATTCTTAACAGTGTCAGATATATTCCTATTGAAAACACAAATTCAAAAAGTTTCTATTTAAAATTAAAAAGGGAAAGTCAAAAGGTGAATTATTCATTACAATTAATGACAAATGAGTAGAGTTTCTGTCTCCAAGAAAGAAAGGATTCATGCTGTTACTTTTCTTTTGCTATAGCAAAGCACCACAACCAAAAGAGCCTTATGGAAGTAGGAATTAATTTAGCCTATGGTGTCAGCCCATAAGGGATGAAGAAGGACTAGTAGGTGGCTAGTACAAGAAGCTTAGAGATCACTTATTCAACTACAAATATGGAGAGAAAATTAGAAGATTACATTGTCTCTTCAAACAGCCTCCAGAACTGGGGACTAAGTATTTAAACATATGAGGCTATGAGAAACATTTCTTATTCAAACTATCATTCAATTACTTCATTTAAAGAATGCATAATCAAAATAAAAGAGGTTTTTTTTTCCACCAACTCCTAACAAGATTAAAGGAATTTGTTGAGTTGGGGCAATGAATTCTGTCTGTTAGGAGTGAACAAAAGAGAAAATTTTGTTTTGTTTTTGTTTGGTTTTGTTTGTTTTTGTTTTGTTTTGAACATCACATTTATCTTCAGATTTCTCTTTTAAAATATAGGGATTTTGTGCAAGGTGATACATACGGATATATTCATTCTTCTATGTACTATGTATAGCTTGAGACCACTAGAAAGCCCAAACTATCCAGAGGCAGGATAACCCAGAGACCTATAATAGAACCAATGATAATAAGCAAAAGCAAAAGCAAAACCAAACACAGAACGAGAAAAATGATAAAATGATCCCAATGATATTCTGGTACAGTGACAGACCGGAGTATCGCATAATCATCATCAGAGAGGCTGCATCCAGCAACTGATGGAAACAGATGAAAAGACCCACAGAGATATATTAGGCGGAGCTTGGGGAATCTGGTGGAAGTGGGGAAAGGGTTGTAAGAGCCAAAGGGGTCAAGGACAACACAAAAAAACCCACAGAATCAATTAGCCTATTCTCATAGGGGCTCACAGTGACAGAATTAACAGTTAGAGGGCCCTAATGTGTGTGACTTAGGCCCTCTGTTTATAGGTTGTGGTTGTGTAGTTTGGTCTTCTTCTGGGACTCCTAACAGTGGGAGTGTGTGTGTTTGTTCATAACCCCTTTGCATGTTTTTGGAACCCTTTCTTTTACTTGATTGCCTTGTCCAGGCTTAATATAAGAAGAGGAGGTGCCTACTCTTATTGCAACTTGATACTCCATATTTGTTTGATATCCTTGAGAGGCCTGTTCTTTTTTTTAAAGGGAAAGGATGGTGGTGGGGATAGGTTGAAGTGAGATAGAGAGAAAAGGAGGGAGGTGAAACTGTGGATGGGGTATAATGTATGAGAGAAGAAAAAATCATAATAATAAAGAAAATACAAGCAGTCATCTGATAGTCATGACAGAATGAAACAAAGCCTGGGCTTCCCTATAATTATTATATCTGTGCTTTGTAAACATCTGTTCTGATTAATACACAATTAATTAATGCACAGGCATAAATCAACACAAACAAAAACATATCTTGGGAAAGATGAAAAACAGTGTTAGTTTCCTGGACTCTCCACCTGCAGGTCAAGGGGGTCTCCAGAAAACAAGCCAGGGCCAGGACCCATAGGAGAACAAACACAGAAAGGAGACAACTGTGTGGGTCTGAGAGATATAGTGGTTTGAATTGCATGATACTTAAGAACACAGAACAGGAGTATCATAACACAGCAATGCAGTTTAGTTTGAGAAAACAAGTGACACTGACCAAATTGTATCTTCCTTAGTCAAAGACAAGGCCAAGAAATGAATGTAGCTGATGTAAAAGATGTTTTTCCATGTGCAATCGACAGGTTGCCTAAATATTGGGACTCTGTGTAAATGAAACCTGCAAAGAAAGCCTTTCTTCCACTGCTGCATTTTGTCTCGGGGTCCATTTGCCTGCTGCTGAGGTACTATTACCATTGGATGTGGATGTAATGTGGCTACGTGGTGCCAGCGTGTTTCTATTTCTGGAATGATAGTAGAGAAAAATCCCCAGTGCATCATGCCAGCATATGCTTACTGTAGGAGGAAAGTGGTATTTCATTTTACTCCTGGAACTGAACAAACAATTTAAGGCCTCTGAATAAAAGGAGAGGGTGACAAAAAAACAAAAAACCTGATTCTAGCAAGCAGCACAACATATGTTTCTCCATGCACAGAACTAAACTATTTCAACAATCCAGTTGTGTTTCATTTTGCCTTACAGAAACATGCATTCATTAAGTCATCCCCCCTTGTTCAGGTACCACTGAAACATGTGAAGCCATTTTAAACTAAAAGAGATTTTAGCATAAGAGTGTCTTGTCTTCTTGCTTGGGCATCCACTTTGTCTATGATAGAGACCATTGTAAGATTCATAGGCATTTACCAAATCAACCTTCCTTGGCTGTAGAAAAAGACAAACAAGGCCAGGTCCTTCTTAGCTCCTTTGCAACCCTCAGATTCATTCTGACAGAATCATTCATCACTGGAGGGTCTATGACCTGGAAAATCTATCCTTGTATACATCTATACATCATATGAGCTTTCTCCCAGGTCCAGAAAGGAGTAACTTAACAAGCGGGAAGCTGACTGGATTTCTAAGAGATGAGTTTTCTGCTTTCTAAAATACATCATCCTAATATTTCTTCCATAATGGAAAAGTGTCTAACAAAATCTGAACTAACGTTTTAAAAGAGCAGGTGCCGTAGTGTGTCAGGGAGCTTGCATCATATAGCAATTGGTTCTAGTACCACGTTTCATCCAAACAACAGCACTTGCAAGAACTGTTGGAATTTCAAGGCCAGGAGAACCTCCAGCAATCATTTCTACAGCTGTGGTGTCAGGTTCTCACATTGCTTCACAGTGCTGTGGTCAGTGGATCATTTCCTAATGCCAATCTTTAAGTGCTTCATACCAGGATGGCAGATACTTCAGGCAGCAAGCTCCAGCAAGCTACCTCACCTGCCCATCCATGTAGTAGATTATACCATTTGACTTGAGAGTCTTAGATGCTAATTTCTTCATTTATGTCAGGAGTTGGCAAAATGAGGTGAAAGATCAGATCCCAGCTAACATATTTTATTTGTTTATCTGTTTATTTGTTTGTTTGCTGTATATTCTTTGGGTGAAGACTAATTTTTATATGTTCAATGGAATTGGAGAGAAACAAGAACAAGGGAAATACTTGACAGCAAACTGCATCAAATTAAAACTACAATATCTACAAGTCACAACGTCAGTGGTCATACCTACTTATATTTCGGCTGAAGCAGTACTTCCACTATTCAGTAGAGAGAAGCATTTGTGATCATTTTCCTTACTAAATTTTACTGTCAGCATTTAATGCAAGTATGTAAGAGCTCTGTGTCTAACTTAAGCAATGCATAGTTAAGTGGTATTAAATCACATTTTTTTTATTGTTGTTGTAAAGCATCTGCCAGGGCTCAGACATTCTTGGAGGGTACTTTTATTGCTGCCTCAGAACCTGTTTTGAAATATTTTAAATACTCCAAATGATGACAAGTCTTGACCCACTAAGCCTAAATTTGATTTATATTTTTACTTTGAGTCATTGAGAAGTGTAGTTAGTGGAGAAAAGTGAGAAGTGAACTACCTGGAATAGAAGATAACCTCAATAAATACCAGTGAAATGAATTCAGCTGGTGCAATATAAAGTGAGGCTAATGCAATCTAAAGGAACAAAACCCAGCTAAAGACACACATTCATCCATTATCTGTGCCACTGTGGGTACCCACACTAAGGAACATTGCTTTTACACTGGATTCTCACTCATTTTTGGCTTTGTGGAGGTCCATGTGACTCACCTCCATCTCTAAGACTCTATCATTTTCCCACATCTACTCAGTTGGATCTTGCTCAACATCTGGTTGGTCACTATACACTAAGAGGTAGAAGCCTTTTTCTACCTCTTAGAACAATTCTGATTAACATGTCCAAACAACTTTATACACCCACTCATGCACACATGTACAAAAACAAACATAATACACACACATCTATATATAGATATAGATGTAAATATAGATAGATATAGATACAAATATAGATACAGATGATACAGATACAGATATAGATCATCTAGTCTTTAATCCAAAATTCCATCTACATTAGCAGGACATTCACAGATATATCTGAAAGAAGTAGTTATATGGACTTCAAGTGCCTACTGTTCTCTAATTTGTATCATTCTGTGTTCTACTGGACTCTGTATAGTTGACTATAAGGAAGACAGATTAACATTCTATTTTGAAGACACAAGACAGTAAGAATCTAAGAAGCTATGTGAAAAAAGGCACTCTGTCTGATGGCATTCTCTGTAGCAAAACAAAACAATATTTTTATGGGTACATGTTATAGTGCAAGACCTCGGAATTAACTCTTTAGGAAAAATTAGGGTTTTTTGAAGGAATGTCACAGCTGTAGAAGTCAGCAAGGCAAAAAGTGTTGGGTATAGTGGTACACACCAATAACCCCAGCACTTAGGAGGTAGAGGCAAGCCAATCTCTATGAATTTGAGACCAGCCTGGTCTATATATAAATTCTGGGCCAGCAAGGCTTAATAATGAGACTGTCTTGATAAACCAAACATACATGTAAGATAGGAGAGTAACAGTAGAAAAACACTCTCCCTGATGTGGAGGAAATGTTAAATGACTAATTCACTATATTGAGGATAATATCTTAAGTAATATGAGCATATTCCAGTTCTCCATACTGACTGGTGCTATGGCTATCAGGAGGGCTTCCCATATATTTTTTTCCATTTGCACTTCTGCCAGTAAACTAACCATATCTTTTCAGCAAGCCTAGGCATGTCTACAAAAATGAACCTCATTTCCTGTTTACTTGCTAATTTGGCTTTAACTTAAAGAGTCTGTTTGTAGTAGCCTCAGTAACTATACACATAGTGTTGTTATACCAGGTAGCTTTCTAAAACGAGTAAACTTACTTAAAGGCTTTGATAAACTTTTCCAAAAAGAGTTTCTTGAGTTTAGATAAGCACTTCCATTGAATGGGTATTTTACATTATAAAGTAAAATGAATGTGAACAGATTAACTTAGAAAGCTCCAGAAATGGTTGAAATTACATAAATTACCAGTCACATTCCTGTACAGAAAATATATGTGATCTCCAATTCTTATTTTTCTGTGTTTCATTGTTTCTACTATGCTTAAACAATAATAACTGTAAATTATTTACAATATATAAAAAACAGGAAAATAATTATCTTATAGATCCATAATGTTTCACATTTTGTTATAAAGTATAAAGAAATCACAAATAATACTTTATTTACTAATTTATTCATTAAATAATCATTTTTTTTATTCTAGGAACTGAACATAGGTTAGATAAGAGCCTCGTCTTCCAAAAAGTTCATTCTGAGGGCTGGAGAGATGGTTTACCTCTTAAGAGCAAGTAGTACTCTTGCAGAAGGATGAGTTCAGCTCTGTGCACCCATTCCAAGTAGCTCATAACCACCAGTAACTCTAGCTCCAAGGGATCCCATTGCCTCTTCAGTCCTATACACACTGATCTTTAAAGTCTTTACATTGTGAAGGAAAAAAGTATCAACAAAAATACTCAGTACAGAAGGAAAAGAGACATGGGGAGGGGGTGGGGGGGAAGCTTGGTATCAGAAGAAAGTAGATTTAAAGGACTTCCTAGGTAAGGATTGGCATGTGGCATAAGAGCAATGGAGGAAGCCCATCTGTCTTGTTAGGACAAGCCCATCTATATTTGATGAGTGAAACATAACAGTACCTTATCACCACAGAACATCAATACTGATCACTGAAGAAACTGGTTAATGAGTTCTTTCACTTTCAAAGAATCCCCTTATCATAATATCAAATCATCTTAAGAAGGGTTAAGCCTCAGTTTGTGCAAGTAGAAAATATTGCTAGCAAATAAGAGAGTAGGAGACAGCAAAGTTCCAAAGAAGTGGAGGGAAAAAGTCTTCTCCATATTCTGACAATCCTAACCATAGGTTTGTAAAAAAAGTTTATTGAAAAAAGCCAATGAGTTATTGGGCATACGCTACCTGTGTGCTAAAGCTTCAAATGTGTGCATTCTGTATTTCTCACATTTTTGGTTGTCTTCCTGTTTCTTTTAGTATTTGCTGTTTTTCAAGCCTGCCTTTCTGTTTGTGCTACACAACAGTTATGGTTTTAGTAAACTTTTAACATTGTAAACCGTATCATTCACTCAAATGGACAAGTCTTTGATCATAAGGAGTCAAGCTGCTAAAACAGACCAAGAAAAATTACCCTCTAGTTCTAACACAAGTATTCAAGGCAAGTTTTTAACAGTAAAGGATCATTACTCAAGATTATTTATGTTTTTCCCATACTTGATTACAGGAAATCGACATTACAAGGAAATGGCGAAGAAATAGTATTTGGCAAGAAAAATTCTATTTATCAGTGCTATGGTATGTCTACAAAGATGAGTATTAAAACTGTTTTGAATTAGCACTCTAATAATTCAGAATTCAATCTTCTACTATAGAACACCTTTCATAAATCAAACTTTTGAATTTTGTTTTAACATGTCATGGTTTAATCTAGCAAATTCCAAATCAGTCTTTTGAGAGGTATGCAAATTGATTTTTAAGGCAATCTGAAAACAATAACTTAAAATTTAAATGGAGATTAGAGTTCCTCTCTGATGAGTGAGCAAGTCAGAAGGCATCAGGAAATTTCTCACACAACTGCAAGGCAGATCACAGACCACTTCAAAAGTCAGAGAGCATCCAAGTAACATATAGAAACCCCACTAGTTATCATAGTAACTTCTCTGGAATTCATGCTCATGACAGTTAAATACAACAAAACCTTTAAATCTGACTTAAATATCAGTATTTACTAAAATGTTGATTAGTGTCTTTGTAAAATCATAAGCAGGGTTTAGGTGAATTTATTTAAATGCACACAACATTTAGAAATGGTATCTCTTTCTGTGACTCTATGGAGATTAGTGGAGTGCTTTTATTTCATGTGTTCTTGTGTTGGTTTGAGCAAGAATAGCTTCCACTGGTTTACTAATTTAAATAGAACACTATTTGAAAGGATTAGAAGGAGGATTCGAGGATGGGGAAGGGGGAGTGGAGGGTAGGTGGGGGCACACACTTGTGGGAGGCAGGAAGGGGAACGGGATAGGGGGTTCCTGGGTGGTGTGGGGAATGGGGTGAGGGAATAAAATCTGAATGTATTTTATAAAATAAAAAAAATTTAAAAAAGGATTCAAAGGTATAGCCTTGCTGAAAGAAATATGTCACTGGGGGAGGGGAGGGTCAAAGTTTTTCTCTCTCTCTGCCCTTGGATGAGGATATAGTTCTCAGCTACTGCTGCAACCCCATGCTGATACTCTTGCCTTCCTGAACACACCTGATTTTAACATTATGATTAGCATAAATAAAAGGAATTGAGTATTGAAATAGAAACTGATTCACGTGTGAAGTGCCAACGTGACAGTCAAATTTCAGTAAGGATTGAGACAAGTTCTCTTGTTCCCTTCCTTCTAGAACTCAATGTCTTTGCTGAAGAAAATGTATCTTTCCAAGATTGTTTGTAGAAGTAAATAATGAAATATTAACAGTAATGGGATGCAAATGTAATAGTTTCAGATTTCGATGCATCTCAGCCTCTTGCAGAAATCTGAGCAGCACTATTCTACAGGCCAAGAGATAAGTCTGTCCTGGGCCTGGGTTTTGCCTCTGGACATTTGCCAAGATTAGAAAATCCCCCCAAATTACTTTTAAATGTTGAAGTGGAACGTAATCAAGACTCCTTTAGACTTACGTAGTAGTTCCCTATGTTACGAACTTTTCTGCTGGTAAAGCTAAATTCAGCAATTTCAAGTTGTTCACAGGACCTGAGAAGATGTTCCATTTACCACTATTTTTTTTCTTCTCAAGAAAGGCACACAAATTTACCAGTGCCTGCTTCCTCAGACTTGGCTTCATGAAAATTCTGCTGAATACACCGCATTAACCATTTTCCGTAATATGTTTACAACATCTGATTTTACATGTAATGACTTTAAAACAGATGTAACTTCATTATCTCTGATATATTCCTTACCTCTTAGAAGATTTTAAAACTTATTTTTATGATTAAGAGATGTTGCTGCTGCTAACCCCAAGTCACTCAAACTTTCCTTTTGAAATGAACATTTCTTTCAGATAATACATGCTCTCTACGGGTAGCCTTCCACTTTTCAAATGTAATGATCCTGTCTTCTGTAGATATGAAATTTTCAAAAGATATTGGCATAATGCAGGAGAAAATGCCATCCTTTCATTATGTTCAGAATTGATCTGACCCCTGAGCTAGCACTTTGGGGAATTGGGCTACATAATCATGTAGACACTTTCAGGAAATGTCTGATATGGGTTTATTTTTTATATACACATTTCACACTTCTGGCTTTGTACAATTGCATCTTCTCTTCCTTCTCAATATGTTGCAAAAGTCAGAAAGTTGTATACAGCAGGAGGGCTGCATTTTCTCATCAGCTAGAAATATGCCTTGTGCTCTACACAGTCTCTAGTGATAACACATTAAGGGGCATTTACTTTGTATTAGCATTCCTTCCTATCCAGTATTGTCTAGAGGGGACTGCCATTGCCTATGTTAAAAAGAAAATTTGACTTCTAAATCTATTATTTGATAATATTTATACTTCTTTCATTTGGATCAATTTAGTAAGTCTGTTGTTTTATGTTATTTCATTTCCATTTATTAACTAATTATTGCATTGCAATTCTAGTAAATAAATCATATGGAAAATGTTCTACAAATGGTAAGTCCTTATGTTGTTCTTTTAAAGTATTATTAATTATTTTATTTATTTTTATTTATTCTATCTCTCATGTGTGTGTGTGTGTATGAGTGTGCGTACATGCATTCTCATGGTGTGCCTTTGTCACACTGTGCATGTAGAAGTCAAAAGACAACTTAAGAGTCTCTCTTTCCACGATATGGGTTCCAAGGATTGAATTCAGGTCATCAAATTTGGATTGCTACCTTTACCCACTAAGCCACACCATTGGTCACAAACCCTTTTGCAAAATTGAGGTTATTGAAATTATTCTTTTTAAAAAGTTAAAAGAAGTAATATAGTTAACATGCTACATTTAATTAAGGTGAAAAAGGAGTCTAATACAACCTACTGATCTTTTTTTGTTTTTGCTGTCTTTTAGAAATGGCTCTGTTTTAGATACACTCCACCTTTTTCAAGTAAGTGTTTATGATTCATTAAGCCTTTATGAAGATATATAAAAATTTTCAATTATCATATATGAGACTCAAGTGATAGATTTCAAAGAAATATTAAAATGATTGAATGAAGAATGTGTAATTATGTTTCCTAGAAAGGAAGTGATTACCAAACAGCTATTTTGAAGTTCATAAATCATCTAAATTTGAATATGAAACAATATATAGTAGGAAAGAAGAGAACAAAAATGATTTATACAGAAAATGAGATAAAATTTACTTTTTTTTTTTCAAAAAAAGAGTAGTTTTGCAAAATTTCCATTAATGGATTAATAAATTAAAAGGGAATTAGAACAAGGTAATAATATTAATAAAAAGAACTGTTAGTTTTCAATTTTAGTAATATCATTTGAAGTTTTAAAGCTAGATTAAGTAAATTGGTTATGATCACTGTATTCCAAGCATAAAGTGTTGAAAATGGTACTTATTTCAGTTGATCAAAAAGTAGTGATGCTTGTTCCCACAAATGCAAGCATGTGTGGAAGAATTCATGCTACAGCCCACCAGCTCGGGGCAGCATCTCCAGGCTTACTCTATATGAATCAATGAGTGGAACCCTGACAGAGAGCCTAATGAGCTTCTCCCTGTTTCTCTGGTATGAGAGCTCTGTGACCTGCACAGAGACAACCAGTGTTGACTTTGACCTTATAACTAACTGCCTGTGACCTAATAACAAAGTCAGCCAATAACTTGAGCAGAATAGATGAAGTCAACATACAAGCCATGCACACAGTGCACAGCTGGCCCTATATTTACCTTTTGGAACTAGCCAAGTTGGACCAAGCAGCTGAAGACCTTCCCAAAGCATTGCAAGAAACAAAGTAAGAAGGAAAACAGAGTAAGAAAGCTACTTTCTCCAGAGATTTAACACTTTCACCTGTAGCAAAGTCTATGAGATCACAGCAAATACACTAGAGCAGCCTTTGGCATCCTAGGTGCTTTTTAGTCTATTCACCCCAATAACACATTAGTGTAGTAATTTACAGTAAACATCACTATTGTGCTTTCAGTACTATAAAAAAAAATGCAAAACTGAGATGCTAAAATATCAGGACATTTATGTAATACTCAAATCCAAGCAATCTGGCTTTAATGATGCAGTCACATTATTTTCATTGTTATACATTTAAAATGGTAAGAAATTATTCATTTAAAGAATTTTCAAGTAATCTCTCTGTCTAAAATGATTTATTATAGAACCTTACATGGTATGTTAGGGAAGCTGCTAGTTTTTCTTATCTGCAAATGAAAAATAATACTTTTAAAGAGAAACAGATTCCTCAAGAACTTGTATGGCTTTTTATTCATCTATTATCTCAAACTTCTGGAAACACCCTGACATGTCACCTGATGTGGGACATTTCATGACTTACACTGACACCATAAGAAAATCAGAAAATGTGAAAAGAACAAGTGCTTACTTAGCAAGGAAAGTAGAAAGGAAGGATGCTTGTTGCCTATTGTCTAGTGCCCTGCTAACTGTGTGCTAACTAAGAGTCATGGACTGGTATAATAATAGTGGAGCATCATAAACATAAAGGAAATTTACTTATCTACAAGCAGTTCAAAGCCCATCCTCCTTCAACTGTAAAAACTTTGCAGAGATCTCCTTTGTGTGTTTTAGTGGCACATTAGGCCTCTTGGATATGATGGAACTCAGTGAGCCTGTCTGACTAGCATTGAGAATTGTTAGCCCCGATGAAGCACATAATCTAAGTGGTTTGGGCACTGCTGTGATAATGAAAAGTGTTCATTGCTTTCACTTTTTCCAACTCCAAAGTATCAAGGAATTAATCTATGAAAAGTCTTTACATGATTTGGTTTGGGTAATAATAAATAGCCACCTTGCTTTACATAGTTTTAATTATAGTTTCAGAAATGAACCAAGAGGATCAGAACTTTTGAAACAATGAATAATTTAACCGATTAACATACAATAGAAGCAAATGATTAATTGTGGATACAACAGACTTTTTTCAGTCATCTGAGTTGACAGTTATGTATTACAAAGCCTTGAAGGTCTTTTGTTGACAATTAATTATTTAGATCAGTTTGATTAAGATGACTCCCAGTCTCCATTTTCTAGCATGAAAGTGAATCATAAACTCAGAATGTACATTAATATCACTTTTACCTTTTGCATGACAGTAGATATTTCTTAATAAACATTATTTTAAGCTAAAGTAATGCTCTCTGGACACATAAGCACTGTGAAAAATATCTGAAGGTTTTTTCTTTTCTCAATATGGAACTTTCACAAATATCTTCTTCATTCAAATCCTGAATTCACCACAGATCTATAAGCATTCCTAAATTGAGAATGGAGAGATGGCTTTGAATTTAAAGCCCATGCCCTTAAAAGGCTGAGGACCAGATTTTGGACCCCCATAGCACAGAGAAATGCTGGGTGAACATGACAGTTCTCTTATATTTCCAGCCTTAGAAAAAAGAAACAGTCTCTGCAGAGAAGCTGACTACTGAGGTTAGTCATATCCACAAGCTCTGTATTTGGTAGAGACCCATGTAGATGTTCACATGTGATTTTCTTCATGCCCCTCTGTGCATTCATTAAAGCACACAATTTGTAGAAGAATGGATGCTCTTTACAATGACTAGTTTACAGCACAAAGATGACTGCTAAAAATAAGAAAATTAAAAAAGGTTTGTGTCAATTATCAAGAGAGATTGACTAGCTTTGAGTTGAAAATTAACCAGCTCATAAGTTAACTAATCCATAAACAATTCAGTTTACACATCTCTTAGTAGATTTGCTTCTCTTCACTCTTTTGTTTTTTAGCCATCTAAGGCACTGTTGAACATCACTGATGTATCTGTCATGCATCTTTTCACATTTCAGTCTCTCTGAACAACAGCACTTTGAAACCAAACTTTAACTAGTCTTTGTTTTATAGGAATTTTTTGTAAGCTGATCATGTATACTTGAATATAAACCATGGAAGCTTGTGTAATTAGATTATATGGTAAATTTTTTATTAAGCCAGTTTATTGAAACATGCTCTGATTTTCTTTTTTTTTCTTTATTGGATATTATATTTACATTTCAGATGCCATCCCGTTTCTCCATTTCCCCTCCCTAGAAAATCCCTGTCCCATACCCGCTTCTCCTTTTTGCTTTTATACTATTTTTTAATGTCAATAAAAAGCTTTATAAGTTTGGTAATGCTCAATAACAAGATGCCCATACAATTAGAAGTGTAACCCAATACCCAACCTACATATATCAACTATATTTGACTGGCGAAGACACACAAACATCCGTCTCCATGTTCCCCCCAACCTTGTCACCTAGCTCCTCCTCTCCTTCTCCTCCTCTTCTCCTTAGTCTTGTTCTTCTTCTCCTTACTCCTCCCACCTTAGCTCCTCCTATATATCACCCTTCCTGTTAAAATAAAACTTTTCTCTTAAAATACAATTAGAGCATAACTATACAAATTTGTGTCAGTAAGGTACAAGATAGACCTAATATCCAGTCCATCATTTTGTTGACTAAACAGAACCTCTGTCATCCCTCCTAACTAAAAGACCTATTTCTGAACTGCCTTTTTTTCTTGACTTTAGAATGAATGTCAGCTGAAAACCATCCTCTCAAATCTTTTCTCTCAAATTAAATAGCCGGGATTGGCTATGAGACAATAAGTCTTCAACCCTGTCAGAAATCCAGAATGACTGAGTTAACTGAAATTATGGGAAGCACAAAGCATAGCTTCTAAAACTTAGCCAATTTGTAGGGACTTCTAAATACCTGGACAGTCCCTATACTACAAAACATTGGAGCATCCGATCTTCAGCCTTCTGGCCCAGGATCATCTGACAGACCAAGTGATGCAGAATTATTAAGGGCTAAATAAACTCTTAATTATAAAGATAACTGAACTCTAGATAATTTGATACAATTTAGGTAAAAATATTTCCAATTCTACTTTCTT
Source organism: Rhabdomys pumilio (assembly GCA_030674055.1). Lineage (NCBI taxonomy): Eukaryota > Metazoa > Chordata > Mammalia > Rodentia > Muridae > Rhabdomys > Rhabdomys pumilio. Next base: position 74,178,952 of record JANHMN010000010.1, on the reverse strand, counting down.
GCTCACTACCCATGACATTCTATTTCACTACAAGGATAAACTGTTTTGCACCTTTCTCTGTTTCTAAAAATGATATCCCAGGTCAAGCATGGTAAAACATTATTTTTCAAACCCAACACTAAGGAGGAAGAGCCAATAGATCTCTGAGCTGGAGGCTAGCCTGATCCACAGAGAAGAAACTTGCATATATATATATATGGAGATAAATAGATAGAGATAGATGATAAAGATAGAGATAAATAAAATAGAGATAGAGAAAGAGAGAAGGAGATGAGTATGAATATAGATAAATAAGATACATTATAGTATTTTTATGCTGTAAATATACTACCATTAATTATAATCCAAGTATATTTTGTCTATACAGCTTTATATCAGACATGGTTTTGTAGGTCAGAACAGTCATGCAAACATAGAAATTACTCAAATTAGCTGAAAGTATTGACATGAAAATTACAATCATAGATATATGAATATGCAAAAATCCACCCTTTTGGGGAAACTTATTACATTTACCATGACTATGGAAACTGAAAAATGTTTGCTCCTATTATCTGTTGTAGACAGAATCCTTTTCTCACCTGGAATACTGAAGCCCAACATTAAGAGAGGAAGTCCCAGAATCTCTGAAAACTAAATACATTAAACTTTGAATAGAATTCAATAAAGATCCTGGAAAACTTGGTTTATAAGAAATAGTCTATAGAAGCTTAAAGGGATAAATTATAGGATCTTTGGAAATATGAACTACCTTTTCTAGGATAGAGAATATTAAAAGGAAAGACAGAAAAATCCAAGGATAATCAGTGGTAGAAGCATTGAACTAGAGACAGCCAGTTCTTATTGCTTATATGTACCTTAAATGCAAAGCACCCAATAGCCAACAGAAGTCCCTCCTGGGTCTGATGTTCAAACATGGTATCCTGACTATTGTATAAGTTATAAATAAAAACATACTTGTTGCACTTGTACATTAAAGTTATACTGAGCTTTAGAGCCAGATTTTATTAAAGTCTATTTTTTGTACCTCTCTCATTTTTCTCTCCTTCATTTTCTGTGTTGTGACCTTTAAATTTGTTCCTTGTCAGGTTTCATGACATGGGAGGTTTCTACTATAGTAGTCAGTGAATTAAAAATGCATGTCTATCCTCAAAAAGCTATTTATCCACATAATCATTACTTAAGAGTTTTACTAATCAAAATTAAGTTATATCCACAGTACAACAGTAAAAGCTGTCTTAAATACTCACATACAAAATGTTGATTCTTCTTAACACATTGAACAGAACTACTGCTAGATTTCTGGTAAGGTTTAACAAAAATGGTAAATTATAATACAATTACTTGGCAGATGTTTAAAACTCGGTGTATAGTTCATATTAAATATCGAGGGCCCTTAAATCAAACAGCTGTCATGTGTTGTTCATACCATATTTAATATTTAGTTTGTTCAGATAATTCCAGTGATAACCCAATAGATACATTTAAAAATTAAACACTATAATAAATAAACACTAGAGACTAGAAATTCTTATTCATTAAATTTTGAATATAAATCATAAATTTAGGACAATAGATTCAAACTTTCTTTTACGGGAACTGGACCATTAATATTAAATAACCAATGCTCAAAATAACCTTTGTTATAAAATTAGTTGTCATCAAATGACAAGTTTATGCCTAAGAAGTATAATTCATGATTTTTGAAAAAGCCAATTTGTGACTTACTTTTTTTCTCAGTATCATTACTATAGCACCTGATTTGCAAAAAAAGCTTCCTAAGCTTCTGTCAAGGGAAGACAAAAATATTTCTCTTGACTGGAACCCCTGTTTTTACCCTTAGCAGCTAGTAGAATCCATTTTGCTTTCCTCCATGCAAGGATGGATTTTTCAAAAGATAGCCTTTTCCTTTTTTTCATGATCAAATTATTCTCACAAAATTCAAAATTGATTTTGCCTGGAAAAATTAAACACACCTCCTGACTTATGATTCAATTCTCTGAAATAGAAAGGTAACCTAAGATTTGATTACTCAGAATTGACAAGGACATACACACACACACACACACACACACACACACACACACACACACACCTTATACTAAACAAGGGGAAGTCTATGGACTTTAATTATTCAGAAAATAATTAAACACTAAATTACTAGTTTAATCTACTGGACATTGAAGGAGTAAAAATGGAGCAATCTAAACATTTTATTATGTATGATAGCCAACTGTCAGGGAAATCTTTCAGCTTTTTTCAGAACTGATATTAAAGTCATGATGGCATTGGACTTTTACTAAGAAAACAAGTGGCATCTTACTTATTAAAGCTGCATTTCCTCTGATTAATTCAGAAAGTCAGTCTGTATGACCCTTAAGAAAACAACGATCCCTTTCAAACTCATCCTGATGTCAGTGTTTACAGGGCATGCAGAATCTTTTGTCTTTTGATCTGGCAAATACTCAACCCAGAAATAATTTTGTCATTCAGAGGAGAAGCTATTTTATGGATAAAAGATTATGAATTTCACAGCTGACTAGAGATCTACTCAAGCCAACAACATCAGTTTCTACTTTGCAAGTAGGATTTGTTCTGTCAATGCAGATTTCTCAGTAAGTACCTTTTTGCTCTCAATGGCCAAGTCAGATTTCAAAGAAACATTTACATTTTTTAATACAAATCAAATCACTGATTATATTAGCAGAAATTTAGAATTGATGCACTCTTTGTGCTCTTCCTCCCACTCTTCAGCTAATATAGAAAAAGACTTGGGTTTCTGACTTCAAAAGCTGACTTTTTTGTGCAATCAAACTGCAGAAGTGTTGGCATAGACAGAATACCAAGCAGAAGTGAAGACTGAGGGCTAAATATCCATTTGGTGTTCTCGACATTATAAGTGAGGTCATATGTTTTTCTAATAGACACTTATGAAGTTTTTATGTGTTTTCATGTTGAATTTTGTGTGCTGGATCCCTTGGAACTGGAGTTACAGATAGATGTATGTAACTTGATATGAAAATCAATGGACTATTCACACAGATTATGAATAGGTCCTGTGCTGAGCCATCATTTGTCCCTTACAGTTTTTATTGTTAATATTTTTATTGTTCCTGTGAGTATGTATGTGTATGTGTACACAATGTATGCTGTATGTATGTATGTATGTATGTATGTATGTATGTACACATACCTGCATGTGTCAATGTGGGTATACATATGCCATAGCATGCACATGTAGTCAGAGCACACTACTACTCATGAGTGAGCCCTCACTTTCTACCTTACTTGGGATATGCTGTCTTCTTCTTGTTATTGTTTTCTCATGTGTCTGCCAAGCTACGTAACTCATATGTTTCTGGGGATACTTCTGGATCCACTCCATGTCCCCAACAGGGAACTGGGATTACAGATGTGGGCCTGGGAATTCAAACTTATGTCTTCACACTTATATGACAATTTAACAAGTACTTTATTTTGTTGAAGCATCTCCATGCAATTTCTTGAATGAGACACAACTATGCTGAAGCCATATATTAAACATTTATATATGAAAAATAAGCCTTTTGTCTCGGTCAGACACCTAGTTGGTCTGCTTCTGTGAAGACACCATATCCTGAGCCATCCTAGAGGAACCACTGCACTCAGAGCAATGGGTAAGAACCCTCTCCCACAACCCTACATCCCAAGGCTGCAACTGGCAGTCTGGGGCAGTCAGGACTCATCACCCACCCAAACCCCACCCCTCCAGAATACCACTTCCCTTCCTCCCCTTTCTTGATCCTTCTGGCTGGGGTAGACACCTAGCTGATCTGCTCCTGTGAACACAACATATCCTGAGCCATCTGAGAGGAACAACCACACTCAGAGCAGCAGGATTTCAGGATCCCAGAGCCAGCCTGAGTACCAGGAGCTCTTCTGCCTAGGAGCTCAAGATCACAGGATTACAGAGACATCTGGACTCTGAGGAGCTCTGACACAAGCAATATAACTGGAACAGCAGGCTTCTGTCAGAGACAGTGAGTGCAGGTAGCACTAGGGTTAACCAGATGGAGGAAGGCAAGCACAAGAACATAAGCAATAGAAACAAAAGATACCTGCATCATCAGAACCCAGTTCTCCCACCATAGCAAGTCCTAGACACCCCATCACACTGGAAAAACAGGATTCAGAATTAAAATCACTTCTCTTGATGATGATAGAGGACTTTAAGAAGAACATAAATAATTCCCTTAAAGAAATACAGGAGAACACAGCCCTTAAAGAGGAAACACAAAAATCCCTTAGAGAATTGCAAGAAAACACAACCAAACTGGTGAAGGAATTATACAAAACCATCCAGGATCTAAAAATGGAAGTAGAAACAATAAAGAAATCTCGAAGAGAGACTACTCTGGAGATAGAAAACCTATTTAAGAGATCAGGAGTCATAGAAACAATGAAAAGCCCACATCACCAACAGAATACAAAAGATAGAAGAGAGAATCTCATGTGCAGAAGATACCATGGAGAACATTGACAAAACACAAAATGCAAAAAGCTCCTAACCCAAAACATCCAGGAAATCCAGGACACAATGAGAAGACCAAATCTAAGGATAATAGGTAGATGAGAGTGAAGATTCCCAACTTAAAGGGCCAGTAAATATCTTCAACAAAATTATAGAGGAAAACCTTCCTAACCTAAAGAAATAGATGTCCATGAACATACAGGAAGCCTACAGAACTCCAAATAGATTAGACCAGAAAAGAAATTCCTCTCATCACATAATAATCAAAACATCAAATGCACAAAGCAAAGAAAAAATACTAAAAAACAAAGTAAGGGAAATAGATCAAGTTACATATAAAGACAAACCTATCAGAATTACACTGGACTTCTCACCAGAGACTATAAAAGCCAAAAGATTCTGAACTGATATCATACCCAAAAAGAACACAAATGCCAACCCAGACTACTATGCCCAGCAAAACTCTCAATTACTCTAGATCGAGAAATCGAGAAAGTCCATGAAAAAAAAAACCCAAATAGACAATGCCTTCCCACAAATCTAGCACTACAAAGAATAATAGATAGAAAACTCCAACTCAATGAGGGAAACTACAACCTAGAAAAAGAAAGTCATCTTCTAACAAACCCAAAAGAAGATAGTTACACAAACATAATTTCACATCTAATAACAAAAATAACAAGAAGCAACAATCCATTTTTCCTTAATATCTCTTAACATCAATAGACTCAATTCTCCAATTAAAAAAAAACTTAGACTAACAGACTGGATACTTAAACAGGATCCATCCAGAATTTTGCTGCATATAGGGAACGCACCTCAGTGACAAAGATAGACACTACCTCAGAGTAAAAGTCTGGAAAACAATTTTCCAAGCAAGTGGTCCCAAGAAACAAGGTGGAATAGCCATTCTAATAGCGAATAAAATTAACTTTCCACAAAAAGTTATCAAAAAAGAGAAGGGGGGACATTTCATACTCATCAAAGGAAAAATCTACCAAGATGAACGCTCAATTCTGAACATCTATGCTCCAAATGCAAGGGCACCCACATTCATAAAAGAAACTTTACTAAAGCTCAAAGCATACAATACATTGTACCTCACATAATAATAGTGGGTGATTTCAACACCCCACTATCAGCAATGGACAGATCATAGAAACAGAAACTAAACAGAGACACGGTGAAATTAATAGAAGTTAAGAACCAAATGGATTTAAGTTATCTATAAAACATTTCATCCTAAAAACAACAACAACAAAAACCTTTTTCTCAGCACCTCATGGTGCCTCCTCCAAAATAGACCAAATAATTGGTCACAAAACAGGCTTCAACAGACACAAAATGATTGAAATAATCGCTTGTATCCTATGAGATCACTGCGGACTAAAGCTGGTCTTCAATAATAACAAAACAATGAAAAGCCCACATAAACGTGCAAACTGAACAACACTTTGCTCCATGGTGACTTGGTCAAAGAAGGGATAAAGAAAGAAATTAAAGACTTTTTAGAATTTAATGAAAATGAAGGCTCATCATAACAAAACTTATGGGACACAATAAAAGCAGTGCTGAGAGGAAAACTAAGTGCAAAAAAAAAAACAAAAACAAAAACAAAAACAAAACAAACAAACAAACAAACAAACAAAAAAAACCTGGAGAGAGCATACACTAGCAACGTGACACCCCACCTGAAAGCTATAGAACAAAAAGAATCGAATATACCCAAGAGGAGTAGATGGCAGGAAATAATCAAACTCAGGGATGAAATCAACCAAGTTGAAACAGAACTATACAAATAATAAAGAAAAAAAAAAAACTAGGAGCTGGTCCTTTGAGAACATAAACAAGGTAGATAAACGAGAAACCCTTAGCCAGACTAACCAGAGGGCACAGAGACAGTATCCAAATTAATAAAATCACAACTGAAAAGGGAGACATAACAGAAACTGAGGAAATTCAAAGAATCATCAGATCCTTACTACAAAAACATATACTCAACAAAACTGGAAAATCTGGATGAAATGGATAATTTTCTAGATAGATACTAAGTACCAAAATTAAAACAGGAGCACATAAACTATCTAAATAGTTCCATAACCTCTAAAAAAATAGCAGTATTCATTAAAATCTCCCCACTAAAAAAGCCCAAGACCAGATGTTTTTAGTGAAGAATTCTACCAGACTTTCAAGGAAGACCTAATACCAATTCTCTTCAAAATATTCCACAAAATAGAAACAGAAGGAACACTACCCAATTCATTCTATATGCCACAATTGCTCTCATACCAAAACCTCACAGAGACACAACAAAGAAAATTTCAGACCAATCTTCCTTATAAATATCGATCCAAAAATAATCAATAAAATTCTTGCAAACCGATCCAAGAACACATCAAAACAATCATTCATCATGACCAAGTAGGCTTTATCCCAGTAATGCAGGGATGGTTCAATATACAAAAATCCATCAATGCAATCCACTATATAAACAAACACAAAGAACAAAAAACACATGATCATCTCACTAGATGCTGAGAAAGCATTTGACAAAATTCAACATCCCTTCATGGTAAAAGTCTTGGAAACATCAGGAATTCAAGGCCCATACCTAGACATAGTAAAAGCAGTATAGAGCAAGCCAGTAGCCAACAGTAATACCGCTAAAAGACCTTTGAATATCTGGGCACAAGGGAAAAGTTCCTGAAAAGAAAACCAATGGTTTATACTTTAAGATCAAGAATTGACAAGTGGTTTGATGTCAATTCTAGTGAGATGATCATGTGTTTTTTGTTCTTTGTGTTTGTTTATATAGTGGATTGCATTGATGGATTTTTGTATATTGAACCACTATACAATAAAATCGCAAAGCTCTGTAAGGCAAAGGACACTGTTAATAGAACAAAACAGCAACCAAGAGATTCGAAAAAAGATCTTTGCCAATCTTCCATCCTATAGAGGGATAACATTCAATATATGCAAAGAATTCAAGAAATTAAGACTCCAGACAACCAAATAATCCTATTAAAAATGGGCTATAGAGGTAAACAAAGAATTCTCAACTGAAGAAAGCACCTAAAGAAATGTTCAACATCCTTAGTCATCAGGGAAATGCAAATCAACACAATACTGAGATTCCACTTCACACAAGTAAGAATGGCTAAGATAAAATACTCAGGTGATAGTAGATGCTGGCTAGGATGTGGAGAAAGAGGAGCACTCCTCCATTGTTGGTGGGATTGCAAGCTGTACAACCACTCTGGAAATCCATCTGGCAGTTCCTCAGAAAATTGGATATAGCATTACCTGAGCACCCAGCTATACCACTTCTGGGCATATACTCAGAAGATGATCCAGCATATAACACGAACTTATGCTCTCCTATGTTCGTAGCAGCCTTATTTATAATACCCAGGAGCTGGAAATAACCCAGATGTCATTCAACAGAGGAATGAATACAGAAAATGTGGTACATCTACACAATGAATTATTACTCAGCTATTAGAAGCAGGAGAAGGGTGGATGGGATTGGGGGCTCCTAGGTGGGGAGGAAATGGTGAAATGGGATAACATCTAAAATGTAAATAATCATTAAAAAACAAAACAAAACAAACAAAAAGAAAACATAGAGGTACTCCTTTCTTTAACATACATAATTTCTCTTTTATTTGGCTTCTGATTTATCATAATTATATAATGTATCAGCTCTGAAAGGATCAGAAACAGCCTCACACTTTGACAGAAGGTGAGGTCTTTCATGTGTGATTATTTCTAAAAAATTAAAAAAAAATAAACAACCTAACTGTCTATTAAGTGAGGGAAGTTCATATAGCAGCAGACTGGACTTGGCCATCTGAGCAGAGTGTAGAAAGTTGCAAATGAAGTAACAGATTTAGTTGTCAATTCTAGGTCTTTGTAAAAAGTCTAAGACCTTGCTGCATATTCTGATTAGGTCCTAAATAATTTATTTTTCACTGTATTCTGTTCTAGGCTTGAAAAACTCAAATTATTTTTGTATAAAACCACCAAACAATTAACTTCTGGAATCCTGTTTTATTCTCATTTGTTTCCATAATGACTTGATTAAACACAGGTTTCATCAAATTCATTGATAATTTTCAATGACGCTTCTTATTCTTTCTCTAAATGTAGGCTCTAATCTCTGGAAAGGCTAAGCAAGTCAGAAGAAAGTATGTTTGTGGTTATGGGTTGAAACTTGCTTCTTCTAATACTGATGTGAGATGATTTTATTTATGGAGTTCTATATGCATATTTAACCTGACATTCATTTTAAAAATCTTGCAAACAAGTGTGCTACATGGTGTTTTTAAACACATATATAGAGTGAATAATTAATACAGTCAAGCAAACTAGTATAGCTGCCTCCTCATGTAGCTACCTTTTCTTTACATCTAGTGACAGCATCTCAAACACATGAAGGACATTTGTGGTATACATTAGTTAGAATCGTTACTGTCTTCCCACTATACATTATGTCCTGTACTTATTTAACCTATGCCTTTGTACCTCTAAACTTATCTCTTTTTTTTCTATTACACTTTCTCTCATTGGTTAAGTACAGTCCTTCTCTCTGATTTTATTTGACTTGGTTATATTCCACAGACAAATGACATCAAGCAGCATTTTTCTTTCTGTGCCTGGTTTCTTTCACTTAGCATGATATCCTCGATACTTACAATGAGACAACTTTCAGAATATTAGAGGACATTGAAGGAACTGAGACAGATCTGAGTCCTGTATGCCTCCAGCATTATGATGTTTAGAAGTTTATGTAGTTTCTTCTAGCCTTGTGGTCTAAAGCTATGAAGCATGCCATGCACTATGTGCTAATCTGGAAGGTTCTAGTGTGGATTAAATGAGCCATAATTGTAGGCCACAGCATGATATGTCTCACACATAGACGTTGCCCACTAATGTTAAACTGTAATTTTAGGCTCTAAGTAAAAGAATATTTCTTTTATAAGTAAATTAAGTGAAAACAAGAACATTTATTTCAAATTTTAAATTTTATACTTGATACAATGCTCTATTACAACCATGGTTTGTTTTAACCAAATGAACTTAATTTTACATTTTATAAGGCTAATTGATAATAGTTGGTTATATTAATGACAGTTATCATCCAAGCTTTAAACTGCAGAACATAAAGAAAAGGATTCTTAAGGAAATAACTTAAAAGCTACTACAATATTATTTAATGTTTTAAATATTTTTTCCTAAGACAAACACTTTTTCCTCTAAATAATTTAAATAAAGAATTCTGGCTAATATTGGTATTTCTGTTACTAATTGGGAAGGTCCAAATCTCCTGCAGTTGATATGCAGGACCAAAATGACATCTAAAACCAGGTCCAAAACATAACTATAATGTAGTTTGTTAAAAAAATAAAATAAAATTCTTTCCACCTGTGTGTAATAAATCTAGACAAATGGCAGCTTCTCCTGTGTATTGTTTTCTGACTTTATTTCTTACAGCAGCCACATGCTAGACCCACTTCAAATCTTCCACAAAATTGGGTCAGACTGTCAGCCTGGAAAGACAGAGAAGAGACATACTCCCAGCCTGTACTGTCTAGACTAATTTTCTTGTTTCCTTTGATGCCACCATGGGACCTTTGCCAGCTGTCTCCCTAGAAATAATTATTAATTATGCTCATTCAAATTATCATCCACCAAAATCCTCTTCAAGAACATACTCCTGTAATGTCAGGAGAGAATAAGGGAGTAAGTATAAGTTTCATAAGATTTCTTTTTTTAAACGTATTTCTGCATATACACACATAGTTCAAATGGACTGTGGGACATGCATGTTCCTTAGAATGGGCACTCATGGGCCTAACAGTTGCAGTTAAATGAAATAAAACATTGCCAATACTAGAAGATGGATATAGGCTAATAGGTAATCCAAACAGCTATTACAATTTATTATTTTTATGAAGGTTTTATATTAAGATTTGCACTTGTATCTTTAAAGTAAGTTTGGAGTTTAGACATCATTCCTCATCAAATGCAGACTCCCATACACTGTAAACTTTCTGGATACAGTTTTATTGATGTGCTTATGTGTGCTTTAAATAGTTGATTTGTAAGTGTCATTTAATCTAATTTTGAATAGATAATAGAGTTAGTTTATGTGTGCTTTAAATAGTTGATTTGTAAGTGTCATTTAATCTAATTTTGAATAGATAATAGAGTTAGTTTATAAACTGTATAATGTATTGTAGTCTCCAGACCCAGTTACATTATGGTCCAAAGAAACAATGGAAGTAGAAAGAGAGGGAGAAAACAGGTTGTGGCCCCTTTCTCAATTTCATTTCTAAATACTTTATATGGTTTAGCAGTGCTTGTAATGACAAATGTTTCTCATTTCTGTACAAGGTATTTAAGCAACAGATGAAATTTCCACATGTTTTATTATTTGTTTGTTTTTTAATTAGATTTTTGGGATCCTCTAGAGATATAGATGGTTGTAAGGTGACACATCAGTGCTTGGAATTAAATCTAGGCCTTCTGTAGGAACACATGCTCCTAAGCACTGAGCCTTCTCTCTATACTCCCATGTCTAGTTCTTGATAAGTGCCTTACCATTGAAGTTGATACCATGGTAAACTTCCTGCTCCCAATGAAACTTCTTGTTTCATACTGGTGATTCAATTCTGGTTTGAGTTTAAATTATCATTGCTATGAAATCTTCCCTAAGTAGCATCAGAATTGCCCTTATCTCCAGTGTTATATATAAATGAGAAAATGAATGTTAAGCATTCGATTCCATGGCCTGCTTCAGAGAAAGCATAAAACTGAGCTTCCCTTAATTACCTTCAAAAGACTAAAAGCAGTACATGCCAGGTCAAGCAGGTTGTTTTCCCATCACACAGTGGCACAACTCTAGTTTCATACAGCTCTCGTTGTAGGGATTTAAAGTTTCGAGGACAGTGCTACTGTCATATTTATACTTTCTTCTTCCTGGACTGTCTCCTTGATACACAGGTGTGGTCCTCCTGATACAGATCAATGTTAAATGGGACTAGGGGAATGTGGAATGGCAGACCCACTATAAACCAAAGGAAGACATTCTACATCTTAAGGATTCCAGAGAGTATGACATCTGAAGACCTATAGCACTTTCAATTTCCTGGCCAGATTCCCTCCTCAACTGCCTTCATCCTCAGTGTATCTAACTCAGATTAAGTCATTCATTTTCTTTTACTAGTTGTGGTATTTTGACCCCAAGAATGAGAAATTCATGAGGTATCATCTACCTTCCATGAGTCATGGCTCACTAAAACTTTGCTTTGCTATTTCTCTTGCCATCTACATTGATCTGTTCAAAACTGTCACATTCCCTCAAGTACTATGAAAAATCCTTACACATGGAAATTGCCAGATGTTTTCAGTTTCAATAAAAATATATACTTAATAAATGTTTAATAAGTAGAAATGATATATTGATATTTCAAGGTCAGTTCATTAGTATTTGTCCACCAAGTATAGTGATCATACAGTTTGAATCTTCTAGGTTCACCCCATGCTCTCAGAGAGGACACAGATGAGGCAGTCAAGAGCATCTTGCTCCACTTCTGCTGTTGGAATGGATTATGCCAGCACTTCACATAGCTTAGGCAGCTAGTGGTTCATTAAACTGTATTTGTCATCTTATGTGATCTAACCACTTGGAATAGTTCATCTTTCAAACAGAATATTCAAAACTGCAACATTGTATGGAAAGAAAAGATAACCAATTGCCATTAGATATACTTTCTGACAAGGAGATGTCATAGGAAAAATGATCCCTGTGCCTGAGGCAGGTCAGTTTGAACACTGTATTCTTTGCTCACTAAAAATAATTTTTCTCGCTCTGCCCCTAAGCTCACAGAAACCAGAGGAAGCAGGCCTCCCAGAAGCTCTAACCCGGGCAGTATCTTATTAGGTAAGAAGATAGCAACACTCACCCCAAACAGAGAGGAACTGGGACCCTCTAGGACCCAGGAATTTACTCCTGACCTAGAGCACTGATTCTTTCCTGTCTGTGCCTGAGCATTGAGCAGATTTTGGGCCCCATCTCTAACCCTAGTAGTAACATGCACTCCACACAATTCTGATGCAACAAAGATAATAGGAAATACAGGCTCCATTCAGAGACAGGGCAGGTAGCACTAAGGAGATCCAGATGTCGAAAAGCAAGCGCAAGAATATAAGAATCACCAACCCAGGGTACTTGGCATCATTATAACCTAGTTCTCCCACAATAGAAAGTCCTGATTTCCCCATATCACTAGGAAAGTGAGATTCAGATTTAAAATCACTTCTAATGATGATGATAGAGGACTTTAAGAAGAACATGAATATTATTCTCAAAGAATTTGAGCAGAACACAGGTAAACAGGTAGAAGCCCTTAAAGAGGAAACACAAAAATCCCTTAAAGAATTTAAAAGAGAACACAACCAAATAGGTGAAGGAATTAAACAAAACCATCCAGGACATAAAAATGGAAGTAGAAACAATAAAGAAATCATAAAGCAAGACTACCCTGGAGATAGAAAACCTAGGAAAGAAATCAGAAGTCATAGACACAAGCATCACCAACAGAATACAAGAGATAGAAGAGAGAATCTCAAGTGCAGAAGATACAATAGAAAATATTGACAAAACTGTCAGAGAAAACACAAAATGCAAAAAACATCCAGGAAATCCAGGACAATGAGAAGACTAAACCTAAGGATAATAGGTATAGATGACAGTGAAGATTCCCAACTTAAAAGGGCCAATAAATATCTTCAACAAAATTATAGATGAAAACTTCCCTAACCTGAAGAAAGAGATGCCCATAAACACACAAGAAACCCATAGAATGCCAAATAGACTAGACCATAAAAGAAATACCTCTAGTCACATAATAATATAAACACCAAGTGCACAAAACAAAGAAAAAATATTAAATGAAGTAAAGGAAAAAGGCCAAGTAACATATAAAGGCAGACCTATCAGAATTACACCAGACTTCTCACCAGATACTATAAAAGCTAGAAGACGCTGAACAAATGTCATACAGACCCTAAGAGAACACAAATGCCATCCCAGGCTACTATACCCAGCAAAACTCTCAATTGCCATAGATGGAGAAACCAAGATATTCCATGACAAAACCAAATTTACACAATATCTTTCAATAAACCCAGCATTATAAAGGATAATAGCAGGAAAGCTCCAATACAAGGAGGGAAATTATACCCTAGAAAGAGGAAGAAAGTAATCCTCTTCCAACAAATCCAAAAATAAGATAGCCACACAAAGATAATTCCACCTCTAATAATAAAAACAACAGGAAGCAACAATCACTATTCCTTAATATCTCTTAACATCAATGGACTCAATTCCTCAATTAAAAGACATAGGCTAACAGACTGGATACATAAACAGGACCCAGCATTTTGCTACATACAAGAAACCCACCTCAGTGATAAAGACAGACTCTACCTTAGAGTTAAAGGCTGGAAAACAATTTTTCAAGCAAATCATCCTAAGAAACAAGCTGGAGTAACCATCCTAAAATCTCCAGCCTAAGAACACAAAGGGGGGGGGGACTCATGGCTCCACCTGTATAGGTAATTGAAGGTGGCCTTGCCAGGCATCATTGGAAGTGGAGTGCCTTGGTGCCTGAACATCTAGATTCCCCAGTGTTGGGGAATACGAGAGCAGGGAGGAGGGAATGGGAGGATGGTGGGAGCACACCCTCATAGAAACTCCAAGAATTATATGGATTAGACATGATAGAGGCAGTCCACCAGAAGACTAGATTCCAGAATTCAAACAAAAAATTATCTTGACACTAAAATTTGTTTTGAGAATTGCATATTGCAGAATACACAGCCTTAGTGTATCTTCTCATCAACCAAGCTGAGCAGACCTGCTCAAACCTCTAATGTCCTGGAATTCCAGCTGGATGCAGTGAAGACACAGTGTCAGAGGCTCATCAGTTTACTCTTCTCTCTGCCTCTCTTCTAATATCTCAATGCCCATAATCAGCTTGAAGAAGTTAATGAAGAGTAGGTGCCCCTACTCCCTGGGTTTGGGAACTGAGGTGATTAATATTGGCCTGTCTTTCTAGGGAAAAGTAGTGGTTTTGTTGGAACAGGGAGGAATAGCTAGGATTTATTGCATAGCCATAAACTATTGGTAGAAATATGTATAATTGCTGTGAAGATAAAGTTATAAATTTTTAAATGGTACAAAATTTACTTTGATTTCAAATTTAAGGTTTTCATTGGTATGAGTTTTTTATAGGTATAAAAGTGAGATTAATATTGTTACTCTCATAGGCATTGTGCCCATATAACACATTTAAGAATACAAGGCTTAGACCCGGTCCTCTAACTTTTAACTGATTTGAGATGGTTAGCCTGTGTTTTAAGGGCCTATAGCAAATTTATGGCTCTGAGTTTATTGTTAGGGTGTTTTCTATATTTTATTTAGAAATAGCTGAGAGGAGTTAACAGACAACAGTCCAGATTGCTTTACATGGATAGTTGGTTTTAAAAACATCAGAAGTCCACAGAATTGACATTACAAACATTTCTGTATTAATGTTCATTTTGGTTAGAGACCTGTCTGCTCCTGACAGCTTCCTGTCTTGGATTCTAAGAAGAAACTGAGCATCTTTGGAGTTACTCCAGTTGTGGCGAGACAGCCACTAAGCAAAATTTGCCTCTTTTCATCTACAGACAAATTACTGTCCAGAAAAGGACACATTTGCAGAATAGTCTACTGATTATATCTGCCAAGATAGAGTAATCAGCCCTTAATAATTCTGCAACACCTGGTAGGTCAGATGATCCTGGGCCAGAAGGCTGAAGATCAGATGCTCCAACATTTTGAAGGATAGGGACTGTGAAGGTGTTCAGCAGTCTCTATAAATTGGCTAAGTTTTAGAAGCTGTGCTTCCCATAATTTCAGTTAACTCAGACATTCTGGATTTTTGACGGGGTTGAAAACTTATACTCTCATAGCCAATCCTGGCTATTTAATTTGAGAGAAAAATTTAGAGGATGGTTTTCAGCTGATATTCATTCTAAAGCCATGAAAAAAGCCAGGTTCAGAACTAAATCTTTTAGTTAAGAAAGATGACAGGGGTTCTGGTTAGTCAACAAAATGATGGACTGGGTATTAGTTCCATCTTGTACTTTACTGACACATATTGGTGTAGTTATGCTCTAATTGTATTTTGAGAGAAAAGTTTTATATTAACAGGAAGGGTAATATGTAGGAGAAGCTAAGGAGGGAGGAGTAAGGAAAGGAAGAAGACGAGTAAGGAGAGGAGGAGAAGGAGAAGAGGAGCTAGAGGATGAAAGAGAGAGAGAGAGAGAGAGAGAGAGAGAGAGAGAGAGAGAAGGGGGGAGACATGGAGGTAGATGTTCACGTGTCTCCATCAGTCAAAGATAGTAGGTAGATCTAAGTTGGGTATTGGGTTACACTTCTGATTGTATGGGCTTCTTGTTATTAGCATTACTAAACTTATAAAGCCTTTGATCAACATTAAAAAAAATTGTATAAAAGCAAAAAGGAGTATGGGGTATGGCATAGAGGTTTTCTGGGGACGGGAAATGGGGAAAGGGGACGGCATTAGAAATGTATGAAAATATCTAATAAATAAATAAATTTAAAAATAAAAAAGGGAAAAATAAAAAAAATAATTTTTCTCTATTTGAGCTTGAGAATGCAAAAAATAGTTCTTTCCAATAAAGTGTATAAGTATACAGTATATCTGTCCTTCAGAACTCACTGCAGAATAATTGACAAACTGAAATATCATTTGCTATTACTTTCAGTTATAAGGGTATCATGGTTCCATCTGGAATATATATATATATATATATATATATATATATATATATATATATGTAATATATATTATCTAATCTATACATATCTAATATATAATATACATATATAATTATAATATAATATATTATAGATACATCTAATATACAATATATATATATATATACATATTGGATACAGATACATATATATACACATATTAGATGTAACCAGGATACCCATAATTATTTAATACATTTAAATATATTTAATATATATAATATTTACAAATATTCTTAGAGTTATTTTTATTTTCTGAATCAACTGATTGAAACGTATATGAAATGTAAAAAAAATGCAAAAAAAAAAAAAAAAAACCAGAGTGGCCACTGTGCCTGATTGTAAGGTCATTTTTATCATGTGATCAGATATTGTAGTGAGATAATTTTTTTTAACATTATTTTTCAATGTTCTTGAGTTAACAACTTAGAAAAATACTGTGACATTCTTCATTTTGCTGAGTATAAGTTCCTTATCTTGCTAGGTAATGATAAATGTTTTGTGACCACTGAAGTCTTTAATAGGCATATATTATAATGTCCTTGCTATTTTAACATGGGAGTCATAACAAAGCAGACCACATCATCTACCTATTTCTTATGCAGGACATTAGGTAACACATGCTTACAGAAGTAACATGATTGTCAACTTGCCTTATTCATCATTACAAAAGATGCTCGTCTCAAAGAATGCCAAATGAAATCTCAACAGAGTTCCATCATTTTCAATGTAACAAAACATCTCCAACAAACAAATAAAAGATACTACTTATGTATCACAGAAGATTGAAGGTTTAAAGATAATGTTTAGAAATTAACACTGTGACACATAGGACTCTGTTTATTGGATAAAAGTTTTGATTCCATAAGGGCTCAAATCTTAATGGAAACAAGTGTGAAGACAGCTGGTTCTACAATTACAGCTGGAGAGTGACCCTTCTAGTCAGTGTGGCCTCCACTCAGTGCCACAGGAGTAAATATAGTTTATGTTGCTACTAAAGGTGTGGCTGATAAATAATTATAAATGAAAGGAGGAAACACAATGATTAAAATATTGAGTGTGAAACTATTCTATTTTCAGTAATCAAAACTTATTTTTAACTTAAAAATAACTTTAATTATAAAAAAGGTCATGTAAAGTATCACTATAGTTTTAGAATGTAAACATATAACCAAAGCTTTCTCTATTATTTTTTCTTTCTCCCCCACCTCTCTCTTAAAATTTATAAAAATAAAGAATAGTTTCTATAGGAATATTTGTGTCTATACATTTAATTATTAGACTATTTATTTCCAATATTCTTTGTTTTCATTTACAGGAGGCATCAACAGGTTTATCCTTTTCTGTCACTCATGATTCCAAGGGAAAGAAATCATTTTGGAAACTAGAAGCCACACCTCAAAACTTGAAAGGATATTCAGTATAACAATAAATGACAATCAAACTAACACAAAGATGTATGACAAGGCAGAGAAAATACAAGGGGAATGTAAATTTCTGTGACCATTTGGGCAATGGTTTAATAATTTCAACTAAAAAAAAGTATGGTAGGTATGTCCCATATTAATAAATTTCTCATTGTAGTCCTTACTGATATCCAACAGAAATATGTCAGTATCAACCAGGATAAATTCCCATCCAGCGAGCTTTACTTATAATATGATGAAACTATAAAAAGGGCTCAAACTTATTTCCATCAGTGAAAAAATTAGAAGACAGTGTACAAAGTGATGGAGCTGAGTGGCGATATGCACACATAAGATGTTGGTTGCATCCCAGTACAATACAAATTTTCTATGCAGCAATTTTAAAAAACAGATTCTACTAGCTCCCCACAAAACTATATCTGAATTTTACAATAGCAACATTGCTAACAAGAGAAAGACACAAAAGATATGTATAGAATTATTTTTTATGAAAAATTCCAAGTAGATGAACAATTCAACTCTAGGGAAAGAAGTAAAATGAGGGCTAGTTCTGAAGATGAAAGGGTAGGGGTTCCCTGGGGTTGGTAAAGGGCTCCTACAAGTGAAGGGGAGGAGTTAAAGGTAAGGAGATGTACAGGTATTGTTGGGTCATACCTAGCAAGAGCCACATCTTTTGGGGCTGAATTGACAAAATTTAGGGCTACCACCCAACAATTCTGAAATTTTCGGGACTCTCTTGCAAAGACTAACCCCATCTCCCATGGGGTTACTACTCAGAAGTCTGATACAGAACTTGAAACCCAAACTCCTCGAGCATTCCCAGTTAATATCAACCCTACTTGAGCTAAACCACTTAACTGGTACCCAGCCTAAGCTCTCAGACCAAGCCAATAGGGGTTATCTGCTGTTAGACACTAACCCACCCTAAAACTCTATATAAGAACCCTATTCAAGAGAAGTAAAGGTGTGTGAGAATCATCCCGTTGTCTGAGAGTTTCTGTTGCAAGAGCTGTAACACTTGGGAAGATATCTTCTCTCACAAAGAGTCTTCAGGACCCTCCCCTCCTTGCTAGCTAGCAGGCTTCTCACTGGACCAGCTCAGCTCAGAGACAGGCATAACACCTGGGAGCAACTGGGTGGCAACAGCGGAGACAAGGGCAGAGGCAGCAGCAGAGGAAGCAAAGGAGATTCTCCCTCCCTGCTC
The DNA here is from genome assembly GCA_030674055.1 of Rhabdomys pumilio. Taxonomy (NCBI): domain Eukaryota; kingdom Metazoa; phylum Chordata; class Mammalia; order Rodentia; family Muridae; genus Rhabdomys; species Rhabdomys pumilio. The sequence goes on along the minus strand of JANHMN010000010.1, from coordinate 74,159,915 downwards.
ACACTCTATCCCCTTGGCCTGGACCCCCACACCTGGCCGGGCCAGAGATCTTCATGGGAAGCCCTCTGGAACAGGGACCCACAGAGAATGAAGGTAGAAACAGCTGAATACAGATCACTACCTTTCTCCTCTTTTAGTAGCCAACACTATGACATTTCTTCAGTATTCATCACCATATTAGTAAACAATTGTGTACACTTCACCAACACACTCATTAATGAAATTTAATTTTCTTAAGAAATTTTCTTCTGAGCAAGACTACTGACTCTTTGTCTGCCCAACCAAATTTAAAGATTTCCCTTCAAAACTCATCCCTGCCATTTAAAAAACATAAGAATATACATATATTCAGAATTTATTACTTCTAGAAAAACATTATGTTATAAGTATTTGAACAAAAACACACAGGGTTGAAGGGCAGCCACAGTATAACTTGGGGACAAAGCAAGAAGACAGTGAAGACATTTGACATGAGTAAGATAGTGATGAGTCTGTGAGACAGGGCTTATTCTTGTCATTGTCTTTTAATTACAGGATATTTTGTGGGTTTTGCACCTGGTCACAGTACCAGGATTTTAATTCTTCATATGGATAATTTTGAAAATGCTTGCATTTTTAATGGACTTTATTGTCCTCTGGAAAGTTCAAATTATTCTATGAAGAATACATTCCAAATTTACACTTTTGGGTTCTTCCCTGCAAACATGGAGTGTGTTCTTTGTGAGATAGGGTTTTACACTGGCATTTGGGATACTTTTAATTACTCCTATTTGTGGGGCAACCTTGCTAATTAAGGTTTAAGTCTACCATGACTGGATAGCTCTTCTGATTTTGGTACAAAATGGAGGACTTGTTTTCCCAGCAAGGCTTCTCCTTCACTGACTGTGCATGGTGAGCCTGAACCCTGACACACTCTACCAGAAGGTTGAAAAGTCTTTGTCAGACCTACAAGTTTACACACACACACACACACACACACACACACACACACACACACACACGCCTCTCCATGCAAATGAGGCATTCACAGAACTTTAAAACTCTAGCTCATGACTTACATTTATGCTGAAAACTCCTTCCTACTCTCCAAGGTCCATATATACCCCTGGTTCACCAAGAATAAATTATATGCATTCAAGTCTATAATAAATAAAAGTATGTGCACAAGATAAGCTCGTCTAAGAGATATGTTTCATTGAAGACCCTTGGAGAAGGTCTTAGTGTAAAAGAGCTGTAAAACTAAGATCCTTAGAGAAGACTTCTCCTCAATCCCACCCCACTCCCATGGAGATGGGAATACTGCAGAATCCCACTGGTTCTGGACCCCAGAAGGGAAGAATCAGAGGAAGTAGAACCACAGCTGGACCCCAACACACATACCACAGCTAACACCTTGGAGCACAGTCAGGTAATACATACCACAAATGCATCCTGCATTCAGTGTAGGGCACAGCCACTGGACACATTCCATATCTACCCAGTTAGCAAAAGTAATCTCGTGCAAGCTCAGCTATCTCATTGAATGGCAAGAAAAACAAGTCATGGTAAACAAACAGAACACCCACACTTTATTTCTTGTTTAAACATTTTTAGAGTTAGTGATTCTCTGTGTTGTATAAAAAGTACCTAGGCAGCTTTTTAGAACAGGCCAGAAACTTCACTGGAATTCTCTAGGACTCCTGTGGGACACACACACAAAACCTAAAACAGACACACCTGGGAAATTTGATGCTATATGCAGAGATAGAGGGTATAAGGTAACATTTCTTCTACTCATTTTTGTTATGTTTGTGTGTGTGCTTGTGTCTGTGTATTTGCTCATATCACGATAAACATGTAGTAGTTACAGGGCAATCTGGAGGATAGGGCTATTTTCTTCCACTATGTGTGGTCAAGAGGTCAAATTCCGATCTGCAGGATTGGCCGCAAGAGCCTTTTCCTGCTGAGCCATCTTACTTGTGCCATAAGGTGACATTACATAAGGGTAAATGACTGTGACAAAAATAAACTCGAAAAGTAAGATTTCTATGGAATGGTTTAAGTAGTAAGTTTTGATGAAATACAACTTGAATGGAGCTAAGAAATTATAATATAAATTCTAATACATCAAGAATTAATACATAGGTTTTATTAATGAATACCAGATTGGCGATTAACTATAGCCTGTGCTTTTGGCCTTCTATTCAGCTCAAGTGTTTTTCCAATTATCATCATTACCAGAGACAAACTATTAAGAATTTGTTCCTTTCAATGGTACTGATATTCTTCCTTCAACTCTGCCCAGAAGGTGTGCTTTTACATTGAAACATTTTCCTGTTTTTTGAGAATTACAAATCAGAAAAAAAGTAAGAGGGGCAAACCAAGTATTTTTTAAGATGTCTTCCTGTCTGAAACACAATGATCCTGAGGGTTATGTGTACCAGTAAGTATCAGCCCCCTTGGATTAGTGGTGATTTGGGCAGAGAAACTCTAGGAAAAGCAATAGCTGGTATGTAAACTAAGATAGCTCATGAGGCTACAATACCACAATGTAATAGCAAAGGACATGCATTATCTCATTGGAAAAATAGCTACTCAAGGAAATCTGTTGTGAAAGAAATCAAGATTGTAGGCAGGTTAAGTATCTTCAGAAAAGATAGTGATTGGTTCCAGGAAAGAGGAAAGAAGAAAATGAGGATATAGCAGATGAATGTCTCCTGTTACATTGATCTTACCTGTTTCTTTTATGCTAGGCAGAAAGGCTCTGGGAAGAGGACTTGGCCTAACAACATCATGTAAGGCTGTGTTCTAAATGATTTATGTCTTAGCAGATTAGGACTAGTCAAAGAGAAATTGTCAGTTTGATAATGTATAATGTAGATTAGTGCATATAATTTACCCGCAATTGTTCATTCACTTTTGAATATCTGGGAACCTTAGAGAGAAAACAAATTGTATTTTCCATGCTGAAGATTCAGAAAAGTGGATTCTGCTTCTATGGAGACTTTTTTCTGGAGATCTTAATCTTTAATGGTAGATGCCAGCTTTTCTCTTACCTGAATACTGAGAAATGCTAGGACATGCTAGATTCTGAAACACTTTTCTGCTTCAACAAGGCTATACTTGCATGGATTTTCCACACTGGCTCTGTATGATTTTGCTCCTCCTCCTCCTCCTCTTCCTCCTCCTCCTCCTCCTTCTCCTTCTTCTTCTTTCTCTGTGTGTGTGTGTGTGTGTGTGTGTGTGTGTGTGTGTGTGTGTGTGTGCACACGCACACGCACATACATGCATGGGGACTGGTAAAGGCCTTCCTGCTGTTTTAAACATGAAAATGAATCTTTGGAATCTCTGGAAAACAGGTCGCTCCATCTGTCCTGTTTTTGCCCTTTGCAGCTGAAGTCAGAAGCAACTCACAACAACTACAGCGAGGGAGGTACCTCCATTTCCAGCAGTGGCAAAGCCATAAGAGTTCTAATCCTTCAACTTGGAAAAAGTGAATCCCCACAATTACATGTGCGTGATGTATCTAGTCCTATTCTCAACCGAGTTTTTATGAAGCAATGTACCGTGTTGGTAGTGAGAGGTGTTGTTCATCAGTACAATTTTGAGACAGTAGAGAGAAGGCTGCACTTCCAGCACATGGATCATAAGGATCATGACAACAGGGATCAGAGGAAACTGCAGTGATGTCCTCACAGGTTGTAGCCTGTGTCCAATGAATCTGTAAAGAATTATGAAAGCCTACTCAGCCTCATCCTACTTCCATTTGACATGAGGATGCTGAATGGGTAATTATAATGTCCTAGAATAATTTTAAATGTCATTGTTTTTCACTGTTTTGGAAGCAGTATTTAACTATGATTATAAAGTTATGTAAGTTTTAAAAAATATAAATGAGAAAACGTACATAGCTTATAATTTTACATATCACTACTTTGATGTGTGTTTTTTTTTTTTTTAGGTAATGTTTTGATTCATTACAAACACACACACATACACAAATACACATAAGACATACATGCACAGAATCACAACCACTCTCTTCTGATTTCTCTCTTTAAAGTTATGCAAAATCTTCCTGTGTTAGTATTTAAGTTCTTAGCAATTGTAAATCTGGAGACTGAAACCACATAGACAACAACTCCATTTTTTTCTCACAAAACCAAAATGGAACAAGCAATTAAATGTTACTGAACTGCAAGAGGAACTCACTTTGCTGCTCTGCTGCTGGCTAACTAAAGAGGAGGAGACAATAGACATCATATTTAGAATTAAGATATAGTGATAGAATATAGCAGTGTGCTCTACTAAAATGGGATTTATAAACATTAGACATACTCAGCAGCACTTCAGTCTTGCTCTTTGCTCACAGTTCGATGAATGATTACACAAAACAAATGTGCAATGTTCAAATCTGTGGCATTGCTGGTTAACAGATGGCATTTCCCTCCCAGCCCACACAGTGGTCAAATTATCTCCTGTACAGTCAGTGCCCATATTACAAGCAGGCTACAGTCCAAGAGTCCATTTGTAAGCTTGTCTTTACAAACCCAGTATTAAGTTTCCCAATGAATTGTTGTTATAAATGATGCTCATGTTCCTAAGCTAGCCCATGTAGGCTGATTAATTAATAGACACATTCTCAAAGGATATTGTAGGTGTTATAAAAACTAACCATCCACCATAGCAATGCTTTTAACTCTTCATATGCCAGTCTTGGAAATTCAGGAATAATTTTTTCTTCTGGATTTCATGATGATACTTCCAATTATGGAAGACAAAGATCTCAAGAATTCATTCAGGTTGTGACAGATCAGAGATCTATAAAAAGGATCAACATTAACTAGGAAGGCAAGAAATGGCATGGGATGCAGTAATTGGTATTAGGACTTAATTGAGGAGCCAATGATTAGCATATGGAGACAACTTCTTCTAGGTCACCCTCTTATTTTTGGTTGTGAGCCTAGCCTTTAATGGATGAGCCATCTCTCCAGCCCCAGGTCATCCTCTATCAGTCATGATTTTGGCAACTTAGTGACCAACTAGCAGCTTTATTGCCAAGCATGACCTCTGTTTTTTGCAATGAGTGGGAACATTGGAAAAAGAGGGTTCTTCTTTGTTTTACATTTAAAATAACTAATATGATATGATAGAACAAGCAGCATAAAAGCAGAAGTGTTCCTAAAGAGATAAAACATGTGTAGTTACTCTTCCAGAATGAAAAAGAAAGAATGAAATGGGAATTGGTCATTCTGTGTAATTAATTATTTCTGCAAATTCTTAGATGAGAAAAAATCAAACAAATCCAAAGCATTCAAGATGAATGGAAACTCTTCTCTTAACATGTACTTGACTGTAAAGTAGAAGAACAGCCAAGAAAAGAAACTGTTAAAATCAGGAAAATAGTGGAGAGATATCCAACTGGTTCCTCGACTCTTAGAAAGTGAAGGGTAGCAGGATAATAGGCTCAGTGGCTCCAAAATATGGGTGAGAACAGCCATTATGCCAAAGCACGTACACCCTGGTGAAACTTTCAAAATAAAGTTAAAATAAAAGCCGTCAATGTTAAAATGATGCAGAAACACCTAATGACATAAAACTACAAATAATACTTCTAATATACTCTTGAAAAAAGTGAAATAGCCACAGAATACCTAAGGGAGAATAAGGGATATTAAGTTATAAACATCTAGGTATATTAAAAATAAAATTCTGAAGACATTAACATTACCCAAATTATAGTATTAATGAAACTAAAAGTCATTGATAACATTCTTCTAAGGAGAGCGTGACAGGAATTAAAACAGTTTAAGTTCCTGTATCATTTGGGAAAAGGATGCTGTTTGGGTGCTTCAGCATTTTAAAGACTTATATATGCATATTTATGTTAAATGATTTCAAGTTAAAAAGTATTTCAAAAGCAAAGTTTCAAAGAGTAAATTTAAAAGTCAAATAATATTTGCCTACAATAAAACAGAAGATTCATCACTAAAAGATGGTTTAAAACTGAAAATTAATGCCCAGTGTAGGAGAACTTATCAAAAAACAAAGATGAATTCCTAAGCATCAAAAAGGACAAAAAACCTAACAACAACGAAAAAACATAGAATGAAAAATGTGAACAGACATTTCACAGAAAAGGAACAGAAAAAAGCATGAAACATGTGAAAAGTTACAACTTCATTATCAACCAGGGAAACTAAACTTATATCACAATGGGATACCTCTCTAGTCTCCACAGATAGGGAAGAAGCATACATTTAGAGAAATACATACATCAATGAGGGTTGTTTACTCCCTCCTCCAATGAACTGAGAATGATAGCAATTGAATTTCATAAGAAAATTCATATATATATATATATATATATATATATATATGCAGAATATATCATATATATACATATATATATATATATATATATATATATATTTGCCCTAATAATCCCACCTTTGTGCCTATGCCATATAGAAAAGTCTTAAGAATTACTTGGATTTAAATAAAAAAGGGATCAAGGAGGGCTATTTGTAGGACTAACACCCACAACCACCTCTTCATGAGTGACAGAGCAGACAAAATGACTACAGCTTATTCAGTGATATACAGTGGTGCTGGTGAATTAATTAAATGCCATAGCAATATTCTCTACAGTCTTGACAAACTCATAAAAGACTAGAAGGATTAGTAATCTATTTATGCAACTTTCAAATCAGGCCAATTAAACCATACAGCAGTATGCAATTAATGCATATGTATTCACCACATGTCAGAAAAAAAATTTTTGAAGCAGGAGTGATCAATACCACATTGAGTCTGTAGTTACTATCCCCATGGAATGCAAGAGCAGCATGCACTATATTTCTGATACTAACTGCTTTATTTCTAAGTTCACCTATAATGTAGCTCCTTCCATATATGTCTATTATATAGCTCTTTGAAGTCCACTATTTTTAGCAAAAGAAAAATATTTACTGCTTAGTGTATTTAAATAATAAGTTATAATTTTCAATTGAAAACAATAGTTTTATTTTAAACTATAATATGTATATCAATTGAGATTTTTGTAAAAATCACATTTAGAGGAACTTAGCAAACGTATAGGGACATTCTTTGAGTCGCGTGTTCTCATAGTGTCTGCAGAAAGCGTGCTAGTTACAGAAACCAAGAGTTCAAAGAATTTGTTTGTTCAATTTTTTTTGGTTTGCAGATTAGTTTTATAGTGTTTCCTCATCATTAACTATATTGCTACTGGATTATGCAAAATGAAGACACATTAAACTCTAACAAATAATTTTTATAAAAATGTAGCCTATGCAAAGAGGCTCATAGACACAGTTATTTTCAGTGTCAAATGTTGCTTAGCCACTGTGTTGAGATACACTGATTTCCAGCTCCTTATCTCCAACATGTCTGAATTCTATTACTACAGAAAGAAAAGGCACCTGGCCCAACATGGTCTGCAGCAAAATATGTTGTTCTGATGCAAATGAGAGGCCTTCTTTGTCATCCCTTCCTCCACCCCAATTGTTTTTATTTAAGTTACTCAACCAACCAGCAAGAAAATGGCTCAATTCAGAGCACTCACAAAATGAATTATGTAATTCTCCTGTTTTCCAGGTATTTTTTTTACCACATAGGAAAGTATGTCAGTAATCCCAGCACTTGGGAGGCAGAGGTAGGTGGATTTCTGAGTTCGAGGCCAGCCTGGTCTACAGAGTGAGTTACAGGACAGCCAGCAGCCAGGGCTATAGAGAGAAATGCTGTCTGTCTCAAAAAAAAACAAAAAAAAAAAAAAAAAAGAAAAGGAAAGTATGTCAGGAGACTGGATGGGAAAAAAGTCTAGGCATCATACAAAAAAAGAAAAAGCTTAGATGCTTATTTGAAACTATATTGTGCTGAAATTCTTTTATTCAAGGAGTAAATTGCTATCATACTCATTCTGTCTCAAGCTGGAAGTTCAGTGCTTAACTGTCTTCTCTATCCTCCCTCCCATAGTTCTATTATAAGGTTCAGTCTTCTGCACTGGCAATACAGCACAGTCCCACTGACATCAAATACCTTCTCTTGTACCTAGAGAGAAAGGTACCCCTGCCACAGGAGATCTGTAAATAACAGAGAACATAATAAGAAGCCATCATTTTCCTGATTAGTTTGAGTTTCTACACATTTATGGTTTTCCTGTCCTCACCCCCAGTGGGGTCTTCCTAAAACCTGTACAGTTCTGAAGAGAAGGAATGAATAGCTTAGGACTTTAGGAAGAGACTCACATTTCACATCAGCTTCCAAAGCTGTCAGTTCAAGTGTGTATCAATTATAATCCAGAAAGTCTTCAGTGATAAGATTTTGCACTTAATCAGGTGAAAGTTATCTTTAAAACTTTGATTTGGTTTTATACCTAAATTTATTTTTATAACACATGACCAGTATGCTTTGTGTAAATGGGGGGTGGAGTTTGACAAAAACAAAAAACCCAGCATATTACTATTAGTATATTAAACTTGACTAAAGAATATCTATAGCCAGATGTAATTTGATGAAATACGGTCAACAGTTTAATAAAGTGACAAGTGACTTAGCAGTAAAATCAACTGACATGTAAACTCATGAAAGAGACACATGGAACTTGTTGAAGACTATCTGAGAAAGGCTTCCAGCGGGAAGGAGGAATCCTGTGAGAATCTAAGTAGTGGATGAGGAGGCAAAGGCTGTAATAGGCAGAAAGGAAAGGAGTGGATATCTTAGCAGCAGGATTAAGCTTAAACATGTGAAGTGAAGCAAGAACACTGACCAAAGGACACAGAGGGGGACAGATCATGGAGCCTGCTCTGGTGAGGACAGAAAAAGATCAGTACCAACACCCAGAGTAGTCACCAAACTAATGGAATGTTCATCAAATACCATGTGATTCAGGCAACCACTCTCCCCTCTGATAATTTGTTGGCAGTGCACACCTTCTGTCATAGCAAATTACTGCAGCTCTGAAGTTGTGTAGAAAAATCTGTGGTGGCAAATTAAGTCCTTGCCATCCTGAAAGGATTCTGCCTTTCAGGACCAATTATTAACAACTGCAAAGCTGAGAAAGCAAAAAGAAAATCATCACCCTGTAAAACCAAAGTGCCAAAGTCAGTAACCATGTAAACATTCACATTAGGCAGTCCCACTGGAACAAAGGCATGCCTTGGCCCTTAGCCATGAGCAATTCAAGGAGAGACAGTGCACAGCAAAGCAGAATATGAGAAACTACGTGTCATTGGAATGAATGGCTCTATACCAGAGACATGCCATGTGGATCCCTCACTGAGTCAACACTTGGTTTCCTGTCCATATCCATAAATCTAAGAAACCATCAGTAAAATAGAGATTATACTCTTGAATATAAAATGCCTTATTAGAACAGGAATGAAATGAATATTTTGTCCAAATTTAGGATACTTAAAAAAATGATCCTTTCCACTAGATGGACGAGGGACACAACACATACCTTTAAAATACAGAGGCTGTAGAGTAATATTTTACAGGTTTGAATTAAACTTAAGAAAGTATTTCAAAGTCATGAAATGAAGATATTTTTCCAGCTAGTCATAGTTTGGGAAAAGGACTGATTATTATCTAACTATGAAAGGGTTTGCTAATGGAAGAAATTTAATATTTTGTATTTGGTTTTATTTTAAACTGTAGTAAATCATAGAGGTCAGCAGTAATTTTTAGTAACTCTAATATTACCTTTATTTTTTATATAATAATGTAATATTATGGCCCATTCTAAAAGAATGGAAATAAACAATAAAAAAATCAAACAACTAAAATTAGCTCACTAATGTCTGTGAGCATATGTGCCAGATGCTAAAGTTAACAGATTTGAAAACAATACCTCATTTAATTAAAATTATTACAATATCTGTTAATCTCATGCTACAGATGGAACGTGATTGTCCATTGGTCAGAAAACTGAAATATAATAACAACAGAAACCAGGTATGTCTTGGTTCATGACCACATACCTGACAGAAAACAAGTATGGCATTGGCAGGTCCACAGTACTAAAAGGAGAGAAGTAGATTCCTGAAGACAATGTTTCTGTGTGTAGCCATAGCTGTCCTGGAACTCACTACATAGATCAAGGTGGTCTCGAACTCAATTATCCTCTTGCCTTTGCCTCTGAGTACAGGGATTAAAGGTGTGTCCCTTCATGTCTGGGGAGATGTATGTTCTTAAGCCTGGGGAACATATGGGTGATGGGAAAGGACTGCTGTTGAGCATGAAAGGGTTTCAGGAGGTGGAGGCCAGCAATGGAAATGTCTTAACATTGTGATAATGACTGTACTATATAGAAGCCACAGGAGTTGACATGCTAATATATTAAAACATACATTAAGTAACACACATTAGAATACAGGAGAGAGAGAGAGAGAGAGACAGAGAGAGAGAGAGAGAGAGAGAGAGAGAAGAGAGAGAGAGAGAGAGAGAGAGAGAGAGAGAGAGAGAGAGAGAGAGAATAAATCTCAACCAGGTCTAAGTCACATGCTTTGCCAAGTAGAATTTATTTAGTCTAGGAATAAAAGGGCTAGACACCAATTGCTTATACGGTCATCGCAAACCCTGTGATGTTGTGGATCTAAGGCTTAGCTATGTTTCCATGAAGAGAACTAATGCCACCAATTTTAACCACCTTAGCTCTGTTACAGACAAGAATAATCTGCTAAAGAAGACTGACAACAAAAACCCCACCAAACACCCTAGTTGTGTTGAATTTAATAGAGGCAAAGGGGTTGAATTAATGAACTTGGATCTTAAAGAAGCATCTGTAATGTTTGTGTATTAAAAGAGATAACTAGAAAGTACCTTCTTTCCTAAGTATGCACATTTTAAATGAAAAATTGGCAATAATGATTTCGTAGACAAGATATTTTTCAGGTAATAACTCTTATAGAATTATGTGTCTCTCTAATTATGAGAAGCTCCTTAATCTATCACCAGACCTGCCAACTAACAAGAATGAGCAAAGGCAGGAAATGAATTTAAAACATCTCCTTTCCTTGTCTTTGCCAAAAATTTACTCATAAATCATGGTTATTTTATTTTCCTATGAGTTATATTTGTAGTCACTCATCCCACTTCATAGGAAACAGTAATTCTTAAAATTAAATCATCAAAACCACAATTTAATAGATGAACATCACAGTAATAAATTTTGAATGATCTTACTATCTCTTAGGACAGCACACTTTTTCATAGCAGCATTATACCCAAATGGTACTCCATGTCACTCTTCTCACCCGCATATAAAGGCATCCTTTAAAATGATAATAGTTCCCAGCTATAAAATAATTTTAGTATTAGTTTTCATTATTAAGTCTGGTTTGGAAAAACTAAGTAGAAGTAGCTGTATGACAGATTACGTCAGAATTTAGAAGAATACCAGAACTAAAACAGACAAACAAACAAACAAACAACCCAATTAAATAATGTTCTTCCAAGATTCAGTCCAAGGGACAAATCCCTCATAGAACTTTAAAAGAATCACTGTGGAGTCACGCTACCCTATTCAGTTTTCTAGAGAGCCCCTGCTTGAGTCATAATCATTTTCAAACCTTAGCATACAAAACTCTCCTAGAAAGCTTGTTAAACTACAAATGGCAGAGACTAGTGCTAATAGTTCCTGATTAATAAATTAGTCTGAGTGGGATCCAAGGAGTATAGTTATAATAGGTCACCAAGTGATGCTGCTATATCAGTACATCATATTCTTAATGAAATGATATAAAGAAGCGTCCTCAACATGCAAAGTAAAATCAAATAAATGCTAGGAGGGTAAAGCAAAGTGGCCATCAGGAAATAGTGACTAGAACATCCATAGAAATGTTTTCACATTCTTTAAACCAGTACAAAGCCAATTGTCAAGATTCTTACTTTCAATAATTCTTTGAAGAATATTATGGTTAAAATAAAAATGAAGTATTTAATATCTTTATTTCTTCAGGTTTTAAATTTCTTTAAATTTATTTTAAAACATGCTTTTGTATATTTGTTCATTAAGGAAATATTATATATATATATATATATATATATATATATATATATATAAAAGCAAGGTAAAAAAATCATATGAATTACCATGTTGAAGGAAGCAATCCTTCATTTAAATAAAAATATTTGGCATACTGTTATTATACATGTTAAATAGCTTCTGGCAGAATCAGGAAAAAATGTATAAGCTCAGTGTAAATTTTTGGATGATTTTATAACTTGGACATAATGGAAAGAGATGAAAAGCTATGCAAAAATTGGAGGCAAAGACCTCTGTGATGGTACAACAGGCATAAGCACTTGGCAAATGCTTGCCAACATGAGTCCGGTATCTGAAACCAACATGGTGAACAGAGAGAACTCACTCCTAAAAATGCCATCAATTGACCTCCACATATAGGTCATTGTACATGTGCACACACACACACACAAACACACACACACTCACACACACACACACACACACACACACATTCACAAGAATAGAGATTGGGGATAAGAATAATGGTTTTGGATCTAAAATTTAAGATTTTGAACTCTAAAGTAACTTTGACAGGAAGAAGAAATCAACTGTCAAAGTGAGTTGTAAGGGGTGTAGAGTAGAATCTGAGAGGCACAGAGACTAGAAACCTGTATCAATTTCTAAACAAAGGACACAGGAGTAAAAGCCAATTATAACAATAAGAACCTAGAAGACAAGAGAAGCTGCAATACTAACCAGAAATGGGGACAAAGAAATTAAAGTTTAAAATGATTTTAGCCTTCATCACAAAGAACAGAGTCAAGTGAATAGACAGGGAAAAGATTGAGTAGATTTGCTTGGAACTGGACATCCTCAGCTTCACTCACTGGCAGAGCTTCCATCAAACACCTAGGCTGAACAGCCTCGCGCAGCACAGTCAGTAGTTCTATAAGCCATGCATGTCTCCGTTGCTCAATCATCTATCATTACATGTCCCCTTTGCTTTGGTCACACTCCTCCTCATACCAGATGGCTCCCGAGGTGTTATAGCCATCTCTATTTAACATTTGGCATTCTTGTCCTTAACTGGTGGTTTTGAATTACATTAGCTTTTAGGTTTGACCCTGTAAGAAAAGTTTTTGGTTGTGTGGAAAGTGTTCCCAGTTTATTTTTAGTCTGTGAAATGCTGCCCAGAGTTTCAGGTGGAAGATATCCAGCACTGGTTTAAATATCCACAGGAACAGTTGGGACCAGAGAAATGTACATGAGAATGCCTAATGAAATCGCTAAAAAAGAGAAGGTAGACAGAGAGGAGAGGATCCAAAATAGAATCTGTGCATTCCGGTGGCAGAGCAAGAGGATGGAGAAAGTAGAAAAACGGGAGAAGATAGAACAACCAGAATTAGGAGGAAACAATGTAGCTCAGTGTAATGGGTGCCAGGGAAAGAAAGACTCACTGGAAAGTAGGGCTCGAGACTGTTCCCATCTGCTGAGAGAGCAGAAAGGCAGGTCACACAGAAAAACACCTGGCTACAGGTTTTAGACACCAGGTCCCCTGCACTGGTCGAAGCTGTGAATGGATAGCAAAGATATTTGCATCATTCTTCACTGAGTCCCACAGAGAAGCTACGAAATAGCAGTCTTCTGGGCTCCAAGGGCAGCAAGATTATAATGTGCTACTGCATAAATGAAAAGCAGTTTACATATCCACTCAAATACCATACAAAGATAGGTTGGTTCAGCCTTTATTTTATATCTGAGGGAGTCTGTCTAATGCCATAGTACCAGGCAAAGCTGAAATTCTAATCCAGGTTTACCCAAGTAGAAGCTCATTGTTATAGTCACAAAACACATCTTATTAGCAGTTGCTACTAATAATAGTTATTACTAACACTCTTATTCAGTAATGATATGGAATTCAGAATCAAAAAAGGTCTGATTGTTCATAATTTCAGAACTATTTTATGAGGAGCCACTTCAACTCCGTGATGACACCATGTTTGAATTAATATCAGAAAATGTACTCTTGCCTTGATATTTTATATTTCTGGCATGCTTCATTTTGAGATTAATCTGATATTTGTGAACATGCTTAAAAGCGAAGATGTCAACATGTTATTTTCCTTCTTGGCAACTGTGTAATCTGCAGACTTTAATAAATAAGAATGATCAGCCTTTCAAAAGAAAATAAACAAATGTCTGGAAGAAATATATTTAGCTGAGAGAGTTTCAAAGTCTGATCTGTTGTTTGAGTATATTTTCCCAAAGAAGTGCAAAGTAGACATCTGCCTCTTCTTAAGCTCACAGAGCTTATCATTTTTCATCAAAACAAAGAAATGAAATCATGTTATTTTGTTTTAATATTTATGATTGGAGAATTTGCTGCTTATAGTTAAAAATATTTTATTTATAATTATAGTTCAATATTAATATTTAACATACACACTTTGTCAAAAGGTAAATTGAATTAATGGTAGTAATTTCAACTAAAACTATAAAACATTTTTAGCTGCAATTATTTTAAATGAAATTTTTCCTCAACTTTAAAATATATTTTCATCCCCAGATGTTCATTGATTTATAATATCTAAAGATGGCATATATAAAACTACATAGCTTTCTCATAAGTATTTTAACTTTTTAAGATATTATCTCACCATAAAGAGACATTGCAGGGTGTCTACATCAAACTTCAGCAAACAATGGATGAGAAGACGGGATCATTAAAGGCTGCAACTCATCATCCTGGATCACTAAAGGCCAGCCTGCAGGTGTTCACTTGAAACCCTACCTCCCATTACTAGGCACAATTTGAAGGTGAGCATCATGAATACCATGATGTTCTTGCTTTGTTGTTATTTTTTTGCACAAAGTGAGTTATTTCAACATTCATTCATCTTAGTTGATTATTCTTTTATTTATGTAAAGCTAACCATAAAATAAACAGTGATTTCTGGCATATACCTCTAATTCCTAAGCTTATCTTTGCATAGGAATTATAGCTAGTAATGCTTATCCTGGTATAACCTCAGGCAAGAATACCTACAATATGGTCTGAAGCAAACTCATGGTAGAATTTGTATAAAATAATAATAATAATAATAACAATAATAATAATAATCATCATCATCATCATCATAATAATAAAGAAAACATATAACAAGGATAAAAATCAACTGAGATAGTCATGGCCTGTTGAGAGTGTAAAATCATACAGTGGCCCCAGGACAGCTTGGGTCAGAACCCAGTACACCTTGTACCTATGATTGTCCTAGACCTTTCACTGCCTTTGTACACTCAATACAAATCAATACATCTGCAAAGTATTTTTAAATGGTTTATAATTATTATAGTCCTGAACTGGAAACAAATCAAATGTTCATCCACATAGGAATAAACAAATCACGGGGTACCTCAACAACTCCTCAGAGAAAAAATAAGAAACAAAACAAGAGATAATGCATATAAATAATGTATAATATATTATATATATAATGTATACTATATACGTGTATATTCATATATATATATATATATATATACATCAACATGGAAAAATTTCAGAAGTATTAGGTTCATTCAAGGAAACTAAACACAAAAGAGAATATTCTTTGCCATTACATTTATATAAAGTTCAAGACAAACCAAATTAATTATGGCAGATGTCAGAATAGCTGTTGGAACCAGGTAGACTCATTCTGAAGACAGATGTGTCCTGTGTTTGACTTGGGTACATCATGAAATTGTAAATAAATAAGCTTAATCTACTTATATGTTGACTTATATGCCAACATTTGTATATCTGATTATATTTAAATTAAGTCTTTCTGATTAAAATAAATAAATAACAACAGAAAAATTTCCTTTATCGGTCTAGTTCGTTTTTATTTGGTTTAGCTGCACACTAACAGTTCAGTACCATGGCCAGGGTCAGAGGCCTGAATGAGCTGGATAGCTCCCATCTGACTTTTTAAGCGACTGCATTTTCTCTACTAATTTTGCAGTCCTTATTCCACTCCAAATTTCTAGAATCTTTCTATGCTTCTGAGAGCTTTCTGTACCTCACTACTGACTGAAACTGCCTGCCTTGTCTCCTATCAACATTTATCTTAGAAAATGCTACTCCTTCATGACTGTGAAAATACATAAAATGCCACAATCAGAAGATCCTTTTCCAAGAGCTACACGTTGAGAATAAAAACTGAAATAAAATTAAAAACATAAAAGAATAGTAATAAATTCTACTACCAGAAAATATTAATTTCCTACTACTAATATTAACATAAATAAAATTATACATCTGGTAATTTTAACAAAAAAGAATGTTGTCTACATTAATAGTAAACATAATAAATGTTAAATATATGAACAAATAAATTTATATGAATTAATTTGAAAAAAGGATCCCTGTACCCTGGTACACCCCTCCCCTGGTAGACTGGAAATGGCAATGTATCTGCAATTCATTGAAGTGTAATTGGCATGTTGGGGAGATGTTCAAGCATGGGAAAGATAAACAGAGCATAGCAAGAGATAAAACAACCAGGCTTTCTGTACTCATAAACGACACAGTCTGTCACTATCAATTGTCCTCAAAGATGACATGCTTACTGAGTAGTCTAATAGATACTATACAGAGATGCATGGAAAAGAAGGGTTCAGCTTATCAATGAGCACTAGAAGGTGAGCAATAACTAAGCATTCTAACCTATAACATTCATTTTGTGATTAACATAAATATTTATTCTGAATCAACATGTGCAGTAGCAATGATTATACAGTTTTAAGGGGGAACAGACATTTCCGACATCAAAATAATTGATAAAATAATTATGGTACAGGTAGAATAGTATAGAATGTGGTCCCCAACAGGCAATTAGTATATTCTAAAGGTTTTGTCATACATATAAATTTGTGGTAACTTTGAAAATATGGTCTGATCCACACTAGACAAACAATACTAATGAGCTATATCCTTAGTTCTTCTCTTACAATTACTTTCTATTCTTGAAACAACCAATTCTGGCCTTAAATCCATTCTGAAGTTCAGACAAGCCTTAAACTTATTATAATCCTGCTCAATTAGGTTTCGAAGTAGCAAGGATTTCTAGACCCATACCAACTGGGACAGCAGCCATATATTTTTCTTTAAAAATAAATGTTTTCTAACACAGTTTACTCAGTACTTTCATCGTTTCAAAATGTTTAATTTTGTAAAGACAAACTCCAAAAAAGCAGATGCCAAAATCTTTGCAGGAGTTTCCTTTGGATATTGTGATTATGGATGATGTAGTCATCTTTTTCTCAAACTTCCCCAACCCTTCCACACTGACAGTGGTGATGAGTAATAGCGAATGTTACTGAAAACTCCTAAGAGCTCCAAGTGTTCCAGGAATGTGACAGGAGAAAAGCTGAAAATGGACGAGGGCCCCAGTCTCCTTCTCTCATCACCAGCAGTGACTATTAGAACACAGTCACGGCCTTCTGGGTTTGCCTCACCTCCCCAAGGACTCGCATTGAAAGACCTTTGTTCCCAATACATTTTCCTCCTTTCTGAACTCTGATGTTATTACCTTCCCACTTTAAAAGCTGTACATAATATTATAAATTTAGCAAGGAAAGAATTTAAACTGTCAGTCTAATGGTGTGCACGGGAGTTATGAATATTCTCAGTTTAAGTAAATTTTAATAAATAAAGTAGGTCAAAAGATAAAAGAAATTCTCAAACTATAAACAGGAACATGATTAGTCTCTCTGGCCTCGTTTAAGATCGTGGGAGTTATTTGATTTAAATGTCTTCACTGAGGATGACTTGGCTGTGATTAGATTCCCCTACATTTGGGTCTCTCATAAACAGTGCTGCTATGGGCGAAACACCAAATCTGGTCTCAGAGTCTTCATTTGTAAGATTAAGCGTATGTTGCTAGCATGGAAAAATCTCTCTTGGTGTTCTGCGAGTCCTGCTCTAGGAGTGTTTTTGTCATTCTAGTAAGTTCAAAAAGAATGCATAATCACAATCCAATTATACTGTCATTTTTTAAGAAGATATATCTGACTTAAGAATAAGACCAAGAAAGGGAATGCTCATACAATATTTACCATTAGAAAATCACAAACATTAGAGCAGAGAAATCTTGGGAAATGACATGACAAAACCAAAAATGTTATAAATAGGACATGATGAAATGCATGCTGGAATAGCACCTGCCACAAAGCTGTCTTGGTCAAAGCAAAGAGTGTTAAACATTCAATTTTTTAACTTAAAATACCACCACCTTAGATTGCATAATAGGCTAAAATAATCCTTTCTAAGGATATTGAAAATGATTGAGGAAGCTCAAATGGGAGGACAAAAGGAGACTGCATTGTGTCTGGTTATACCTATATTCCTCTATTTATAGGAAAGATGAGTAGTAGCTATGGGCATCCTACACAATCAATAATAATGACTATGACCCTTTAAAGAGAATATACAAGCAGCTTCCATTCCATGTACTACAGACTTTATTAAGAAAGAGTAATACATTTTCCAATATGTTAGAACTCTAGCTAATATTCTGTTCACAGTAATTGATCACTACTGTGAAGGTATCAAGTTCAAGAGCTTTCCGACAAGATTCATCAAGCATTATCTGGATATAAAGCAGTCTCTGCTAAGACGTGTCCATTAGGTAACTTGTTGGAGACTGAGAATAAGCTTATGAAGCCATCTATTGTAGGTACTAATTCACAATGGCAGAAACCCTTCCTCAGAGAGTGGTTCAAGGACCATGTATGACTTCCCCAAATTGAAAACATTAATTTATTATGCAAATTCTCCAGCATTATCTCAAATTTTCTAAGAATAACTCTTGAGATACAATGAAGTCAT
Organism: Rhabdomys pumilio; assembly: GCA_030674055.1. Classification (NCBI taxonomy): domain Eukaryota; kingdom Metazoa; phylum Chordata; class Mammalia; order Rodentia; family Muridae; genus Rhabdomys; species Rhabdomys pumilio. The sequence goes on along the minus strand of JANHMN010000010.1, from coordinate 74,141,076 downwards.
ATTACAGTTTCTATATGCCCCCTGTGAGATTTTTATGGAGTTTAAATTCTGAGAGTCATTAGTATATGTCAAAAAGTTATTTATATGATTAACCTATTGCATTATTACAATGCTTTTATTTTTCCAAAATACAACTGTATAGCATTTTACAAACACTGTTTCATTCATTTCTTATATAATTTGGAACCCTGGAGATTGATAACATTATTATTTTAAAGAGGTCATCTAGTCTTTAACTAGTATACCTTAATACCTTTAATTTTTAGGTTCATTCCCATCTATGATACATTTTAATCAACAATATTAAAACACTTAGAAATGGAACTCTAAGTATACAATCACATATACTAGGAGAAATACGTGTTATAGGCTGTTTATAGTTTAAAAAATCATATCTTTCAATAAGTTCCAACCAAGAGAACAAACATGTTATTGCTTCTACACAAATAGAAGAAGGCTTCCAGGAACTGACTACAAACATATGAGTACAAGTGTTTGTCAAAGGACAGTGAAAGGTAACACTAGTCACACTCATTGTCATTAAGGGAATTAAAGTTTAGAAAATTAGAATGCTATTTTGAAAATGTAAGCAGTATTCATTTAACTCTATGAAAATGTCTCAGCCTGATCTCAAAGCTTTCTGATGAGTGCATTATTCAGCTAGAGAGACTGCCTCTTGCAAGCTAGGCAACATGCTCAGTAGCTGCATAAGCAAAAGGCGTTTTCTTGGTGAGAGTATCTGTATAAATTACTTTGTCATCTCCATAAAGAATAGAATGCTTTAATTATTAATTTTTGACAGACTATCTCAATTTTCCAAGTGCTCTTTAATAATTCCCTACAAGTAATTGGGTAGTTTAATTATATATAGTTCCTTGTCACTGTTCATCTAAAAAACATTACAAGATTATTTAAATAAAGATGTATTCGACCTGACTGTTTTCCCCATCTTATTCTCATTGTTTTCAAGTCATTTCAATAATGTTATAAATTCAATGAATTTGTGCCTCAAATTGGAATGATTTTTAATTATTCTTTTTCAAACCCTAATAAACAACAAGAAACTTTAAGTCATACAAAGGTCAATCATATTTTCTTCCTGGCCCAACAGTCCAGATGTGAGGGGACATCAGGGTTTCCCACATTCACACAAAATCATCCAGCTTCTTAAACTTTGATCCTTTAAGGTCAGTACACACAAAACATATGTTCACCTGTTTGGGTGGAAGCAACCCATTGAGACCCAGGGAATCTACATGAGGAATAAAAGGTCCCCTCTGATGCTTATAAAACTGGTTCAGGCCACATGCTATAAGTCACCAAGTCAACAATCTTTCCTCATGAGCAAAATGAAACCAGTCATGCCGAATTTACAGGATTTTTTGTATATCAAATGAGATAAAGTAAGAAAACACTTTGTAAGGCCCATGTGATGTACAACCATGAAAATGAAAATATAACTGGACATGTTTGCAGTTACAAAAGAAAACTGCTAGTCTCCTAGAGGAATGTGTCCTGAGGGAGGGTGTGTGCCCACTGGCTTGACTGTTCTTACAGGGTCACTGGAATAACAGAAAATCTAACAGGAGATTAAACAACAACAAAGATATGGTTATGTTTTTCCTGTGATCCTGCTTCAGGTAAGAAGCAAGGTCTCTCTGTGGTGGTTGGCAGAGCAAGAGGCATGCTTCTCTCAGCATGAAATTCTGAGATACAAAATAGATTTTTTCCAGCCACTTTTAAGTCTGTCAGCCCAGTAAGACAATGTCCTACCCCAATCACTACATACCTGATAAGTACTTGCTGACTAATTGATTTCTGCTTTCTTGGCACTGGTTGGGACAGTGATTTGCCAGCACAATGTGTGTAAACACCCACATTTTGGTAATAACCTAAATATCTATTTATTATGAATGAGGAGGTTGAATGAATGGAATTGCATAAGGTAATCAGCTCCCTGAATACGTGCTATCACATTTGTCTTGACTTTGCAGGCCTTGTTCTAGCAGTAGGATCAAGGCATCTAGGAGGACAGAAGGAGTTTCAAGTCAAACAAGATATAAAGCACACATGAACACACACACTCACTCATCATTGATCACAGTGATCACAGCCTTTGAATAGCATTACTAAGAAAAAGTGAGTTTATAATCATATAATTTTATTTGTTTTAAAGAAATGCAGAAGTAAGGCTGGGGACCCTATTTAAAGGCAGAGCATTTGCTTGCCTGTGCAAGACACTGGGTTTGATTCCTAACACCAGGGTGAAAAGCTCAAAACCAAATAATTTTAGATAAGGCATGGGTGATGGTAATTTGCTTGTATAAAGACTCCTACCTCTACACTTAACATGTAAGTTACTTCAATGCTTCTCTGAAGGTGTTCCCCCTTATGGAAGACTTTCTCCATTCTCTACTGGAAACTATTTCTTTGATTTCTAAACAATTCTAGTATGCCATGGGGCAGAGCCTCATGGTCATGCATAGCATAAGAAAAACACAACATTAACCAAACTCCATAGAGCATATGAGCATATGACCATATAAAGTGAGATCTAGCCTCATGTGTCAACCCAGAAGTACTTTGAATTAATTGCCTAGATCTCAAAACTCTAGGCTGATGCTGTCACTGGAAGTCTGGAAAGCAGAGTTGATGAGTTACTCTGTAGAGGGACTATTCCAACACTCTCTGCACTCTGTTGACACTCAGCAGAAATAAATGTGATCTGAATAGGCATAAAGTTTTGCCTGTTTCTGTGGTTCACCAAACAGCCTCTCTTTTCCAATAACATAGAAACAAACAGGTAAAGCATGGATACTAGGTGCCTGTTAGAAACTGTTCACATATTTTAAGAAACTATCAAGCTGTTATTTCAAAAATAGATAATTAAATGGGAGGGCCTAGAAAATGACTATGGTTAAAGCACTTGCTGCCTTCTCAGAGGGCCCAATTTTAATTACCAGTACCCAAATGTTTGAACACAAACCATCTATAACTCCAGTTCCATGGGATCCAGTGCTCTCTTCTGGCCTCTCAGTGTGCCCCATGCACAATCATACAATCATGCAGGCAAAGCACCAATACTGATAACAATAAAAGTAAATAGACAGAGAGACAGACAGACAGACAGACAGACAGACAGACTAGAGAGATAGATGATAGATAGATAGATAGATAGATAGATAGATAGATAGATAGATAGATGATAGATAGACAGACAGAGAGATGATAGATTATAGACAGGCAGACAGACAGATAAGAGAAGGAAGAAAGAAAGGAAGGAAGGAGGGAGGGAGGAAGAGAGGGAGGGAAGGAGGGAGGGAGGGAGGGAGGGAGGGAGGGAGGGAGGGAGGGAGGAAAGAAGACTGCAGTTGCTGAAAAGTTTTATTTCATTTAGCATGCTAGCTGACTTTGGCATAAACATCAAAGTGACTCCATTAAAAAGAAGTGACTTCAGACACTCTGGACCAGAAGACACTATTTCCTTCTTGAAGTCTCATTCATCCTGAGTACATCCAGGTGAAGGCAGCTTTGTATTTAAGGACATTTTCAGAGGCTGGGCAAAGAAGAATGGAATTGTTTTCCTAAACCTCTTCTCTCTGTGTTCTATCTTTGCCTGCTCTATTTTAAAGAGGCTTAATCTCAAGTGTGTGTGTGTGTGTGTGTGTGTGTGTGTGTGTGTGTGTGTGTGTGTGT
>JANHMN010000010.1:74118951-74137370 GCA_030674055.1 Rhabdomys pumilio | reverse complement strand
TGTGTGTGTGTGTGTGTGTGTGTGTGTGTGTGTGTGTGTGTGTGTGTTTATGTGTTCAAAAGGTAAAAATATTCAACACCAAATTGTTGGTTTTTTTAAGATGCTATTCTCTGCTACCCTTTGTGTCAACCATTTTGGATAAAGTAGATGCCAAGAATGAATTTCAATTTTGGCCACACCTATAATCAACTAGCAAATGACAATATAGGAATAAAGCCTGACTTAGAAGACCCCACAGAGGATGGATGGCTTTATACTTAACCTCAGTCTTGCTGACCTTTCTAAAGAAGAGAAGGTGCCCTGGCAGAAGGAGACTGTCTATCACTTTGAAAAGTTCATTTTATTTATCAGTTTCTATGCCTGATGCTCACATGAAGTATCCCACCTTCACAACGATCTTGGGGTGCAGTATAATGAGATTTATTTTGTTCTAGAAGTAGAAGTTCAGAAAAGATTTTAGGCTATCCCAAGGTCCATTCTTAACTTGGTAGCTGAGATCTGTATTGAAATTCCCAGACATTTTATAAATTGTGACAATATTAGTGAATAAAATGAAATGAAAATTCTAGGAGCAAAATTGAAGGAGCAAAAGGATTTTAAATGAAAAAATGTCATTAAGAAACTTATACCTCAAAGTGTTAACCATAATTTCTGAATATTGCCTTAACTCATAATCTAGTACCCAAATTTATCAGAACTGAGCTGTGAGACAGGCTCACATTCCTTACGTGGTTTTATAAAACCAGGCAATACAAACCAGGAATAAAATTTGATTTTTAACATTTTCAAGTTCTCTTAATTAAAAAAAAAATTAAAGTTAAGATGTTCAAAATAGTTTGTTATCTCTATAATCTACTTTGAGAAATATGCTCTTTTACTTAACTGCATGTAGAAAGATCACTGTTTTCTCAGGAATATAATCATATAATTTGGCTCATTCCAACTGTTGCCTGTTCATTTTAAAGCATAACTTGTATTTGCAAATTAGTCTATTATCACCAGATTATCAGCTGGGTAGGGAATGCATTTGCCAAATGGAATGAAGGTAGTTAATAAACATTAATAAACATCTTAAATCAATAGGTTCTTTCCACTTGATGTGGTGGCAGATATGGAGATAGGAATATCTGTCAAAACAAACACAGTGCCAAGGGAGCAGGTCCAGGGAAGCCTTTGGATTTGCTGAGTAGCTAATAACTGCAAGGCCTAGGAATGCAGTCAAAGTAAAGAAAGAGTAATATGCTTGCAGAGAAATGACTTGTCATGAATCTAGACTGATTTAAAAAATTGGAAAGTCTTTATCTAGGTTATTGTGCCACTGGTTATAGGTAAATGAGAAGGAAAAAAACCAAAATATTTTCAATTACTAAATAAAAATCAAAGGAGTAAGAGTCCTAAACTTTCCACTATTTTTGCTTGTATACAAACAAACCCAGGTAGCTATCACGTCAGATTTGTCAACCTGGCTACTCAGTAAGAGTGGGTCCTCAATAGTCTATAAATGAGAGAATGGTGAGAAGAAATGCATTGCTATTTTGTTACAAGTTTAGAACAGAGATTCGCCTATAATAAGCACCAAGAAACTACTCAAGAAGTGAATGACAGAAGTAGCTTTTTTAAAAAACCATTCTGCATAATCACAGTTCTTTGTCATCTGTATAGTGGAGAGAATTCAGGAGGCAAATTCATGTTCTATTAAAGTTACTTCCTTAGTACAAAGCAAGAGTTAAATTAATTTCTTCTATGAAGGTATTAAAATTTTATGTATGTTATTAAAAGGAAAAAGTTTTACGTCTTAAAGAAGATTACTTGGGCAAAAGCTTCATTACTGTCACTACAAATGGCCTGTTGCTCTACATTTTACCTATTACAATGATGTGTAAATGGTGCTCCATGTGCATATATGAAATTCAAGTCTTTTTAAAAAGATGTCCATCAAAAGCGCTTCAGTAGAGTTATGCTTTAGCCTGCAGTATGGTGCATCAAGACTGTGTACCTTACTTAGGACAAGTCCCAAGGAAAGGGAAAACAAATATACAATTTTTCTGGTTAACAGCATGACCAAATAGCCACCTTCTGATAGGAACTAAATAACTATTTAACTTATTCCGGTATATGATATCACTTGGTCAATAGACAGGAAAAAATGGCTGAAACAGCGTATTAAAATATTGAAAATGTCAACTATGGACTTAAAGAAGATGTAGTTTAAAGTATTAAGGAAAATATCTCTCTCAACTTTAGAAATATATAGTTCAAAAACTGATAAACTATCAATGACTATGCAGGCATAAATGTTTGGATATGATATGATTTTCAGAAACTGATATGAAATATAAAAGTAGATTATAAAACAATCGCTACAAACAAAATAGAAAATTCGGTTTATGTATATATCATCTACACAAAATTACACAGACCTGTCTGGATTTGTAATGCTAATAATTATTTCTCTATATCAAATTGTAACACACTGGATCACCTGAAAACCTAACTACACAAAGGTTGCATAAATACACAGACATGAACAAAAGCATTTTTCACAGCAATAGAGACATATCTTCTAAAACTTCGAAGTGGAATCCATCAGGAAAACCATAGTTCTTTAAAATGTGTGACTGCAGGCTCAGATGAAAGTGCTAATGGGCTTGTGTGAGAGCACCATGGCTGCCACCCTTGTCCTGAATGCACTTTTAGATCATATCACAGTGACTCATAGTGATGTGAGTTAAACCCTGTAACAATTCCCACTGTAGAGAATTCAGTCTTCATGTAAATTAGATATTTCAGAATTGGAAGTTGCCTGTCTAAGGAAGAATCTCCACTATCTCTTGTGTTTAGCTGCTCTGAATTCTGCAGTCATCAAGGAAAATGGGGCTGATGACCAGATGGTTACTAACAGCCAGACAGTCTGCACCACACAAATAATTGCATGCAGTAATGTTAGTCCAATATATGCATATAATCAAAACAGCCTTACACAAATGTCTAAATTACAAAATAACACCACCTTGCATGTTACACACAGGATGAAGCATTGCCTTATTGTTTGCTTCAGACTTTTGCTTGTTAACTCTCAGATACTGTCACATACTTTTTCTTGCTAATCAAACTTACATATTTTTAAACAGACAATTACCAAATATTTATGGTACATATAAAATTTGTAACGTTTCTATAAAAAATAAATGATCAGGTCAGATAATACAAGGTATTATACTTGAGGTCCCTTAAAGAATAGGAGTTTCTGTAATACTTATACGATTTTTGTAAAATCTAGTATGTACAGAAATACATACTTTGAAAATACATTAGGCAAATGCCTCTCTACATTGCCTCAGTTCTCATTAACAAATCTCACTAGCATTATGTCCAGTAGTCAACACATTAGAATCTTCATATGTTTCTTATACTTGATGATTGGGAGAAACTCTGCTTGAGATTCAGCATCACTTAATCATAAATCTTTTTAGTGCAATTGTTGTTCAGTTATATACTCTGAGACTAGTGCTGTAACATGATTTTGAAGAGTGAGTTATCAGTCCATTTCCACTTTACTTCTTGCTCTTGGTTAACAATGTATGATTAGGTAGAATTCCTGGAATGCAGATATAAATTTCTCAATTATTTTCACTTGAAATTCTAGAAGGTGAAAATGTGAGCCACCAACCAGGCAGCATACAACAGCTGATATGAGGCAGAGGAGGTATGTGATGTGGAACAGTCAGAGGGTGGACCAGGAGGGAATGAAGTCTGGACTGTAAATGATAAATGAGTTAAAAAAAATCCCTTGCTATATATTGTACATAAAATATATTGAAGCATCATTTGTTGTGGTATCCAACAAACATATGCTTTTCAATGTAAATTATGTGTGTGTATATATATGTATATACATATATATGTGTATATATATGTATTATGTATATGTGTACATGTATATATAGAAATTACACACAGATATGGAAATTTTTAATAATGGTATGAGTTACCTATACTTCTTTGGCTTATGTTAAACAACCTTCTGATAATTGAATTGGAGAGTAATGACTGGACATAGTTCAGGTCTTTGACAATGACATGGATGGCAGTTTTCAAAGCTCTGCCTTATCATATCTGTCATGAAAAAAAGCAAAAGAAAAATGTCTGCTTAGTAATTAAGTGGCCATGGAGGGGGCAAGAAACATCTCCCTGAATCTGTTTTTTGTCAGCAAATAATGATCATACCCCCTGACAAGGCTGTGCAGATGATGAAATGAGATACTTTATGTGAATGTACCACAGGGATATGCACTTGCAAAGACAGCTGTTTTCACTCCATTCTGTCAAAACTTGAAGGATGCAGTGTTGATGATTAACTCTCAAAAATCTAACATTGTATAATATTTTTAAAGCCTATTAAAGGCTTCTTTATAAGTCCTAGACTACAGAAAAACAAAATTACAAAAAGGCAACACTGGCTGAGCACCAGAATCTAGTTCTCTAGTTCTCAAGTGTGGGTGTAACTGGTTCAACTGCTTAAGCTACTGTGGCCAGAAATCCCTGCTATGATGAACTTTGTCCTCAAACTGTGAGTCCTGTCCTTTAAGTTTCAATTGTCAGGGTACTTCATCATAGCAACAGAAAAAGTAGGGCAAGCATGCCTAGAATCAATAAAGCTCTGGAAAAGACAATCAGAGCATGAAGAATTAAAAAGATTCTTACGTTCAATTGATACTGAGAATGTACTATTATGGAGCTCTTCGACAAGAAGTCTTATAGTCCTTTGATTGACTAAACAATAAAAGCATGCTGTATGCTACTGAGATTGTTAACATATTAAAATATGTGTTTGTCATAAAAGACAGATACAAGGTGTAACAACATTTGGGGCTCTGATGGTTAACGAATGGTATAGGTAAAAGTAGAGGAAGGTGGCTGGCTGGTTTTCTATACAGGAAGTGATGTAATTCATTCTGACAGATACGTTTAATCTAAGTTAAACACCTACTTTTAAACCTTAGATGATCAAGTAAACAGGTAAAAGTGTAAATGAACTAGACCAGGCCTGCACATGACCTTCCAAGAGCTTCAAGGAAACATATTTAAGAAGGAGGAAGATGCATTGAAAGACATGGATTCTACCTCCATTTTCCCTGTTTCCATGACCCTGTCAGTCTGGTTCACTCAAGCTACTTAGATCTTTGTTATGACAGTGTTAAGTGAGAAGTGATGTTCTCATCCAACTTTAGAATTGAAAGAGGCTGACATTTAAAGAAGTAATCCATCCCAGAAATCAGTCAGTTAATAACTGGCAGGATCAAGCCTAGAACTCAGTTGATTGCTTTTACACATCACCACTGCTTATTAGGCTCTTAATTGCTTAATATTATAAAACTTTTATAGTTTGTATAATTCAAAGTTCATGATCTCATTTGTTGTTTCTAGTAAAACAACAAATTATTCTAGTTATTTCTAGTATATTTTCAGTATAAAATGCTTGCATTTTTATTTTATAAGTTCACAAATACTAGCTTTGTAAATTTACAAAACTCCAATTAGTGTCAATGGCCAAATTTTCACATGAACATAGTTCTGAGAATTATTATCATCAGACCGAGATGCCTAAATAATTTACACATTAGTGTACATTTAAACAACCAAATTTTCTGTTTTAAAACTACTTATAAAAGAAGTCCAGTGTATATTTGAAAAATAAAAAATGTTTTTATGCTACAAGAGGTATAAGCAGCAACTTGACAAAAGGGAATTGTGCAAGAAAATCTTTCTAGAACATTAATATTTAAGGCAATAGAAGATAGTGGTGATAAAATTCAGTTTCATATTTTATTTGACCATTTTATGATGCAGTCTAGATGATTGCTACATATGGATAAATATTGTAGGGTTTTGTCTGTTATCATTGTATATAGAGATTACCTGTTTTCAAAAAAGAATTAAGTTGATTTGCCTAAGGATTGATATTTTGTAGTAGTGTGAACTTATAGAGCTAAGGTTTAAATGTGATGATTGGACTTTAAGTACACTGGCTCCCCCTAGCTGGCCCCTTCCCCATCTATCTCCTTATACTGTAGCCCTCCATGGTACCTGGCACACAAATGTAGATGCTTTCCCATTGGAGGCATTTATGGTATATTTACTCAACAAATGGATAAACTATCTAAAGCATAAATATATTACTATTTGGGGACAAACTCAAGATTTCTCTAGGCTGTCAGGATTATTTAGAACATAAATGTCTCAAAAACTTGTTGCAACACTATTCACTGACCATCTTTTTCAGAGCATATCTCTGATGTCCTTTGTTTACAGTGTCAACAATACAAGTGTGGAGTAGCAATACCTGGTCCAAACATTCAGAGTTAAACATCTTCAGTCACCTACAGTAATTAATGACCAGAGCAGTCTTCATCCAGGTAGAATTGAGTGAGGAGTTTTCCTAATCAAACCTCTTGGCTGTGATCCAAATAAGTCAGAAAGTTTCTATCAAGAAGTATGTTTACAGTCCACAGCATAGTTATTGAAGACACCACTGGGCCACCAACTGAGTGTATCTTACATGTAGCATATACCAGTGTTGAAATATGCTGGACACAAAATTGGTGGCTGGATTATTCATAATGAATTCTACTCCAAAAGACCAGCCATGAAGCCTCATGGAGAACCTTCTCTACTCCAGTTTAAAAGACTCTGAAATCATGGGATTGCTGTGGGCTACGGGATCACAAAACTGTGACTGTCATTTCTCTTTCACTCTGATCAGAGATTGGCTCCATTTCTTGGCTTATCTCTGATATGGCATGTCTCAGTAGCCTAGCACATACACACAAAGAAATGCTATTTAAGATCCCTTCAAAACTCACTACTACTCTTAGAACTTTAGCATATGCCTTGAAAGTACTTTGGAAGACTATGTTACACATTCCAGCTATGAATTTTATCCTTATATAATGTTACTGAGTTCTTTTAAATACAAACTTCACTTTACAATCCGTTACATTTCCCCCTGGAGAAACTCTTTTGCCCTTTAATAGTATAAGCTCATGCCAGCAATATAATTTCCAGAGCTCATATTTGTGGGAGGAGAAGAACTGACATTGGTTGCTAAGATCTGTGAATGCTTTCTCTTTTCTTTATCTTCTGAAAATATTGAGAGGCTTTAAGCTAGTTTTCTAAAGTATACAGAACATGGATGCTTAGGAATGGTGGGAGCTGAGACGGGAACCTGAGCATAGCACTGACATCATTCTATGCTCGGCACATATGGCACAGCACAAAAGCAGTACTGGCTGAGCACACAGGTCTATTCTGGACTCCAGTTGGCTTTAATTATGAGCAGGCTTGCTTCTTATCATTTACAGTTACATCGTTCTCCACTGACTTAACTAGAAAAATATAATTTTATACAGAAGTTGTTTCACCATTTATGTTTTAAATTCATACAAAATTGGGGATGGGAGGGGCTGAAACGGTCTCCAAATCTGCTCCTCATATATATGCACTTAAGAAAATCCTCACCACAATCTCTGCAATTGGGTCAGCTTGCACAAAGACATGTGTGGTAGACATGAGCTCCCTCTGCACCCGCAAACCTTGTAAGTGACACCTCATAATAGTGCAAATGAAGCATAGCATGAGAAGAAAATGAAGAAGAATGAACCTGGATCCTCAGCCCAGCAGTTTCTAAAACATAAGAGACTAAATTTTCTTCCTTAAAATATGTGACCTGAGCTTTCCTTTCCTTTTATACATTTAAACATATATGTATGTACTCCTTATTAAGAAATAAACAGTCTTACGCTTCTCAGAAAGTCTAATACAATCAAACAGGCTCATGTATTTGTCCACACATGCACATTTGCAAGAGTCACAGATTTTAAACGAAGCCTCGTTTTTTTTTACTTGCCTTCGTTTCCTGGTAGAAATTTATCACACTGTCGTTTACCTTTGTACTTTGCTTTCTCTCTCATCTATTAAGCAATTCTTTCCTTGTGAGCCCTTTGTCCTAATAATTAGCTAAATATTCATCAAGCTTATTGACCCAACAAATTCACCATCACCTCTTTCTTATTAGGTTTCTTTCAAGCTACCACCCTACCTGCCCTGCTCTGGGACCCTCTGTACTTCCTGCACACCCTGGTTTCAGAGTTCACTACCCTCAGAGGCTGATTTTTTATCCTAATGTTCTTAGCTTGTTCTCTATAGAATTCTCTTTTCTGGAGAAGGGAGGGGAGAAGTGTGAAAACCTCACACCTGAATTTTATTTAGGATCTTAAATTCTGAGTGGCAAGTATGTGGAGATGGAGAGTGGTTTAACAAACAAATGTGGCCACATAAATAGCATCTCTGAAAGTTTTCTGACCCTAAAGAATAACTATGGCCCATACACTGTCTCTACCAGCCCATCATGGTTTCTATTTTTCAATGATAGATGAGCCTGATTTTTCATTCACCTACAATCAGTGTATTCTGGAGGGGAATAAATGTTACCAAAGACCAGTAGACGGCGTCTTCCTGGGGTAGAAGCTGCATTTGGAAAGGAGTGTCCAACTGCTACAGGGGCCCTTGTGTCTGTCACCTCCACAGGCCCTATCCCCATTCTCAAGCCTCATCACTCGGTCACTGCAGAGTCAGACCCACAGAAAACTCATGTGCATATGAGATTATTAGCTCATAGCGCCTCAGTGCTACAATTAGCCATCCCACGCCCTCGCATACCCCCATCTGGTTCACCACGCCCACCCACCCACGCTCTGTCTGGCCCTCCTGTGCCCTGGCTCTCCGTCCTCCCACGGGAGTGGTATAGTTCTGCACAAAGGCAGGGCAGTGGTTGCGGGCTACGCTCAGGTAAGGTATGCTCCCCAGCATCTAGGGAGTCAGCAAAAGGAGCACCTGAAACTCATTACTGTTGCCCGGGGATCTGCCCTCTGATACTCATAGGAAGTCCTGGTTCAGGTTTTTGTAGGTGTCTCTAAAGGAATTCCTGGGAGAACCAGGTAAGTGAGGTAAACAATCAATTCTTTGGAGCCAAAGTGTGTCACTATTCCACTCCCAGTGAGGGGTTGCCAGGGTGACCTGCCTCTGTTCATTAGATCATGCTGTAGCTTTTCATACCTAACCCACAGTGGTCCCCAGGTAGGAGGTCTATCCCAGGAGAAGGGGCTAAGACTATAGTTGTAACAGTTTCCCCTGGGAGGGGAAATACATGGGAGGGGGCAGAGGATCCAAGGAGCAAAGTCTTAAAGGTGAATGGAGTGCAAGAAAGAGATGGAAGAACAGCCAAAGAAAGTGATCGCAATTCCCAGCCTGTTGGGTAAATGAGTAGGTCTTACACTCAGAAAAGACAAAGACTAAGTGAAGAAAGCGTCACATGCGCTGAAAAGAGAAAAAAATCCTGGCTGATTTTATTTTTGGCAATTCGGTGAATCTGATACAGCTTTCATCTAAAGAGGATACTGGCTCACAAGGCACACTCAGCTCTTTTCTAACAAACTGGAAAACAGGTCCCTTTTTCTCAAATTCTTCTTCCTCCAGGCAGAACTCCTGGCTTAGCCCAGGCAGCCTGCACTCCATGGAAACCCTCCATGGAAAGAAGAGCACAGAGGAAGAAGCTAGCTAGACTGGCTGTGTTCAGGAGCCTGATCTTCAGGGAGATAGATAGAATCTTTGAATCCTCAGATCACTCCCATTGCATCTAGAGAATAACTCGGCCGTGTGTGTGTGTGTGTGTGTGTGTGTGTGTGTGTGTGTGTGTGTGTGTGTGTGTGTGTAGCGGAGAAAGGATGGTTTCCAGGAGGAACTCTGTGTCCAGTAGGGATTGACCAGAATCAGAGAGGGTAGCTCATTAATCTGCTGCCTTCTCCAAGAAAAACACATGTGGGGCAAGAGGGATTGGCCTCCTGTTGAGTGGGTGCCTAGTCCCGGGACCTCTTTCCTGGCACTGCAGTCTGGGAGCAGAGCTTCGGAGGAATGTACAGGTTCGAATGCTCACTGCTTGGGCCAGGGAAGATAGATGGTCTGGAGGTGGGGCAGCGCTGCACAGACAAAAGGTTCTGCAGAGCCCTCCTCTATCTCCATCAGGTCCCTCTGTGGAGCGCGGCGCCCCATCTGGCCACTAAGTGACCTTCTGACGAGAGACGCCCCCTTCCAGCGGGTCCAGGCTCCCTGACCAGGCTGGTCCTTTATTAGATGCCCACATCTCCCAGCACCTCGGCGAGGCACGCCCCTCCCACTCCTCACCATAAACACCCGCGCTGCCTTCACCCATCCCCTTCTATTGTCTTCAAAGAGATAAGTGGCTCCCAACAAGCACTCCTAAATGCACCTCCCTTTTCTCTGGCTCCCATATCTTAGAGCCTTAAGGGCAGAGACGCTGCGAGCAAGTACAGGGTTGAGGAGCCAGGGGATAACCCGCAACAACTTGGCATTGCAGACCCACCGTGTCCGCCTCGCAAGGATGCTGGTGACCTGTAGATTGCAATAGGCACTGAATGATGCTTGCTGCTGCCATGGAAATGGTGGATGTGGTGCGCTCCCAAACTGGATGCCCCCCAGGCCACTCCTAGGAGGCCGCTGAGGGTGAGCGGGACTATCCAGAGCAGGGCCAGGCGCCCCCCTGCGCCGCCGCCACTGCCGCCCCCAGGCGATCCCAGCTCGGCGCCGCACCGGAGCATCCTCTGGTACATGACGGGGCTCCCGCCAAGGGGCAGCCGCCGCGGGAGGCAAAGTTTGGGGCACAAGAAAAGGAGAGGAAGCTGGGGATCCGGGGGCTCGCGGTGGGCTGCGGGGCTGGCCGCCTCACCGCGCCAGGGCACCCATCCTCTCCCTCCTTCGGACAGTCTTCTCGGGGTCCTGGAGTCTGCCGTGCCCTACACCCCAAACAATCCGAAACATAGCCGAGGCGAATGCAGCTGGCAGGGGGACTTGTCGGGAAAGGCAGCCCCGAAGAACAGCAAGCGCAGAGAGGGTGGCTGCTCCCAGGTTTGCAGGGCTCCAGGTTCTCCAGAGATACTCCCCAAGAGTTTCGGGCGAGAGTGTGTGCCGGTGTTGGAGAGCCTGGAAATTGTTTAAAGCTCCTCCCGGAGGGTCTTCACTTCTACATGACAGCCATCCACCGGGAATCCACTAGGTAAATCCATTTAGCATTTTGCGTGGGGAACGGGGAGACCACTTCGCCTGTCCAGCTTCCTTTCAGGAGAGAAGCAGACCCCATGGACGCGAGGTACCCCTTCCCTCCATTCAGCCCTGGCCAGCTCTCCGGCTCCTGTTAGCCTCCCCAGGGCAGCGCGCAGAGCAGCGGCGCGCATCGCCTGCTCCAGAGGCAATCTCCGAGTCCGCCGCCTCCTGACACTTACGCCCGGCGATGGGTTCAGAGGGAAGAGGGCACCCTTGTAAAGACAGCAGGGATCGAACTGGGGAAAGCCAGCAGAGAAAAAGCAGGAGCAGATGAAGGAACGGAAGAGGTGAAAAAAATTTAAAAAAAGAAAGAAAAGAAAAGAAAAAAGAAAAATAGAAAGAAAAATAAATAAAAGAACTGAAAACCACACACGCTGGTAAAGCCAGGGGCTCTATGCAAATCTGCAGTCTCAGAACAGCAAATCACGGAAGCTCGGATGCAATGCAGAGGACGAGCCTATGTAACGAGGGAGGCTGGTCTAGCTTCCCGCAAAAAAACCCGCCCGCTTTGCCTCTCCCTGGCATTCTCCACACATCATCGGGACACGTGGATGGCGATGAGGGGGAAACACCTAAAAAGCAACGCTCCCTCCTCAGCCAGGTGATCCTTCCCTCTGAATCACTTGGACAAAAGGCACGGTCCCCTACCCCTCTGCATAAAAGTAACCAGTGTCTTTAGAGCTCTTAAAAGGGAAGGAATCCGGCTTTTTTTATTGGACCAAACTTGTTCTGCCGGGTGTTCAAAACCAAACTGCTAAAAAATGTTTGACACCATCCACTCGGCGTCAGTTCCGATGATATGCTTACTGCATGTATTATTTATAACAAAGAACCCTCCTTCCCATTACACCATTGTGCCTCACAGGAGCCAGTGTAAGTCAAGGGAACTGAATGAAAGTCCAGGAGGGCAACAAGATGAGCAGCCAGGTAAGACGTAGAAGAAGGAAGCAGGGATCAGAAGAGGGAGAGAAGAGAAATTAGAAGTGATGTGAATTAACACGTTCAGTAAATAAATTGTGATATCCAAGAATTCTTGAGATATCGAGTCGTCCAGCTGTGATCTCTTCTCTTCTAATGGCCGATTCTTTCCCTATTTCATAAGGGAAATAGAATCAGAGACAAACATTCTAAGACCTAGTGTCCCCAAGAACAAAAAAGGACATTTACATGAAACTGGACATCTTTCCTGAAAGCTTTGGGTCTCCAGGAAAAAAAAAAAAAAAAAAAAAAAAAAAAAAAAAAAAAAAAAGGTTACCTCTCATACTAGATCACACACAGTACATGTAACCCGACAGAAGGACCACCTTCAGATTAAGATCAGGGGCTATGGCTGAAGTATTGCCCAGTATTTCAACAAATCATAAGGGCAACAGTGTGCCCCCTAGGGTGAGAGTCTTTCAGTTATTTCTGTTGAAAGACAAATTAATATACCTCTGAGCACACAACCTCTCAGGGACTTTTCACTCTATGTATAATATGCAGCAAAAATAAGAGAACATGTGTTCTATTAAAATATTATTAATTATTGTTATACTAAGACATGATATCAAATAGTGTTGGCTTGGTTTGAACTCCAAATCCTTCTAACCCTTCTTCATAAGCACTGGGATTATGGGAATGTGTTACCATACTTGATGTGAACTCTCACACCTTTGAAAGTTATTCTGAGAGGATTTGGTTCAAATCAGCTTCTTATCCACAGGGCCATTTGAATTTGTATATTGGATGCTAGCTCAGATAAGATTTTCACTCAATCCACAAACAATATCAGGCATTCCAAATCAAATGCGTGGCAACCCATCATCACCCCCATTGCCCTCAAAGCTTACTTCATTTTACTGGCAGTATAATTCTTCAGAGCTTTATTATTCTAAATACATTGTTTCTTGGTTTCCCAGAGGGGCTGAAATATCAAGGGAACAGAATCTGGATCTCCTACTGTGTGCTGCTTATATTCTTGCATTTTGTTAAGTATGTACATTAATTCATGTAAAGAGTCTTGAATGATTATATACATTATATGTATTATATAAAGTACAGCTCCAAGAGAATGAATAAAATCATCTTCATACTATGTTCTTAAGACTATATATAGGTCGGGGATGGAGAAGGTGGGTGTGTGGGGAGGAGGATATGTGAAAGTCCCACAGCCAGAGTTTGGACCTCCAGAACCCACCTATAACACAGAGAACAGTTCAGACATCTGTGACCCCCGTGTGCCCCTACAGAGACTGGAGGTAGTGACAGGAGACTCTCCAGAAGCAGGAATATCACCTAAAGCAGTTTACAGAGCAACAGGAGATCTTGTCTCCAACAAGGCACAAAAAGGGCAGACACCCATAACTGTCCTGTGCTTTTCACACGTGAGCAGTGGTATGTTCACACCCACATCTACTAACATGTGTACACACGTAGACAGGGCTGCTTATAGGCACACATTCTGAATGTGGCATTTCAGTGTTTTTGTGGAAAGAGGAGAGAAGACTGGTTTAGCTGACAGAAAAGCTATTGTAATTCTTTTATTAATTATGTCACATTGCTTTCTTGGCCTCTCACTGAAGCACCATGAATTCATTCATAGAGGAGTCAGTCACCCTCTTATCTTTCTTAACAAGTCCATGAGGTAGAAAAGATATACTGCACTATTTAATGTTAAAGTGTTTTTTAAAAATCTAATTCTTGGGCAGTGGTGGCACACGCCTTTAATCCCAGCACTTGGGAGTCAGAGGCAGGCAGATTTCTAAGTTCGAGGCCAGCCTGGTCTACAGAGTGAGTTCCAGAACAGACAGGGCTACACAGAGAAACCCTGTCTTGAAAAACCAAAAAAAAAAAAAATTTAAATTCTTCATGCATTTGAGGCAGAATGCATCTTCTTCTCCCATGCAGGTGTAAACTGTCTGGGCTGATTAACATACCCAATAGCTTATACCCTGTCTGTCAGTAAGAAATGGAGTGTATTTTCTTCAGTACCCCATAGATGGTGTAATTTGTCCTTTCCAAGTAGATCCCTGAAAGGGACAGGATCTAAGTCTTCCTTTGTACTCCCTCTAGTGCCCAGCATACGTGAAACATAGGTAATCTCAAACACACCAAGTTCTCATTATTTTCTATAGTTATGGTCCATAATCATGGCCATGGTTATAGTCACCGTGAGCACTGAAGCAGAAAATACTGAATCACTGCTGTTTGAGAAATGTCAGGTTAGGTTCTTCTGAACCCTGGTAACATCATTTTAAATCACTAGTAAACAAACAACCTTTTTTTACATTTCTATTTAAAGATATTACTTGATATACATTGTCCATTAACTAACATTGAACTCTTGACCCAACTGAAGCTTATGTAAGACATGCATTTTGTCTGTCAAGTAAATTTGAGCCTGTAAGCATTTCAGTGATAGGTCTGGGCATTATTTTCAAATATTAAAATCAGTAACAAAAAGCATAAGGGGGTAAGCAAAGAACTTGAGAGATGAGTCCGAAGCAGGAGAATCATGTAGGTACATGAGGTACTGTCTCATAAAAAAAAAAAAAAGTCAAAAGTCAAAATCAGTCAGTCAACCAAAACAAAACCCAAGAGAAATATAAAAAGTTTGTCACTAAATAAACTGCAATCTGAACCCTTTTGTGTGATACAGGACCAAAGGCAGGGAGGCAGAGAGAGGCTTGTTCAACTTGACCTTTGAACCCCTTTGAGGGACTGAAAATTTCACTAATTTTTGCACATGCATTAATGATTATCAAAGCATCAGAATTAATTTAAGGTGACACACTCTAGTGAAGGGGAGGATGAAGAATCTTTCTCGTGTGAATAAACAAGATTGACTGTGTTTGTTATTCTCTCAATTGCTAGGAAAAGATTAGGTGGCACGTTAGGAAGTGACTCCTATACGTTAAAGCACATACAAAGAGAATCAATGCAGAAGGTCCCATTGAGTTTCCAAAGACAATTCACTGAAAAAGAATCTCCCTCCTGCCTTATATTGCTGAGGGCCTTGGGGGATAAAGGCAGGGTTAGGGAAAGGGTAGGTTGGAAATCTTAGTTTTACAGGGGTCTCAAGAGCTTAAGAAGGAGTATTTATGGCTGTCTTGACAGAGAAAATTGTAGCTATTGTCTCTCAGGCAGATGTCCAGGGCACCTTTGCAATACTTAAGAGGTACTGAGGTGGACACAGTGCTGCTGCTGCACAGGCAGTGTTTGTTATAAATGGTAGTAATTTTGTGAAACAAGAAGCAGTTCTCTGTCCAGATGGTGGGAAAACCTTACAGACAAACACCTGCCTCTACTGGATGAGGTAATAAAGCTTGATCTTATTGTTCAATCTGCGTCTCTTCAGATGACTAGGCTGGCAGTTTAAGATTATGCTAAGGAAAACTGAGGCATGCCTGACAAACTGTTGTTTTTACATAGCTTAATAATTAGTCAGAGGAAACATGGGGCTTTGGCTACCTGATTTTTTTTCGGTATGTGTAGTACTTGAAAGTCACTTTATCTGGGTCTCTCTTCTTTCCTTTTGAGATACAGACTCATTGTACCGCTCACACTGTTCCCATGTTATCATCTTGCCTCAGCCTCTGCAACAGCTGGGGTTGTACCAACATACTGACTCCTCATCCACAGTTTATATTCTGTTGTCACAGATACAGCCTTAGAAGCCAGAGATAGTTGCTAAATGTCTTGAGCCATCACAAACTCTAATAAAGATGGAGCTTTGTTTTTAAGTTTGAATATACTTCTCTGTTTAAAATAGATTAATACATATTGAAAGTTGTTGAAGTGAGGGCTTGGAACTGGCTCTCTCTGTTTCAATTATTAATGTAGCAAATTTTAGGGTATAGGCAAAATCGCTTGTATACACATTTTACTTCTATTTGAATAAAATAATCTGAATCCTAATTGCATCCATACTTTATCATGTGTAATGATGTCAAAATAATACTGAGAACCAACAAGTTATCTGTAGTCAACACGACTCAATGTTCTGATTGTATTAACTCAGATAGTCATTACAAAATGATGTGAAGTCGATATTCACATTGCTTCCTGATAGCCACCTAATACTGAGAGATGATAAGCTGGACACACTTTAGCACTACAATACTGTCATATTAGTATGAAGGAAAACATTTTTGGCAAATCACCTTTGGGCTTGCTTGTAAAAAGAACATAAAGAAAAAAAAAAGAAAGAAAAAGACTATAACTTCTTCAACCTCCCAAAAAGAGCTATACAATTTCATGCATACTTATTATTAAGGCTTATTTTTATAATAGAAACTGATCTATGTCTTGCATTCACTATTACCTATATGGGGATCTGTAGAGGAATAGTTAACTCTCAGTTGCCTCTTACAACTTTAGCACCTGACTACTACCCAAAGGAACCAGATAGCTCTGTGTGTTCAATCATCCCAAGATAACTCAAACAAGGATCTACCATGAACAACAACATGAATACCCAAATGGCCATTTCAAACTATTTTCTTATATCCAAAAGTTACTCTTTCTGTCTTAAAGAATGGAATGGTTGCCAGGCAGACATTTCTACCTTTTCATGGTTTTCTTAAGCTTAATTGGAAATCCTTATGGCTCAGTATTAAGCTTTTTAAATAGGAAAGTAGACATTAATGTAGCAGAGGGGAAGCATATTAAAACCCACAGGCAGCACTAATCTTTTAAAAATTAAAATGAGATGTCAGTCTTGTACCTTGCAGTTGTACTGATATCATTGTAGAGACAAGCTGACCCCATATTTCTACCTATCTGAAGGAGAAATGCGGGAAGAATTCATAAAAGAATAGTCTGTGAGAATTGTAAACGTAAACTCCTGATCTTGTTGCCTCTCTATACAATGTTAGATCCTGAAGGGTATTTTGAGATTGATCAGTATAGACGAACAAGGCCACAAGAGAGAAAGAGAGGAAATCCACACTGAGCAGTTAAAAAGCACCCCTGGGCATCTGTTGTAATCCCTTTGTTGGCTTTTTACCTCCTTAATACGATAAACCTGTAGCAAAATTGTCATCTTGTGTGTAGTTTGTATATAAATTTAGAAGTTCATTTTCATCCCCAAACAGTGCCATCCAGTCACGTACACAGACTGGTATATATAGTCAATCTACCTATTACTTAGAGTCTACTTGAGTAATATAAGTCAGGTAGAGCAGTGTAAGTTCAACAAGAGCTAACATGACATGCAATTCACTGAAATGAAATTAAAGTCTGGATATTCGGTTGACTTCAGTGAAATCAAGGTTACTTATATGTAGGACTGGAATATTTATGATCTGTATGTTTCCTTTGTCCTATTTAGTAAAAATGTAATTTATGATGGCCTAAATAAAAATCAGTGCCTAAGCACCAAGGTACTATCTTTACCTATTGCAGGCATCTGCTCAAGTACCAACCATTAAAGTCATTGCCAGAATTTATTGTCTGTCTACTTTGCATCAAACTTGTATTGTTGACAAACTGTCCCATAGCCCATGTTCTTCCAATGTGAGTGTGTGCATACCTTAGTTAGGAATGGAGCTGCTGTGCCAGTGTATGAGTTTGAATCTCTCTCTGCCATTTTTAATGTGACATCAGGTATCATCTATCCAAGTCTGCTCATCTGCAGAAGGATTATGGTCCTGCATTTAATATCACTGAAACATGTTTCATGATGGGTTAAATAAACACTTTATTCACATATGCACATTTTAGTCAGATACTGAAAACATAAACAAAAGGAGCTGTGAAGTGAGTCTGAATTTAACAATATTTTCAGCTTTCTTTAACCTGTCAAGCCTGCTAACTTATCAAATGATTTATTAATTTGGCTTCCCTAAATCTACCATGCTTACATTATAGTGTGCATTGGAAACTCTATAAGGTCTGTTATTTTTTTTTATGCATTGGGTCACAGGTTTCTTTGGTTTTGGCCTCCTGAATGTTTGGTGACTAGGTGACTCTGAACCTGCTGGGCTAAAGGCACAAGACTTCCTCTGTCTGAATGCTGCCCTTGACACAGGATTCACTAGTGAACACAATGTGCTTTTTGGTCAAGCTACTCAGCAATGATGTCACCTCCATTAACTGCCTCCAAACTGTAGACAGGAAGGCGTGCTCTCAGCATGCAGGACGGTGTGGGACAGGAAGGCGTGCTCTCAGCATGCAGGACGGTGTGGGACAGGAAGGCTTGCTCTCAGCATGCAGGACGGTGTGGGACAGGAAGGCGTGCTCTCAGCATGCAGGATGGTGTGGGA
>JANHMN010000010.1:74004460-74118941 GCA_030674055.1 Rhabdomys pumilio | reverse complement strand
GGTGTGGGACAGGAAGGCGTGCTCTCAGCATGCAGGATGGTGTGGGACAGGAAGGCGTGCTCTCAGCATGCAGGATGGTGTGGGACAGGAAGGCGTGCTCTCAGCATGCAGGACGGTGTGGGACTATTTCTCTGCTGTAAAGCATTTTTGAAGACTTCAAGACACCATCATTTTCATCTTCTAGCATACAATAGTCTAGTTGGAAAGTCTATCAATTTCCCAGCTACTCTTTGCATCTGAGCTCTTATCTGGTGACTGTGTTAGTGGCCTTTACTAACTTATTAGCAATGTGACTTTAGGTAGGCTATTTAAACGTAATTTCCTCATCTGAAAAAATGATGCTAATAATTGAAGGGTCACTGTGTCTATTAAGGGATGTGATACATTCCAAATAAGATATTACCTGTCACATAAATGTACATACTGCTGTTATAGCTAATTATTATCTTGGTTTTTTTTTCTTTATAGAAAGAAAATCAATCTTGGTAATATTTGTTTTCAAATAAACCCCCCAAAACTGCTAATTTTACAACTAGTCATCCTCTACAAAAAATGCAAGTAGGACATCTTTCCCAGATGCTGGCATGTCAAGTTTTGTGTCTGGCTAGCATTAGCCACAGAGAAGACCCGTGCCATAGACTGACAAGCTGGTACCTGTCTGCCTACATAACAGAGCACAGTCCTCATGTTCTTGCCTCTCTGCACAAAAAGTAACATGAGCCTGTTCAGGATAGAATCATATTTAGAAGGACAATTACAAGTTAAGGTAGGAGGTTGTGGAACAAATGCACAATTTGCTGGTTCTCTAGTAAGCGCAAGCATTTAAACCAGTAACCAGAAATCATGTCCATACCATGTGTTTAATTTCCTGAGCATCCAGCTTTCAGATCATGAGCCAGCTTACTCTGTCTTTGCAAATCTCTATTCTGAAACCTACATCTCCTTTTGCATGCAGTAAAAGGAATGAAATCATGCAGTTTGGATAGGATCTTAAATAGCTTTACTTGGGATCTGTAATCTGATTAGGAATTTGCCAGAGTGATATTTTGTTGTTAGTACTATAGCTCACTGTGCAAGGCCACTCCACTATAAAGATCTCCTTCACTGCAGGCCAAGTTAGAGCTTCATAGCATGACTCTAAGCCTCAAAGTTGGCTTCTGTGCAGCCTCTCTGGTTTTATCTGCTGCAACTGTTTCCCCTGCAGACCCTGTGTTTCCACCATTGGGTGTGCTTACTCTTTTCTAAACTGTGGAGAGATGTTTGTTTCTTTGTTTTGCATTACCCACCTTATTCCTTTAGAGAAAAAAAAAAAGGATACAACTCCTTCCCCATTCTTCCCTCCTAATATTAAATCAATCTTCAATCATTTTTTGTTTTGTTTTTGTTTGTTTTCATTTTGTTTTGGTTTGGTTTTCAGGACAGTTTTTCTCTGTGTAGCCCTGGATGTATTAGAATTCACTCTAGAGACAAGGCTGGCCTCAAATTCAGAAGTCTGCCTGCCTCACCCTCCTTGTGCTGGGTTTGAAGGTGTGAATCATCACCACCTGTCTTCAATCAAAATTTTAAACATAATTTTTTGTTGTAACTTTTAGGATGCTGTCAATAATTTACTTTCTTAATTACTGGAATATCAAAAATGAAGACAAGTAATAATATGCTCAAATTAGAGCTGTGTAGAGGGAGCATATGAATTACCAAAGTTGGTCCTATATTCATGTTTAGGAGTTTCAAAGGACCTAGGTTAATAGAGACATAAAACCCCTTCCTCAATTTACCCAGGAACTCTTTGGTTAACATTTTCTCTTGCTTATAACCAATAAAAAGCTAAAGCTTAATTTTAACTAGAATGCCAAGATAATTGATAATAAAACATAACAGAATTCATTGTCATGTTTTCCTACTCCTGTAATAAGAGGATAAGGCATGAAAACAAAATGCCACCAGGCTAAGCTACATGGCGGCAGCGGAATTCTAGAAAAGTTCTATAGCTAATTTCTGAATGTGTAACTGTGTGATCTTATAGTGGGAACGTTGTCAGCTTCATTATCCTGATAATCATTCAAAAGCGTTAAACACTAAACTTAGCATTAAATGTATTTGCCACGGGCCAATGAGAGAACCATAGCTGGGCAATGGCAGGACTCGGTGTGGGTACTTCATGACTCGAGTCTCCTACAATGTCAATTTCAGGGTGAGTGGTACATGTTCCAAAATATCAATTCCTAAAACACGGCGGATGATTTGTTTCTCGTATAACACATATATGACCTTTGAAGCATTTTGAAAAAACCATTAATCTATTTTTTTAAACTGTCTTCCTTTTCTTTTGTAAAAGAATTGCTTTTTCTCCCACGTGCTCTCTTCTGTTGCTATGATGATTCCCCCAGAGGACCATGTGTTTATCTTGACAGGTGTTAGTAGATCCAGAGATCTCTGTGGAATTGTTCCTGCCTGCACCAAGGTACAGTAGAAAGCATAATGCTGCAAAGGTAATGAACTTACCTTATTGCATTCTGAATAAAAGAAGTCACACAGCAAGTGGAATTAATTTGCTAATGTCTTTGTAATGAAGCTTTCATTAGACATATGTTGTAGTCTTCAATATCTAACAGACAGTACATATTAAACAAAGCAATACTGATAATTGTTTTGAATGTCTGATGATTGCTTCATAGAATGTTCAGTAAAATAGCTTATCCTCAGATTGTTTTAAATACCATATCTGGGAGATACAATAAACATTTCTAGATATGCATTTTTAAAAATTATGACTAGATGAAATAAATTCCTTTTTCTCTGCTTCTCTTCGACAGTTAAAAGTAGATTTACTATTTTGTTGGTGGTGCTGCTGTGAGTTTCTCAAAGAATATCTCAGACATCACAGGCTGGTAAGCTTGAACCCCCTATGGTGGTGAGGATGGATTTAAACACCTGACCCTCCTACCTCTACTTTCCCAGAGCTAGGATTACTTAGAGCCTCCTCTGATAGATTCCAGTCTATGGCATTCATTTTTAAAGGACAGAAAAAGAGAAGTTTTATGTATAGTGTATAATCTCATTTATTAATAAAATTTAGAGACTACTAATTGAAAATATAAGTGTTTTAATCCAATTCAAAGTGTTTTATATTAAAAGCAATGCTACCTAGCTGAGCAAACATTAGCTTAAATGGTGGTTGAACTGAATAGTTTAGTTTTCAGTGAAAGACCACTACAAATAAATGCAATCAACACCCTTTCATATTAGCAATATTTCATTTAAAATTTGTCAAAGACAAATTTCAAAACATTTCATAGAAAAATCTGCTTCTTTCAGATAATCATCAGTTTTGGTGCCCGAGCTGTCCTGTTCTGGCCAATATTTATTATAGGGTAAAGAAGAAGTACA
Source organism: Rhabdomys pumilio (assembly GCA_030674055.1). NCBI lineage: Eukaryota > Metazoa > Chordata > Mammalia > Rodentia > Muridae > Rhabdomys > Rhabdomys pumilio. The sequence goes on along the minus strand of JANHMN010000010.1, from coordinate 74,115,554 downwards.
AACAAGATGTCCTCATGGCTCCACTCTGCCATGATCTTAATTTCTTATTTCAGTTTTCCTTGCAAATTTTGCCCTGCTTCTTTATAATCAAAGTGTTTCAGGAGACGGGAAGATCTTATCCATCATGTATTTTACTATTATAATTTAAATTTCCTTACTCAACTATTATTCACTGCCACACTTTTCCAATGAAAAGGAAACAAGGTAAGAAAAAAGGAGAGGTTGGTCTTTTCTTCCTCAGCAGTAGCAGCCAAGAACTGCGTGAAAGCTATGCATCACGAAGAAAAGCAATTTCCTACTTGAGGGATTAGACACTACTCTCTTTTGTCCTGTTAAGTCAAAGTTTTAGTTATTTTTTTTTACAAGTAATACTGATTTTTTCAATTTACATAAATATTCTCTAGGGAAACTTCAAAAGACCCCACAAACAGAAATTTCTCAACCAATCAACAGAAGACACAAAAAGTAAAATGAAGTAGCCATCTTAAACCCTTGTGCAAGCATTTATACAGCATGTGGAGAATAAACTGCTAGACAAGCTAACGATAATTAACTCAATAGGAAAGATTCTGTATTGATCAACAAGGCTTTCTTCTCTTTCTTTACGAAAAATACAGGTGATTTTTATTTTGAAGCTATTCACATACGGTAGCATTAGACATTTGAAAGCTATGTAAATTTCTGCAAATGTTTGTTTTCACCTCTGAATTAAAAAAAAACGATATTAACTACTGCCCTTCATCAGCAATAAATTCATGCTTGAGGAAATATGTAACAGAACACTACACTCAACAGCACCATATAAAAACCATAATCATTTTAAAGTGCATTTCCATTCTTGGAGGCACCAAGCATCTCTTAAACAATAAAGGCAAAGCATAGGCACATGTCCAAAGCATGGAGAAGGAAACTCAAGAGCTGATTTTCACACTATTTTATAACTGTATATTGCTTATGTGAGTCATGTTTAAGAAACTTGTATATTTTCAGTGATGAAATCCATCATGTAATATACTTAAGAAGAAAGAGTCTTAAGAAGAAAAAGAGTGAAATCCAACTGTTGTGACAAATCTTCTAATTTATTTCATCATATACCTTAGGTGTTCTGTTTTATCTGGCTACAGTACCACCTTTCAAACTAGTGACTCATATCTGCATGCAGTAAGTGGTCGTGGATCAAGCACTATCTGGTATTTTGATTGTGTGTTTTCACCTGTTAAAATACTGACACTATTAAAACAGATTCATACTAAATTTCTTATAGGGATATTAAGGGCCAAACAACAATTATAGTTGCATGGCAGACATTCTCTACTTGGCATACAACTAGAGTATTATTTTTTAAACTCGGTGAGAAAACTATTGCATAAGCCAGAAAATTGCTTGTGAAAGCTGAAGGGAATAAATACCAGTAGCTAAATTAAAAGTCTGTGGACCAACTATCAAGCAGAATGAAATCGATCCATTGCAGCAAAATCAACTTAGACAATCAAAACTGTCTAAGATATTGAAGACATTCAGGATGCCTGAGAAAACGGGAATTTGTGAAGATGATTTTGCTCTGACCCAGTGAGAATCCATCAGTTCAATCATAAGTAAAAGCAGGTCAGTTTGGATCAACTAGGTTTCTAGGGCTGGAGACAAGAAAACAAATTAAAACTTGGTTTGATGACAAATCAGAGAATGGAAAGTATGTTCAGAGTTCAGATTACTGGTTTGTGTGTGTGTTTGTGTGTGTGTGTGTGTGTATGTGTGTGTGTGTGTGTGTGTAAAATGGTATAATTTTGAATGAGACCTGTACTTATTAGGTAGTGTCTGACTCAAAACACAATCATTAAAAGGGGGTGGGGCTGTCCACAGTAATATTTCTGGAGAAACCCAATTCTGTGATTTCCTAGAGCAAGCTATCACCTAAGGAAAGCTAATGTGACCCAGTAGTTATAATTTTGCCTTCAACATCTATGTTTCATTCTTCCTGACCAAGAGGAACATTTCTGTGTGAGCATTGTACAGCAATGCAGTCCTCTGAAAATGTTCCTTTTCTCAACCTTGCTTACGATCACGTTGTCTTAGTTAGTGGTGAAGCGATAGAAATGGAACTAGCACGTCTTTTTTCTCTTTCTTTCTTTCTTTTTTTTTTTTTTTTTAGTTTATTTTGACCTAAAACCTTGTTACTCTTACCAAAATTATAGAGTTACTTCTGGTGAACACTACCCATCTTGACACCATGTCCTCTAAACCATAGTAAAGACCGAGAAGCAAGAAGTGGAGGAGGGGAGCCTGAATGTTTGATGTCTTCTGACATGCTTTATTTAGGCTCGCGGCCACCTATTTAGACCTCTTAAGAAATCTTAAAACTAAGTGATCTATTTAGTCAGAAGTCAGTGTATTGGATTTTAGAAGCTAAATACACATCTGATGAACATAATCAATTTCCAGGAAAGATGGTTGCTCACATGGGTGAGTCAGCCCACCTATGTTCCAGGCACCCCACAGAAACATGTCTTCCTCAAGAAAACAGGTAACCTATGCTCTAGGTTTCGCAAGAACCAGAGCATTTTAGGAAATGTAAAACAGTTGCTTTTACTCCAAGACCATTAAAGACAGTAATTGGGAATTAAAGGGAACTAAGGGTATTGAAAAGGAGAAAATGCCTTTGGGTAAGAACATTATGGACCTAAAGGGAAGAGCTTGTGTTGTCCTTGCTGAACATGTCAGGGAAAAAATATGACTAAGAACATTCCATTCACTGAAGATATTAGTTAGAACTTGTAGGCTGAGAATATTGCTCAATGCACTTACTCCACAATTATAAGGACGTGACTTCAAATCCCAGCACCCTTTAAACAACAGCTCATGGTTGCGAGTGCTTATAACCCCAGCATTGTGGGGCAGTGCCTGGTCAGTCAGTCAAACTCCCTGGCTAGTCAACCTAGCCCAGATGGCCACTTTCTGTTCACTGTGTCAAGGCAATAAAACAGAGACCAATAGAGTAGACATTGGACATCTTCTGAATTTTACATGCACATACATGTTCTCACAAACTCATGTGAACCAATACCATACACCACTCACTCAGACTTAGAACCCATTGAAGCCAGATTCATATGCCCTCTCAACTTGGGGGGTTCGAGAAGTGACCCACGGTTATTTTTAATAAACACAGGTTTAGAGGTATTACACCCTAATATAAGAAATGTACAGCACCAGACATTCATTCATGTGTTTATTAATTAATATTTGAAGTTCCCTCCATACCTAATAAGTATACAAAAAAACCCATACTCCAAAGTACAATTTCTAAGAGGCCTCAGGCTTATCAGAGAGACACAATTAAGATGTGATTCTTGCTGAAGAAACAAATGTTTGGGCTTACTTATCATCCTGAATTGGTATAATGCCAATGTTTATTGATGTCTATGAAGAATTTATGTACACTTCTTGACTTTTAGGGCTTGAATTGTATATTTAATCTACTTGGTGCTAAAGGAACATTTTTTGTCCCAGCCAATCTACTGTCCTGCCCAGGGAGTTTCAAAGCAGCCATATATATGTCACAGACATACTTATTGACCAGGTATTTACCATCCATTTTATTAATGCTGTTTATGAATTTAAAAAGCATAGACCTATAAATCTTTTATACTGAATATGCAATCATTCTGCAAGGCTGCTATTAACTTTGATATACCTGTACAATCACCTCTCCATCAAAACATTCTCTTTGCTCTAATTCTTGGGGACCACACCATGATGAAATACATATAACCAAAAAGGTCTTAACTTCGGCAGCAAGAAAGTCATTGTGGCACAAGATCAATAGTTATACTGATTTCCCAAAGAATGTGTTTGCCATTGCTTCCTGGGCTCATCAAGGCCTCAGGCCAATATGTAAAACAACACTTGTTCTTTCTTCTATGTATGTGTTGTCTCTTCAAATTAAATAAAAATGTGCCCAGGACTGATCCCAAGGGCTGACATAGAAATTAAGAGTGAATGTTAAGTTAATAAAATCCATCTCAGCTCACAGGGCATCGCCTTCGTCATGCACTTATTTGCTACAAAACAGGAAAAAAATTAACAAAACCTTTCTAAAAGTCTGCATAAAGGCTTGAAAGAATCAACTGCTCAGCACAGTGTGAGAGGGACTCAATACCAATGTGGTTAGTGTGAATTAGAACCTCAGGATTTTTACTGAACAGAAATGTAGTGAACAGACAACAATTTCACACAATGGGTTAAAAATATTTTTATGTATTGTGGAGGTTTGGATATGTTTGGTCTAGCAAAGTGAGTGGCACTGTTAGGAGGTGTGGTCTTGTTGGAGTGGGTGTGGCCATGTTGGAGAAAGTGTGTCACTTTGGAAGTAGACTTTGAGACCCTCCTCCTAGCTTCCTGTTTGCCTTTGGAACAACATGTAGAACTCTCAGCTCCTCCAGTGCCATGCTTGCTTGGATGCTGCCATGCTTCCTGCCTAGATGATAATGGACTGAACTTTTTAACCTGTAAGCCAGCCCCAATTAAATGTTGTCCTTATCAGAGTTTCCCTGATCATAATGTCTGTTCACAGCAATAGAAACCCCAACTAAGACATGTATTGAAATCTAATATCCACCTCATGAAGTGCAGAATATTTTCCCCAAACTATTACTTATGGTATCCATAAAGTGTGGTTTGAGACACTTAGCATCTCATTGTAAGAATTACATTAATGGACAATCTGGGGAACAGATGGTTGGTTTTAAGAGACACATTCAGTTTGGAGTAATGGACACAGAAAAAAATATTGCAGGCATAAAAGTAGATTTATTCTATTTGCCTTGTAGCTATAGAAAAGAATCAGGTAAGTGTAAACTGACTAACAAGGTAGCAGATATTAGTATTCTAATACCTGTGCAAGTTTCAGAAAAGGGAGGAGTAGGGAATCTTGAACTAAGCTATTTCTACAGTGGAAATTCTGACTACAAAAGGAAATTATAGTGCTTATAATGAAACTTCAGTTTAAAGATCAGTAGAAATGGAAACATTCAAAAGACCACTCTATGCTATACTCGAGTGTAGCTGGGGTAGCCTAGAATTCATCCTTTAAATTGTTCTTAGGAACTATGTAAATATTAATAAGAAATATTCGTGATTATAATCATATATGTTTTTACCTATTTTGTTTATATATTTCTATACCTAGAGAAAAACATTCAATGGTCTTCAAGGAGGATGTGGAGTAGAGTAATAAAAGATAGCTAAGAAAAATAAAACAACATTAATATCCCTAAACTAATTGAGTAACTAGAAGTTTGGGATCATAAATACAAATAATATAATACTTGTGAAAAAAGAAATCATAACAGGGAACAGAGTGGTGATTCTCAGCCTGCAGATCTCCACTCTTTTTTGGGTCACATATTAGCTATCCTGTATATCAAATATTTACATTATGATATTAGATATCCTGTATATTAGATATTTACATTATGACATTAGATATACTGTATATTAGATATTTACATTATGATATTAGCTATCCTGTATATCAGATATTTACATTATGATATTAGATATACTGTATATTAGATATTTACATTATGATATTAGATATCCTGTATATTAGATATTTACATTATGACATTAGATATCCTGTATAACAGCTATTTACATTATGACATTAGATATCCTGTATAACAGCTATTTACATTATGATATTAGATATCCTGTATATCAGATATTTACATTATGATATTATAGTGTATATTAGATATTTACATTATGATATTAGATATCCTGTATATCAGATATTTACGTTATGATTAGCAACAGTATGAAGTTATGAAGTTATGAAGGACCAACAAAATGATTTTATGGTTGAGGTTCACTACGACATGAGGAACTATATTAAAGGGTCATAGAATTAGAAAGTTTGAGGACTATTGAAATAGAGGAAAGCAAGACTGTATTGATCCCACAGAGGTGACTGGTAAAGCAGTCAAAGCAACTGAGAGACACAGAAAGACCATCTAAAATGAATAGGTAAATAATGACATTAGCTCATTGTATATGGTGGTGCTGTGTATGTATGTCCTGTGTGGTTTTCATTTTACTGTGTTGTAGTCATTCAATACTGGTCATATTGTTGGCTTCTGTATATGTGCAATCCATTCAACTGTGAAAATGAAGAAGTTCAGCACTCAAATCTGACTTGAAGTATTAACCTTGTATGACAAATCACATGGATTATTCTTATAAGAAAAGAAATAAATCCTGTAACTCCAAATAAGCAGCACCAAAGCATTTCAGCTGCCATGATGTCATTGTTTCTACACTGTGGTAGAATTGGTTCCAGTGAGGAAATATTGCCATTTCCCGATATTATTTTTTGTTTCTGAATATAACTTCCTTCCATAACATTCTCTGTGATGTCAAACATATGCATATTAGAGATAACTGGAATATATATGTATATATATATATATACATAAACACACACACACACAAATTTATTGTACCCTGCTCCTATATATTTTAGTAATCTCCTATGCTTCATCAATAGACACTGATTATTCATAATCCGGAGTCAAGGGGTTAGGAAGTGGAGGAGAGTCATCACAGCTAGCAAAACAATGTGGTGTAAACTAAAAATATTTATACAGATAAAAGCAGAAGCATAGATACCAAATGAACAGTGGCCAAATAGTGGTCAATAGCCAAAGATATAAATAGCTCCTTAAAAAAAAAAGTCGTATTTATTAAAAGTTCACTTCAGTAGCCACTTTTTATAAAGTATCCCTCACCTAGTCTACTGTCTGTATTTAATTTTAGGCTACGTGTTGACATGACTTGAAGTTCCTTCTATTGTGTACTCAATCTTTGAATACACAGAAATTACCTCTCAAATGGTTAGTGCTTCCTGAGGGCAGGGTATATAGGTTTGTGTTGCCTTCAGTTTCCAGGTCATAAAACGATGCCGTTTTTAAAAATGGAGGCTGACAGTCACTCACAGCACACTCTCAGAAAGGCTGGTGTGCTCAGATATCTGCATTTTTACTGGACACGGGACAATATATGTTTGATAAACTTTGTGGGTATGTGTTCTATAAACAGCTGTTTAAGAATGCATGCTGTGGCCTTTAGGATCAAGCATTTTTCGTAAGTCTGTATGTACTCATGTGAAACTAAGATATGTTAATTTCCTTAAGGTGTGCCATATCTTCCACTAGATAGTAAATACCTAAAAGTGTTCTATCATACCTAGGCAGCTCTATATAACTCTATTTAGTATTTTTCCTCAAGCACCAGGCTCTTGCTCAAATTAAGCATAAATAATTGTTTATGTTAAGTAGGAGAAAGATAAGGGTGAATAGGAGAGTGAGTTTATAGTTGGGGACCATAGAAGGAAGATAGGAGGAGGAAGGAGATTAAGGTATCTCTTTTGCCTTGATGAGCAGGAACTAGAAAGGGCTAATGATCTCCATTAGTTCTTCCCTGCTCTTTCTAATACTGATATTCACCCTCTGAAATGTGTTTGAGATTACTAAAAAAAAAATCTGATGTGAGCTGAATAAAAACCCCAAGTGACTAACCAAAAATTTGTTCAGAAACTAAAGAAAAGTCTACCTGCATTTTTGTTCCTCAAACTGAATTCAGAAAAATCAGTGCCGTTTTAACATGCACATGTATGATTGCATGTATAATTTCTTCATGTGGGGAAACTTAGAAATGACTTTTGACAATTAAGACCAAAGTTAATGAGCTACAAAATGAATTTGTCCAAGCACCAATGCCTTTAAGTTTTCTCTTATTACAAAGGGCACTCCTCATCTCCCACTCTTGTCTAACTCCCCCACAAACCTCCTGTGCTTTTGTGTTATTATTACAAATAGTCAAAAATCAAAGATGGAAATGAAGACTTTAGAAAAGGCTGCATATGGACAAAAAGTAAGAATTTAATCTGAGTCATATATTATTTAGGCCTCAATTTTTCAAAATTTGATACCAACTTTTATATGAATTTCTATATCTTACTCATGGATTGCTTTTTGGTTTTGTTATTTTGTATGTTCTTGGTTTTTTGTTTTGTTTTAAGATAGTATTTCACTATGTAGTTCCTCTTGCCTTTGCTTCCCAAGTCCTGATGTTACAGAATAAGTTAATTTGTATTTTTGAGGTTGTCATCTTCTGCTGAGCACTGTGCCTTACAAACCAAATGTGACAACATTTCTTAAGGTTCTTTGTCTCATAATGCTTTGTAGGGACTTTCTTGTTTTTAATCCTTTTACCTTAAAGGTCTTTTGCATATATATTATGATTTTTGGCTTTTTGATTTTGAAGCGATTCCTCTCTGTGTGAATGAACGTGTGTGTTGCTGCATCTATGCATATTTTTGAGGCTTTTTTGTTGGCTCTTTTTCTTCTGCTTGTTTTGTTGTATTCTAATATGCTTGCTTTTATTTGGTCTTATTTTATTATGTTTTTAATGTCTTATGTTTTTAAATGCCTGTTTGTTTTCTAATGAGAGAGAATAAAGGAGTGTAGATTTTGGTGGGAGGGAAGGTAGGGAAGTTCTGGGAGGAGTCTAGAGAGGGGAACCCTAATCAGACTATATTGTATTAAAAAGTATGTTTTCAATAATAAGAAATTATGGATAAGCATTCTGACTCAAAATTATTATAGCATTTTTTCCTCAAAAATTAATTAATTCAAATATATTTTAAAAATGGAAAGACTCCTTTAGAATGAAGGTTGTTTATTATACCTTATCATGAGTGTCATGTAGACTACAAAATTAAGTGATTTACCCAAATTTGTAAAGTTAATTAAATTATATACCGTATTTCTTTTCTGGCATCTATGAAAACATAGATCATGGACCTTCACAATCTGAGGAAATCAATGGTGAGTATATGCATTTTTATGAACAATGGATCTATAATTTTATAAGATTGAAAAAGTATTGTCCAGCAGTGTAGGAACAAATATAGCTATTATTCTTATTATAAAAATTTTTATGTACATAAAGTATACTAAAATTTTGAATAACAATAAACAGTTTCCTGAGTGATAATTCTGATGGTAATCCCATGATCATAGATAACAGATGTCTCTTCATATCTCATAATATCACGATTCAGAACACCAATCCTTAGAAAGTAGTTACAGTGTTATTCACTTTATTTCTCATCATTTTCCACATTGATAATACTGTAACTGCTGTCTTTTGGAGTTTCAAACAACAAAATTTATTTTGCCCACTAGGGTAGATTTCAAACATTGGAAGTCAACTAATATAAGACAGAAGGGACACATTTTATTTTGTTAAGATGTTCTAAAATACAGACAACCAAAGACTGACCATAATCTTCTATACTCTGACTTCAAGATGGCCAACTCTATTTCTTGGTGTGTGTGTGTGTGTGTGTGTGTGTGTGTGTGTGTGTGTGTGTGTGTTTCTTCATGAAGATTTGGGCTGGGAAAGATTAGGCTATTTTTGCATCTAACTGACAAGATCAAGGTTAATGACTTTCCTAGAGATTTTGAATGGAAAACAAAACTTGCCCTTCGGGTTCAACTCTACCTATATGGTCTTATTTCCAGAATGAATAATAATGAAGTCTAGGTCAAGAGCCATTTAAATTTTCCAAAAGAAAAAATATTAAATAGTTTTATTTATATGATAACTCAGGCATTCCCCTCAAATGTAGAGTGAAAAAAAAAACTTTTAATTACTAGATCATAAGACCAAAAAATAATAAATACAAGATTAATGAATACTCACATCTATGAGAAAATCTTAGCCTTCAAGGCCGCATTGGATGCTTTGGTAACATTTTTCTAGAGATCCCTATATTTAAAATTGTTATACATCTCTATGCTGTTCTTTGTAAATCCTTGGCAGGAGAAAATAATAATGACAATAGTAAAATTATTTCTAAGTTTTGCCTATGATATCAAAATTACACCAAATTATTATGACTATTGTTTGTTTCTTAAGCCCTCACATACTCAACATTCATTTTAAGGTACTTGAGGGTAGAAGAAGAAGAAAAGTATTCAGTTTGCTACAAAACAATCCAGTTAGAAAATAGAGATGGGAAAGTTTCAGTTTATAGATAAAGCCTTATTGGTCTGTCAAATAATTGTCAGACCTACATGGGTGATGTCTTCATTTGGATTTTTTAACTGATCTGTTCTCTTCACTTTCTGGGGTGATGATACATTCTGTGACTTAGGTTAAGTAACTGTGATAGAGTAATATGTCTCACATACAACTGACATGTGTTACAACCAACAGCCAAAGTGAAAGAGCTGGAAAGGCTCTTCCTTGTGATTAAGACATTTACAGCTATGACAACAGTTCATTGAAGATGTCACTGTAGAGAGCATCAGTCATGAAAACCATATTCCTGGCAAATTGTGCACTTGAGTAGTTGCCCTCATGACCAAGGAGACATTAGGAAACTAATCCTAAAATAGATTAGTACTGATAATATAGTATCCATTAGGTGATGCCCATTTTAATTGCCAATATGTACTGGACAATTCTGAATGATACATAGATTCAATATTTTAATTTTATAACCATGGTTTATGAATTGCAAACAATTCCAGGTTGGATGTCAGCAAATGCAACAAGTTCCTGTGAAAGCTTTGGACTGTAAGTGCTTTCCTTTTGATAGATTCCTTGGGTTATGGAATGCAGCCATCAGCAATCTATGGAAAAATGAAAGGCTGCAAGTCTATTTTTATGCAGCTGGGATCAAGTTACTAAACGGATCAAAAAGAAATAATTTCTTTGAAGAGGTCGCTGTTGACACCAGTGCCCTAAAAATAAGCGCAATTCAAAGGATACAAAAACTTGTTTATAACTATAGATACACTGTCATATACACTGGCTGCCATTCTCAACATATTTTCATACCCTCTAGCCTAACATTTGTGTTATTAAGAGGATAATTGCATGGTACATCTCTAATAACTGACCCAGCTATGAACAATTGTTTCTACTGAACTTTGATTATAGCATTAGTAAGAAAAACAATAGCAGTCATTTATTTGATAAAGCTCTTACACTGTGCCGAATAACATCCAAAACATTTTCTAACATGTTCCCATTTGATTTCATAATTAACTTTTATTTTAATAAATAACCAGGTAGGAGTACCACAATTTTGTACATGAAGCAGCGCATTCTTTGTAACTTTGAAAGGTTACAGATATTGTGTCTCAAACAGAGTAAGGTATTTAGTTTTTAATTTTAAAAAATCTCTTCTCAAAGATATGTATCTAAAGTTATGTATCTCTAGAGAGGGTAAGTGTATTTGAATGCAGATGTCCTCCAAGGCTAAAGGAGGGTGTCCAATGCTTGGAGCTAGAGGTATAAACAGATCTGAACCACCACATGTGGTTATTGGAAATGAAACTCAGGCCCACTACAAGACTGCTGAACAATCACTTCAGTGGTCTTTCAATATGCAAACTATATACTGTGTCTTTAGGTTAGAGAACATGCCAATTAATTCTAAAATATGGAGAAATTGTTAATAGATAAAAATATCTTTTAAAATCTCTCCGTATATGAAAGTAAATATTATTAGTGGAGATTCCGTAAACTGAGATTACAACAATAAACAAGCATACTGAAGACGACAGAGCTCAAGCGGGTGAAAGCACTGTGATAGCTAATAAGAATGTGATATGCAGCAATTTTTAAAAGCACAGTGGAATGTAACAGAACAAAAGCCTAGGAAGGGCATTGTTGGGAACAGCACAACTGGTTGATCTAACAATGCAAGTGATAATGTTTGTAATGGTATTTAAGAGAAATCTTTTCTGGCTCTGAGTTGCAAAGCAAATGTAATCTCCTGATAACCATGACTCTCAAAAGTCACATGCCTTTTTAAAAAAGTTTCCATTCTTATATTTAAATGTAAAGTTGAGACAGGCAGATCACCAAAGCATTATCATGTGAACATCCATTTTTCTAAAGTGACAGAATGAAATAATTGCAGACCTTCAACTGAGGCCTTAGTCTCACCCCAATCCTGCAAGTCCATATTATGTTCTACAGCTGGTCTGTATAATTTCCTGTGTCTATACAGTCATGAAAGGAAACAAATATCATGCAAATTTGTGAAAACGAATAAAGTATTTGAATCTGAATATCTGTGTAGTTTCCAAACAAAGGCAGTGTCAGGATGATGGTCAGATTAGCTGAGCCAAACAATAGATCAGTCAGGAAATATTTGTCCACAGAAATCAGGAAAGAGGAGGCAATAGCAATCAGGAAAAATGTAATTATTCTAATCCAGCAATAGAGTCTGTCACCCCTCTGATTATAGATATCTCCCCAGAATGATGGATCTTGTCCTAAGTGAACAAAACTAAATGTATGCGACCTAGATATAAAGAAGGGAATCATTCAGCATGTTATCTGGTACATGGTAAGCTTAACCACCATGTAAATGCCTTTCGTGGTAATCCAGCTAACTAAAACAACAGAGGTGCAATTTAGTAAACTTACTTGTCTTTCTGTCTTCTTCTTCCTTCTTTTTTTCTTTTCTTTTTCTTTTTTTTCATTTTAGTGACTTTCACAGGCATACATATATACACATGCACATATATGTGTGTATATATATATGTGTGTATATATATGTATATACATATATATATATATACTTATTAATGTATATGCATAGCAACTTCATGAGATTTTTATAAGTGACTGCTAATATTTATTGATATAATCATTTAAAAATATAGTAGTAAGTATATATAGATCATGGGCAATTTTATAAATAAATCAAATTATTCCGACAAATGATTGTAAACTTGAAGTTCATAAAGTGCTGTGTGATGAATGTAAGCATCGCATGACCTATAACCAAATTCAATGTTACTCAGGGACATTTAGTAACCTTAACTTCACACACTTTCAGAATATTTCCTCACTGGCATTATTTTAAAATGAATTATAGAATAATTTGTGTAGTGTAAATATTCTCAGCAAGATCAATAATCTTGTCTTGCTGATTGGGTTAGACCCAGCAGTTGGCAGAATATCTGCCATGTAGAAGATATTCAATAAGTATTTGTCAAATGAAGAAGTAGATGTGTTAGCTGTAATGTGTTTAAAGAGGACAAAGAAACTGGAAGAAGATAGAAATCATAAACTATAGAAAAGAAAGAAGACAACAGCATAATTCAAAGGCAGAGGACACAGAAATGAACAGAGAAACAGCTGACTGTCAGGATGACAGTCATATTAGTGGAGCCCTTGCTGCAAATACTGGGTGACCAAGTCAAGTTCCTGAGCATATGTGGTGGCTCTCTTTGACCACACCCTTGCCCAGGAAAGCTTGTGCAGTCTGTCTAGAAAGTAGATGTGAAGTGGACAGTAGAGAGACGAGGGTGAGATTTCAAGACTGAAATAGACAAATCTATTGTGTACAAGCCCACAGTCAAAGATTTTTCTACCTCTCTGAGAGCCAGTCTATTTTGCAGGTAGAGTATTGACTCCTAGGCAGAGCACCCCGGCTATAAAACAGACCACTGAGCTAGGCAATAAAAGAGAGAGAGGGAGAGAAAATAAGAGGTCTAATGTCTTGTTTATGTCCCCTTTATGGCATCTTTGAGATGCTCTGCAGTCCCAGAGCTGGCTTTAGCTCATATGCTTTTCTGATTAAGGCAATACATAGCAAAGCAATCTAATATTAATGTGCAATTGAGAAAAAATAAAAGATGCTTAGAAATCTAAGAGAAAATTTCCCAAACAGGGTAACTACACAATAACAGGATATAAGATTTGTTTAATTCTTTAAAAAAAAAAACTGAATCCTTTGTTATAAATTCCTAAATCATTTACAACTCATTTTAAATGCCCACTCCACCATATTGTGTTTCTTGACAGTAATGCTTGTTAATAGCCTAACCCTTTGAGAATAAGATTATGATTCCAGTGGATAGTAAAAAGTTGCATTATAACACTAATTACAGATTAATAAAGTTCTTAAATGAAAAAATGCAAATGGCTAGGATCAAATCATTATGAAAAATATTATTTTTGATATTTATTTATTTGCTTCATATTTGTGTCTGTTTTTTGGGGGGTGAGTTTATATGTACCAAGTACTTGCAGAGGTTTCCACAGAGGCCAAAAATGATATCAGAATCTAAGGAGGTGGAGTTGCAGGCATTGTCACTCAGTGTGGGTTCTAGGAACTGAACACAAGTCTTTTGTATGAGCGGCAAGAGCCCTTAACCACTGATCCAGCTCTCTAGACCCATGAAACATATACATACAACAAAGTATAAGGTTTGACTGATTAAATGACTCTGAAAATATAAGACACTGAAAAATGTTTTTCATAAAGAACTTAACTAGTCTCTTTAATTTGAACATTAGTTTTATGCTTTTAATTTTAATATTGTGAAATTGAGAGATCCTACAGAGCTTTGCATAGTAGGCAAACTTTTCCTCAAGAATTTAGGTCTTTACATTGTTAGGAAAGGGTTTGTACAGATTTATTTTCCCTTTTCCTTCAAAAGAATATCTTAGCCCTGTAGATGACATTACAAAGGATATCTTAATTATCTCACCTGTCAAAATGGTCCTAAGATTTGGGGACAACCAACACAAATAAGCAATTGTTTTGGAAATGGTTTGACATTAGTGGCTCAAATCTTTAGATTTATACTGTTAATAATGTCAGAGTGGTTAAGGGACGGAAGAAATTTGGAACAGAGATGGCTGTAATTTGGATCTAGCCATTTATTATCAGACCGATGCTGGTGTCTCATCCATAAAGTACCAGTCACTAGGGATTGTGTGAGAATTGAATAATGTGCCTTGAGCAAGGTAGTAGATCACACTGTGCCCAATACATAATGTGTACTCAATAAATGGGAGCAATTTATAACTATCATAAATGATTGTTAGTATTAATAATAAAAGCTACCCCATTATAGGAGAGTATTGTTACCATCACAGAGCTTGCTGTGATGGTAACAATTCTAAGAAAGGCTATTTTCTACCTTGCTCTTCTTTGAATTTCTACTTATGCCATATTATCATTGCTGATAGATAGATTTTGTGTAAGCTCAATAAGCATAACTTATTACAACAGGGCTTCTGAAGAATATAGCCGAAATCAATCCTTTGCTTATACTTGCTACCATCAGACCTTGTACTTTCTGATTCACAGCAATAATATTGCATTCTGTGATGAATTATTTATATCTTATTTGACCCCCTAGATATTCTACTTTCACGGATAAGTCTTTGTTCATAGTCTTAGCAGCTAACATGCTACTGAAAAAATAATACTTGTGTTCCCAGGTATTGAATGAAGATACCTAACTTCAAAAAGTTCATTTTGAAGAGCCAATACACATATTAAAATAATGTATAAATCAAAAGAAAGTCTCATGTATTTTTGAGGAAGAAAACATAGCACTACTGTTATTAATTTATGAGTAAAGCAGTATTCTATCATTGTACCAGTATTCTGGTTAGTTTATTCCTGTGGTATGAATAAAGGAATGGGTTGCAGAAGTAGGAGAAGAAAACTCTTAAAGGATGAATTATCATGCACTACCTGGAAGAAAAGATTTAATCATTTACTGGGCTTAGAACATGCCATTCTTGTTAGTTTTACACAGAAACTGAAAACAGAAATTGAAATCTGGCAAGAGATGTAAAGGACACTGGAGCTTTACATCTCTACATCTCTGATTTACAGGAGGTAAAGCAGCTTTAGGTTACACAAAGGAGTTAGAGCAATGCAGAGTGACATCCACCAAAATTGTGCCCATCAGATGATAATCCTTCTTGCATTAGAAAAGGAAGCTGAGGATAACCTACCAGCAGAACCAGCCAAGTTGGCTTTCTTCATTGACAGAAAATATACTCCAATATAAATTAACTGATCAGAAAGCTCTCCTTGGTATAGATTTAACCTTAAAACAACTTTTTGAGATAAAATTTCAGGCCTGGAACTGAAAGATTTTAGACCAGGCTCGCCTCAAAGTCACAGAGATTCATTGGAAAAGGATTAATGGTGTAGATCTCTACATCTGGCAAGATTTAGACATTTTAAGAACCGGAGTCACAGATATTTCCAAAAGAAATGACTTGTAAAGCAAGATCCTCTGTACCCTAGAGAGGATGACTATAGGCCAGGAAAGGTGTTGTTAGTCTTCAAAAAAAAAAAAAAAACAGGAGCAGCTCATTAGAGAATCTAAAACCAAGGTCTAGCAAGGCCCAGAATACCATGATAACACGGCATAGCTTAAACTGCAGTGAAACGACACTGGAAACCAATGCAGCACACCTGTAACAGCGTGTATGGGATTCACGTCCTGCTGAGTCTGAGGAGGTGTAGTCTGGTGCAGAATATCCCAGTCTTTCATCAGAACCAAGAAAATTAACTAAGAAGGAAGTTAAGAGAATAACTTTATAAACTGGATGTGCGGATCAGGTCAAGAGTGTACTTCTCTACCATGAGCAAAGCCGTAGACACTCTCCCCAACACAGCAAAAATAAGACTTTTTTTAAAAAATAGAGAGTGAGTTGAAAAAATAATCAAGACTTCAAGTGGCCAGGTGTGGTGGTGCACAAGGTAACAGTAAGGCAGCAAGCAGTTAGGAGTCCCAAGCACTTAGACCGGAAGTCCGAGAATAGTTCAGTATACACAGTGAGGCCCACTGAGGCCTGTGATACACAAGAAGATTGTGCCTCGAAGCCCAAAACAAAGCCAAGTATCTCTATGATTCTGGTTACAGCTCAGTGTACAGAGGCGGCCCTCATCACGAGTATGCAATGCTGCTACACACTAGGTTCTTCCTCAATTAGTGAATTGTTACTTGCTGCTTTCCCATTAGACGGATTTCCCCTCAGTGACTAGATAAACACTTATTATGATTTAATACCAGAACATCAGAAACGGTGATTGATCCTGATAGTTTTTGAATATCTATTAAGAATACTGTATTTATAAATTATCTTGGCACATAGGGAGATATTTACATCTCTTTGAGAGTAAAATGAATAAAATAACAGTAAAATGAATAAATATCGAAAATGGCTGTCAATGGGATAAAATCACACTTACAGTGGAAGAATGGAGACCTGAGTTCAAATCCCCAGAACCCACATAAACAGTGTACGTGGCCACATGTGACTGTGACCCCAGCACTAAAGGGTCGAGACAGGTAGACTTCAGGAGTCTATCTGAAATGGTGAATTTTCAGTTCAGTGAAACATCCTGTGCATTTCAAGAAAATAAGGCAGAGAGAAATAGGACTCCAGTACTTTTATATATTCAAACACACACACACACACACACACACACACACACACACACACACACACACTTTGAAAAGTTATCAGAAAGTAAGGGGAGAAAACATTATCCTGGGCATCATCAATAATATTTTTTTTTGATACTTAGTGGTGTGCCAGATCTGAAATAGCTTATTGCAATCAACCTACACCTTGAGGACTAACAGTCTTCTGCTGTGAGGAGGAAATAATCCTGTGTACCATTATAGAAGGGATCATTCACAGGCACAGGCAGCTGCAGTGCCCAATGGACAGATCAGTTCTGGTGCAAACTATGATGGGAAATGACAGAGGGTGGAAGGACAGGAACACTAGGGAGGTCAGAAGACTCTACCATAATTAAAATCATGCAATGTAATCATGTAATGCTCCAAGATCAAGGCTTCCTTAGAGGGCTCGTTCCTTCTGCTTTGCCAATCTTCTTATTCTACTTTTGCTCATCACTTCTTTTTCTCTTCTTCAGGATCCTCCACTCATAATGCATTTCCTGAATCTTCCTCACAGTTGTCTCTTTGGTGATATATTTCTTAGTCATGACCAACTTTGTGGGTAGGTACTATTTGTTTTCCTTCTAATCAGATTTTTGTCAGAATTAGTAAGGTTGTTAAATATGAGTAGATATGCTTAAAAGCTTGAACCCCAAATTAGATCTTTCCTCAGGATTTACAAACATTGGCCATTTTCTCAGTGGGCCAAACTGACAAAAAATAAGAGAGAGAGAGAGAGAGAGAGAGAGAGAGAGAGAGAGAGAGAGAGAGAGAGAGAGAAGTGGGGGAGGGAGGAGGGAGAGAAACTGGGTTAAGAATAGAAGCAGCAGAGGTCTGCAAATGGTGGCACATATCTTTAATCTTTAATCTCAGCACTCCAGAGGCAGAGACAGGTGAATCTCTAAGTTCAAGGCCTGGCTAGCCAATAGAGCAAGTTCCAGGACAACCAGAACCAGAGTTATACAGAGAAACCCTGTCCATCAATCAATCAATCAATCAATCAATCAATCAACCAATAAGTAAGTAAGTAAACAATAATAAATAAATAAATAAATAAATAAATAATAAGTAAACACGAATGAAAGAAGTTTATGATATTCCTTGAAATTATTCAGTCTTATACATTGGACAGATGTTTTGTTGCGGCTCTTGTGTTATCTGCAAAGTTAATTCTGGAGTAGAATGGGTTCATTGCTTTCTTTCGGCTCTGGTTGTTTCTGTTGGTGTAATTGCCAATGATCGCATAGACTTCTGACACCTTCCTCAGCACTGGGAAATGCACTGCTAGAAAGACTGATGGAGAGCTGGCACTAGTCTCCCATCCCTTTGAGAACTGCACATACAGCCTGAGCCATCTTGCCTAGAAGTATGACAACCGTTGTTAGATTTTGAAGATGAGAAAGGAAGGAAGAAAGAAGTAAGCTCACCCCAGCTTTACTACATATAGCATGGTAGGACAGCATTGCATGACCTCTTTGCTATTTCTGCCTTTAACCTGAGAATATAGATTTTTGTAAGTGGAAAAAATAATTTAACTAGTCTATGTTTTCCTCCTTATTGATACATAGTAACATCAGATTGGCTTAAAAGAATAGATCGTCTCCGTAATATATTGTTCAGAAACCTGTTTTCTACTGAATTCTTCTGGCCTGTGGATCTCCAAAACAACTCCTCCCCCAAATAACCACCACCAACAAAAACTCTGCAATTCCTCCTCAGAAATATAAATTCAGTGGGGTTGCCCATCATGTAAATATTTCTTCATTTTATGACTTCCACACCATCATTCTCTTTACCAATACCATTCAGAACATCGGTGCTACTTTTGAGCTACTTGCCATTTTGGCTAATCTGTCCGCTTCACCACCCCCCCACACAGCTTGTTCCTTTGATTCACCAGGTCCATTATAGCTGCTCTTTTAGATCCTTCACCACTCACCTTTGGCAGTTTCTGAATCAATGTTCTTTAAACTTGGAAAAATATTTTTATAAATGCATTTCAGGCTACCCTATAACTTCTAAAAGAAATAAAATTCTATAAGCTCCATCTGTTTCGAGAGGCTGGTTTCAATGATCACTCCCTTAAATACTTTTCAAATGCTGCTATAGTTTCTGTGTTCAATATTTTGTGATCTGTAAAGATCTACATGCAAGAGGCTTGGTTCCAAGGTTACTGTCTTGGAAGATGGCAGAATTTTTGGATGGTAAAATTCAGTGGAGATAACCAGGTGTGTTTGTGTTAGGTCAGCATGGGCTTTCTGAGACTTTGGAGAACTCATTTCTTCCCCTCCTGTTAATGTCCTAGCTATGACGTCAGCCCTTTCCATGCCTTTGGAACAGTTCATCAACACTTGAGTGAAGTAACAGTTGTATTCCATTGGAGAGTTAGATCCTTGACATTCCTATCCACAGAGTTATTAGTTTCCTTCCCTCCTATATTATTAAATTTTCTCATGTCACATCGAAATATATCAAGTACTCTGGAGACTGCAGCATAGTGTACTCACTCAAACAACTTCCTTAATTAAGTACTGTCAGATAGTATTTGAAAGTGGTGAATCTCAGAAGCCTTAAACAGTATGCATTCAGCTAATGGACCTCATGTATATGCTACTGGACAATATTGATGTAGGTGGCTTCCACTCCAAACCAGAACTGTCAGTAGGCTGCCCAGGTGTGGCAGCATGCCATTTGTGACTTCTTTACTGAGTTGCATATTAACCACCACTTTGATTTCTGCCACAGCTGACTGACTCCCCTTCTAAGAACATTTCTAACCTTTTTCTTCATACTGCACAGAAGTGTCACCCCTGACACCTGCATCACCCTGCTGCCTCAATTAGAGGTTTATTACTGTTATATATTTCCCAGATGGCTTTATCATTTTATCAATGGCTTTGATAAAAATATTGAAGACCTTCCACTTAGATTTATAAACATGTTCTCAAGGTAAAAAGTTGACCTTAATAAAATTCAACTTCAAAAATTCTCTGACAAAAAATTACATCATTAATATTTGTAAATGAATTATATTTATATATATACTCAAAATTGATATTCTGAAATGCCAGTTCTGATACTTAAGATGGTTGCTATGAGACCAAGAGTCTTACATCACATACAACATGCCTAGGCTGAGTAAAGGAAATGGAGCAAGACAGAACAAGTTTCTACTATGAAAATTCACAGTTGTGTATTTCTGGTATTGCCACTTATACCCAGGGACCATAGCTGATTGAACAACTGAAACTATAAAAAGCAATATGCAGATCAAATTTAGACTATTACAAATGAGTGTACATAAGTGCATCTCAGAAAAAGCATTCTTTATGTAATATTTCTGTAGTTTATAATTAATATTTAGTTATGACATAATGCTTTAATAACAAATCTATTTTTAAAAAATATCCCTAATTAAAATTACTTTTCCAAAAAATTAAAGATTCCAATTATTCCAAACTGGTCATTGTTGGCAAATATTATTATTATTATTATTATTATTATTATTATTATTATTATTATTTTGATTTTCCAAGACAGGGTTTCTCTGTGTAGTCCTGGCTGTCCTGGAACTCACTCTGTAGACCAGGCTGGCGTCGAACTCAGTGGTGGGATTAAAGGCGTGCGCCACCACCACACGCTGCAAATATTATTTTAAATACATACAGTAAATTTTTTTTCTGAACTTAGGATTAAATAATTAAATCTATAAACATGAAATGCTGGACACTGTATTTAATAGTAACATAGTTGAAAAAAGACTTTAGATATTTTAACTCATGATTATCTCAACAAAAGCCAACCATGAGTTTTAGTGAACAAAACAGCTTAGTTCATAAATAGTTATTTGAGCTAATGATTCTTATAGCAGAGGTAATTGGGATATTTTCCTTTTTAGTGCACTGAAGAAGAATAAACACTAGTCTTACTAATGTCATAAATTAGTAACATTAGCATAAACAAATATGACCAACTATTAGAACATTTTAAACAGAGAGGTGACAGCAGAAGGTAGGGGTGTACTACAGCTATTCTCTTCATTTATAGTTGGCAAAATTGAGGCATTGTGATTTACTAAATACTACCTAAAGTTCTTTGTGAAAAGAACAAGTCCATCCAACTTCAAGTTGTCACTCCAGTCAAATCGGGCTGCATTCATTCTGTTCCCTTAATTTCTCACGTAAGATTTCCTCTACTCATGAATATACAGAATATTCAATGGTTGATGAAACAAAATATTTTACACAAGGAATATGAAAACCCAGTGTAATGATGGAGAGAAAACTCCCTAGTGAGAATAAGTACAGATTCATTGCTATTTTTCACATACTAAAAAAAAAGGAAAGCCCTTTTGAAATAATGATAATAAAACAATCTTTTTTAAACAAGTCTGCACCACTTTCTACTAAACTGTTGCCAATTGGATGTTTTCTCTTCTTCATATGACATTGATCCTGCTGCGCTCAGATCCCAACCACTGAGGATAAAGATGATAAACATAATCGTCGTCATGTTCATATCTCTTTAAGAATATTAACTACAGGTGGTCATTAAAATATATGTAGTGTTCTTATCGTTTACATTTTCTATTTACTCACACCTACATAACGAACTTCTGTCAGACAGATAAATGAATGCCAACTTGAGTTCTATTCGGTTAGTTTGTTAATGTCAGGATCAGCATGAAGAAGTAATTGACAGCTGAACTGCATGGTCTTAAGCCTCTCTTCAGGGCGTCTGTGATTTTTCTAAGTGGCATTAGAAAATGGCTCCTGTTACATTTTAAGATCTTAAACACTTGATTACTTTTGAAACAATGAGCAATACTATGAACTTCCAGGAGCTTCTGAATTAAGAATGAAAACCAATTTTTATAACATTTTATAAAATACTGTGGACAGCAAATATCAAAACTACTAGAGTCTGCACCAACACAAGTCTTAAGAACAAGTAGGACCTAAAGCTGATTAGATAACTAAACACATTCAATTTCTCAGTTGATCGCATGGAGATAAATACAAAAGGACACACAACTTCATCTTCTATCTTCAGACCTTTTTTGCTTCTGCCCTTTATAGACCAATGGTGAATGCTGCCTAAAACATTTTAGGGATGAATCACCCAGAATAGGTGAGAACACATAAAACTGCTTTTCTTCTCTTTTCTTTTACATTTTATAATTTTAGTTGGTTTGAATGAGACCTCCTGTGTTCCTGTGCTGATGGACTCTCTGCAAACTTGTTGAGAAGTGAGACATTTAACAATAGAACAGTGCTGCCATCTTTGTTGGGTGCCCTAAGACTTTTATACAGTCATAATAAAAAAAGATACTTGCCTAAATCTTGCTGTTACACACACACACTATTTAGCTCTTGGATTTCACCTAAAAAGATGCTCACTGGAGCCCAAACACCTAGTAATGGACTTTGCAACAGCCAGAAATGTGAGACAAAGCTCTCTTCTTTATTAATGACTCCTAATAATTACTCACTATTCACTGCTATGTTATGGGCACACAATAATGACTAAAATATCATTTTCCATCTTATCACTCATAAAACAGTGAGGTAGAATAGACTTAGAAGTCTGTACCAGAGTTGTCACTTCAGTGATATAAAATGGAGGTTGCTGTATCTATACTTGTGTATTAAGTATAATGTATGCATATTTGTAACTGTTTATAGTTGCTGCCAACCATGACTCTACTTTTGATCTCTTTGATCATGAGGTAGAGATTCTTGGTGCATAGAGGTTCCGCTTCAGTTCTGTCAACATCAGAACCTAGTGCACATGTATTGGCTCTTTCACAGCCACTCAGCACATTAAGCAATGTTGTAATTCATCTTTATTATGCTATATACAAACTGAGGTTTGTCTTTCCTGCATCCGGTTATTGAAAATGTCTTGCAGAAATGCTTCCCATCAGGGAGTTGGCAACAATTCTGAAATCTGGCTTCTGACAGAAATGGATTCTCTAAGGAGAGAGTTGATGTGGAGTTATAATTTTATGTTCCTAACTCCATCATATTATTTTGAAATGTAGGATATTTGCTGAAACTGATCCTGGTAGCTAACAATGTAGGGCTTTCGTTTTTTCTCTCATTGTTTTTCAAAGACACCTTTCAGGCACTGTTTTATTCTTCCACTATGTGACAACCTTTGATTTGATATCTTCCCCTCAATACAAGTTCTGTGATAGATTAGAAAATGGCAGAAAAAAATCAAAAACAGGCTTTTAATTTTGGGATGTTTATACTCTGGTTATTTATGCGGTCATCGCATTAATAAAAGCAAACACATCCTAGTGGTTTTGGGAGTATGCACATCAGTAGCATAGATGACCAGATTGACAAGGAAGGCATGCTCCCAAGTTCCTTATTTAGTGTCATGAAGCAAAGCAGGAAGATGATAGAAGCTTTGAGTGAAGCTACCTGATACCCTGGTGATGTACAGACAGACCCAGAAATTTGCAAAAATACACAATCAATACTATTGTTGAACTACTTGAAATATCAAATTCGCTTATAAGTTCATGTACTTTTCTTTAAATGTTCAAGACTGAGAGAAGAAATATGACTTTTCCTATTAAGTGTAGAAAACCATTGTAAATCATAGGTTACATTATCAAAAAGGGTTATATCTGGAGGAATTTAGGAACTTTCTTTTAATTTTGAAATTAACTGGATTATTAGGTGCTTTATATCTCATACATTAATAGAATTAAGTACTCTCTGTATTGTTCCTACAAACAGTTGCCAAGTTGTAGGTATTTAACAATAGAAAAGCAAAATGTAAAGCGCAGGCCGTCTACATGCTTAGGGAAGTTGATGTGGAGGCCAGGCTTACAGAGAGGAAGGAGATAACAAGAGGATAAAAACAAAGGATACAACCAAACACTGGCATCCAAAAGTGGCTCCTTGTATAGCTGGCTGAATACGGTGATGGTGTTGGAGGACAATGACAGTCAGATAGCACATCCAGAGCCCACAATTCTGTTAGGAACTTTGTTGTAATTATATTGTTTTACAAGCAATTCACTTTAAATTTACAGTAAAGGATACTTTTGATTTGAATGTTATTTTGTTTTAAATACAATAGTTGTAACCCTGTTTAAATGTACTCTGTGAGGCTATGTCATTTACTTTTAAAACTCTAATACATGATATTAAAGATTTAGGAGCATCAGGGCACCTTCTGGCAAAGGCTCCAATTGCAGTTTATTTAAACTCCAATGTACTAATAAGGCAGGCTGGCTTTTAGCAAATGGATCAATGTGTCTTAATCTCTGATCTGAGACTCTTTAGGTTCCTAAGCTTCTAATTTACAAAGAAAGGGAATTAAAATGATCAGGAGGCCACATATAGCTGAGAGAGGAAGATAAAACAACTGAAAATATTTTAGCTTCATTATATTTTTTCAGTACAACTAAAATATATGCAGAAGGACCCCCTCATTTAATGACATATTTTTTTCTGATGATAAAATAATCTTATGAGCAATTGACTTCTCTTCACTTGTAAACATCTCTGTAGATTAATTTTCGCCACTACCTAATGAGGCAAATTATGAAGCTTACTTATCAATTTATCAAAGTTGCCTTGTATAGTAATCGTTGAGGTATCCTTTCCTGACTTATTATCTATTTGTCATGGATAAAGCCAAACATGAAGTTCTTACATGACTTAGTAATAAGGTTAATAGAATAACCACTAGGGATAAACCTTAAAAATCAATCATATATAAATACTATAGTTGTAAAACACCTGAAATGAGAATTTAAACTCTAAATCTTTTCTGGTAAGTTATATATGTGCTTATTTACCAGCTATGTAAGCCCTACAGTTACCATCATGATCATCACCCTGTGAAATAAAAGGCTCACTGAGTCCAGACGAGTATCAAAACATTTGCATAAGCTGCATCTCATTGTATTTAGATATTTGTTCTTTGGTTGTTTTGTTATTTGTTTTTGTTTGTTTGTTTCTGTAGAAACTTACCGAATGATGGTAAGTATTGGGAATGTTAATGCATCTAATGAATGAGGTGAGATAGGTCACAATAGGCAAAGCAAACCCACTTTTTAAAAACAGTTATTAAAATATTACATAGTGTAAACCAGTATTTTCGGTAGATATATTCTCAGAGGAGTAGGAGTTGGCTTTATATCACTAATGTTTAGTGTAAACATATATGTATACGTGTGCGTGTGTGTGTGTGTGTGTGTGTGTGTGTGTGTGCTAAAAAGCATTTGAAAACAGCCAGGAAATAGTAAGAACAGATTTCAGACAAGAGGCTTCTGAACTACATTAAGACTGCAAATTGGGTACTCTGTATGAAGGTGCGTATGAAGAGTCAAATAAATAGCATTTAAATCCAATTGGTTTTACTTAAAATCTCCAGTTCTTTAAAATTTTAACCAAATGGGACTGAAGAGATGGCTCAGAGGTTAAGAGCATTTGCTGCTCCTGCAGAAGACCTGAGTTCATATTGAAAAACCCAAAAGGCATCTCACAACCCTCATGTTCTAGGAGATACGACATTATTTTTAGAACTTCCTTTTACACCAGGCACAAACTTGGTGCACAAATACAAGTGTAGGGAAAACACCTACTCAATAAGATAATTACAAAGTTTAACCACATGACAACATTTATGAGATAGAAGAGAATAGGATAATTCTGATAAATAAATCAAAAGCAACAAACAAATCCAAAGTTCTTGCTCTTCAACAGGTAGCTTCTCAGGAGGCACACTATTACCTGTAGACAGAATCACACTAGCATTAACTGGAAGAATCTCTCTGTGTCCAAAATAAATGCAGACTGGATGATTTCCCCTCTTGGAAAATGTTGTTTCTTTTGTCTCAAAAACCTTTACTTTTGCTTTTCACATATTAATGTATTGGATTTTGAGGCTGTGAGACCTCTCTGGATAAGGTAACACTTATAAAGACACATGGCCTTGTAGGTTATTTAACTGCTCCCTGGAAAGTGTGCCTCTTGGTGCTTTGATTAAAACTTTCATGAAATACTCAAGGGAGAAATTACAATAAAATACCATGATGATTTCAGAAGAGGAAAAAGCAAGAATTTGTTAATTTAAGGGATGAATTGCTATTGAGAACATGTTGGACATTTATGAGAAACTAGAGGTGGTTAAAATATGCCATTTAAAGTTTTCTCTTTTTAAGTTTGGTGACAATCTGAAATACACTGTGTGCCATTGTTTGCTTTTATTATAGCAACTAGCAACCTCATTTTCTTTGTATTTCTTTTACTTCATTTTTTGAGACAAGAACTTTCTAAACGATTTTTTATTTTTATTACATGAATAGATGTGCATCTGTTTGTGTTTATGCAAAGCAGTACCTGGCAGACAGCAGAGAGTATCAGATACTCTGGAGCTATAGATACAGGTAGCCACCCAACATACACACTGGGTACTGACCTCCAAACATCTAGAAGAGCATCAATTGTTCTTGTTCAGTGGTTCATCTTTCCAGCTCCAGAGACAAGGTCTTATGTACCCCATATTGCTCCCAAACTCCCTATGTGGCCGAGGATGACCTTGCACTTCTGATTGGTCTATCTCCAACCTCTCAAGTGCTAAGATTACAGGTGTAATCACCATGCTCAGTTTTATATGATCATGAGGACCAGACCCAGGACTTCCTGTATGCTTTATGTAGAGTGTCTGCTAACATTTCTCCTAAATCTTGGACAATATTTACTCTTATATGAGAAGAGCCCCCAATAGATAGATCAGCTCTGGGAAAACTCTGCTCCAGCCTCAGGGATCTTCAGTGTAGAAGCCCTTTCATCTATGTCTAAAATGTCCTTAGAACAGACTATTAGAAATCCTTCTACTCTAATATCCTGCTCCTGCCTGAGTTTTCTCTTTCCAATCAGAATTTTCTTGACTCTCTTCTGCCTTATTCTGTCCCTTTGAGAGAAAGCATGGAATAGTTAACCTTTCCAACAAGAGACAACGAAAAAGGAGAGACTTTCAGAGTGAATCTTGGTCATACGGTTCCTCTGTCCAGTTTCTCTTATACAGTAAACTAGAAATATAATGCTTACTTATCTATCTTCACTAAAGGGTCTACTGCTGTAGGGCACTTTTCATCCTGAGGAAAAACAAGCAAAGAAGTAACCATGGGCAGGCAAGTTTTATTGTGTTCTACTATGAACAATAGCATCTGAAAGTGAGAGCTTGGCATTGATTGACTTAACATTACTAGTGGCTCTGAGCCTGTTACAAATGGGAACACTAAAGCATTTAAGGGTCAGTGGGTATTTTTTAGTTTTTTTCTGAAGAAGGTTATTACGTAGTCTCAACTAGTCTCTCTTGCACTGTGTTTAAGGCTAGCCTTAGGTTTCTGAATTTCCTCCTTCGTCTACTAAGGGCTGAGTCCAGGTGTGTACTGCCACATCTGGCCCACAGTGGACATTTCCTGACCAGGGTACAAGCTCCTGTAAAACTGAGATTTTCAACATTTATTTTCAAAGACCTTTCTTTTTTCTTTTTTTTTTTTTTGCTTTATTTTTTTTATTTATTTTTTATTGGATATTTTATTTACATTTCAGATGCCAATCCCTTTCCCCATTTCCCCTCCCTAGAAAACCCCTATCCCATGCCCCCCCTTTTCCATTTGGCTTTTATACAATTTTTTTAAAATGTTAATCAAGGGCTTTAAAAGTATGGTAATGCTCAATCAGAAGTGTAACATAATACCCAACCTAGCTATGTAAACTAAGACTTTTCCTATATAGAGCTTTCTCTACAGCTATTCTCTGCCTATTGACAGTAAAAACAGGAAGCATAAAGGAAGTAGTGGTATTTAAAACCATAGAAGTAAATTTTACTATCTTTTAGGATTTATCTTACTAATCTTATATATTGGCCCAACTGTATATTCCTTTAGAGCAATAAAAAAATATTTGTGTATAAAAATTCCATCCTAGTTGCAATCAGTTAACTAACATTAAAGATCAACAGCAGCAAGAGCAACAAGATCAACAACAAATACCTTCAATATTTTTAGAAGATGATTATCACATACCCTAAGTGAGATTTTGTAGTCCAACAAAATAGTATAAGAACATTATACATTATTAAACACAAAAAGAAAAGAATACTTGAAAATAATTTTCACCAATTTAAGCCTGAGCATTGCTTTACACACAAGCAAAACTCGTTGACTGTATATCAAAACTTTCAGACTTTTCTCAGATCCAGAGACTCTTGGCTTTTTGTTACTGTTGTTAAATGGGATTGATTAATCGGCTAAGCTTTCGTCAATAGCTCTCAGCACATGTAGAACCATTTAGCAAATTTGCATTATTTCAAGAATCAACTAAGGTCATCCTTTTTATAGATTCAAACAACATGAAATTCCAGCCATTTCTCCCTGAGTTAAAGCTCACCGGCTATTGTATTCATTGTCTTAGCGGTCTTACTATTTCTCTCGAGACAGCACATTTGGTAAAGTCCATTCATTAAAGAGAGGAGATTATTTTAATGCAATATCACAAACATTATTATTTATTTTAATAAAATAAGAGGGAAATAAAACCAATATGTACATTAGTAAATCAGAAATTGGGGCAGCTTAAGGAAAACACTTGTGAAAACGCTAAAAGGAGTCACGTGACATCTCCAATAAACAAATGTAAATACTCTAAAGCACAGGTAGTTATCAGCACAGACAGAACAGAAGACCTTCAAGTCATTAATGTGCATACATCATTCCTGACGGGAGGTACCAAAGGGGCACTTCTGTTTCAGTGCTGTAGCCACTGAGAAGTATGTTTTGCCCCTAGACACAACTGGTTTAGGATCCGTTGGCTTTCTCATGCTGTTGTCACTTGTAGAGTTGCAGGAATCTGTTTTTGTATACTGTCCACTTATCAGCCTAATGGTGTGGCTGAGAGACTATGAGGTTCAACTTGGCAATCATCACTAGTGATGGGAAGGATACAAGATTAGATGTCCAAGCACATGGAATAAATATAAATTCTGTTCTGTTGAAGCAAGCCACAGTTTTGTCTGGAAAACAATACAAGCATTGTTTTCATGACTAGTTTCAAGTTGTAACGGATGGATTATTCTGCTCACAACATTTATGATTTTCATCTTGACATTGAAGAGCTGAGTTTTTAGTCATTTTTCTAAATGACTAGTACATGAGATTTTAAAGTAGCCTTGAGTTCAACCAGTCGACACAAGGTAAGATCTGGAAGAAATTCTAGTAAGAGTATCATCCCTAAAATTTGATTGTAATTTATATATACGTGTGTGTGTGTGTGTGTGTGTGTGTGTGTGTGTGTGTGTGTGTGTAAAATGTAAAAGATGAATGTTTCTTGTAGTCTCAAGCCTAAGGAAAAAAGTGAAGTTCTGAGTTTAGGAGCCATGTTCTAACTGTATCCTACACAGACATGGGCTGAGGCCATCATGTTCTTCCTTTCTTCACTAGCTTTCATACTTTTCTTGCAGCCAGTGTCACCTTCTGGTGCAACACATTAACAAGCCAATATTAAAATACACATGAAGTATTTTTACATATTGTCTGCATTCAAGCATGTGTCGTCTTTTCTACTTTACAGACACGAAAGAGATAGGTAAACCAAGTCAAAGACACATGCTGCTTACTCATTCTGTCTCTTCCCCATTAACTCAAGTTATCTACAGCTCCAGAGGTAAAACTGGTACTGTTACTTGGGGGGGGGTCAATTAGTTAAATAAGCACAGTATTCTCAAGACATATTTTGAAAGTACACTGATTTCAGGCTGCAGCTAATGTGCAGCTGGTAAAGCCAGAATAAATAAGTAAGGCCAGAGAATAGACAAGGACAAAAGCTTTTCATCAGTAAAGCCACAAAATCACCAGACCACAGAGTTTGTAGGTGAAGGCATCCGCAGCTTCTACGAAACTAATGGAATTGGAATATATTAGTCATGTCAGAAAGACAAATACAGTTCCCATTTAAATCTATATAAATTTGTTACAGCAGTAAATGCTCAAACTTTGAATCTTGAAACTTAAAAACAAAACCCTAAAAACCTTCAGGCAAACAAAAAGGTCAAATCTTACAAAATAGGAAGTTCATAAGATTCGAGAAGTTTGTGGGGTATGAACATATTAAAGAAATACGCAGGCAGCATGTCTGCAATGGATTCCCCAAAGGCTGGAGGTTCCATGTAACACACCAGGACTGGCGATGCTCTGCCAGGTGGCCTGTTCAGGTGCGCAGCAATGAAACAAGCTCAGAGGAGAACTATGATGGTCTTTGCCTGATTCTCAAAATAGTCAGCAAAGCAGTGTAGTAACTCAAATTTAATATTCACTCATGGCTTTGAGAAGTCACTTGACCTCTGTTGTCCTCATCCATGATTCTGTTCATACACAAAGTAAGGACTGAATATAAGACATCAAGAGGAACACAAAGGAAGCCACCTTCCAGATAAAAACTGAAGTCCTTCCCGACATGCACTCATATAACTAAAATCACATAGGAGAAAACCTGCAGTATACACATTTGAGAGACGCAGATGTTATGCAAATGTCCAGTAAAGGTCAATGTGCATGTGGCCCCAGTCTTAATTAGGGCCTTCTCTCTCTTTCTCTGCTCAATTGTCACACCTATTTTCAAAAGTAAAGGTTTCCCCTTGTTAAGAAACTGTATCTGTTCTATGTCTAATATGTGTCTCCAGTAGAATCCTTGGGATATGAGAGCCTCCAATGGCGCCCTCTAAATTCAATCTGCAGGCAGACACTATGCATGCCTTTCTCCCATTTTCTTTATCCCCATTTTTGGATATTGGCCAAAGGCTTAAACATGCATGCTCTGATTACGGGTCTCTCACTCTTTCTATGAAATTCTATTGCTCCCCTTCTATTATACAGCTGTTTGCTGACCTCCTTTTCTGAACATAGTAACATTCTGGCATCCTAAATCAAAAAGGCTTATCATTCTCTCTTCCTTTTTCCCACCACCCTCCTCTAGAAGTTGCTGAGAATTAGCTTGCTTACCCTCTTGTCTTTTTCTCAACAAAGTGGACCTTGAACTTCTAAGCCATTTTGAAATTGTTTTAATAGTTATATTGCCTTAGTTAGGGTTTTCATTGCTGAGCATAGACACCATGACCAAGTCATATCTATAAGGAGCATTATTATTTGGGGCTGGCTTACAGGTTTGGTCCATTATCATCATGGCAAGAAGCATGGCAGGCACAATGCTGGAGAAGGATTCAAGAGTTCTAATCTTGATCTGAAGGCAGTCTGGAGAAGACTGTCTTCTATGCAGCTAGGAAGAGGATCTCAAAGCCCACCCACACAGTGTCACACTTTGTCTAACAAGGCCACACCTCCTAATAGTGCCACTCTCTGTGCCAAGCATGTTCAAACCACCACAGAGACCAAGAATCCCAAAGGGAACCTCAGATTTCCCAGTAACTACCCATTCACTTGTTAAACTTTTCAGGTTTCTTTTTAAAAATTTGATGTGTGTTTTCTGTATGTGTGTGTATTAAGAGTGGAGGTGCATGTGCCTATGGGTTGGTATGTGTGTGTGTGTGTGTGTGTGTGTGTGTGTGTAGGCCACAGGAAGACATTTACACATTGGGGTCCTCTTCTATCACTGGCCACTTTATTTCTCTGAGACAGGTTTTCTCACTGAACCTGGAGCTCATGATTTTCTTTGTATGTTTGTAGGTTTGGTTGTTTCTTTGTGTTTTGCTAGGATGGCTGGTTAGCAACTTAACTGATCTTCTTGTCTTTGCCTGGGTATTGAGATCCATACTCAGGTCTTTGTGAATGTTCTTATCCACTAACCCATCTCCTTCTGTCATTTTTTTATACTGATTATGGAAAGAGAATTATAGTAATGTCCAAAAATAAACAAATGAATAGCATTTTCAGTTCTGTGTTTTTAGGTGAAAAGACTAATGCATTTTTTTCTGAAGTTCTTAATGCATGTCCTGTATGTCCTTCAGGCTGGCCTCCTTAATGCATGTCCTGCTATGTAGTTCAGGCTGGCCTTGAGCCTGCAGTTCTCCCGTCTTAGTCTTCCCCAGTGATGGTGCACATCACCATTCCAGATAGAACTGTTCCTACTGCACACCTTTGAATGCAACACTCAGATTGGCAGTGGTTTGAGAAGGTGCTGCCAGCAAAATTTAGTAACTACAGTAGAGTCAGGAGTGTGTCTGGGCCTCTGTAAGTGACTAGTCTGAGTCCTCAGGCAAATACAAACATATGAACGTCTAAGATTCGTTTCAGCCTAGAAAGTTTGATGATTCCATACACATCCCAGACATAGGACTAGTTCTAATGCAGCTAAGCCCTATACCAGAAGTCTTCAGTATCTGTGACAGATGATAAGCAAAAACTAGGAGAACTAGGACACTGGACATTCCTTTCATGCTGAAATCATCTTGGAAGAACACAAAGCAACTGGAGCCTGGGGCTGGTATTTTATTTTCTTACAAACAGAAATGTCTCATTTAACAGCAACTTAAGCTATAACTGTGGTGAATTTCCTAATGTACCTTTGGAGCATCCAACATCTTGTTATGTTATGCAAATGAAAAGCAACCCAGCCTTTGCTCTTCTCTTGCCTCAGCTTGGTTAACTCCACCCCAGGTGACCTAACAGAGGGGGAAGGGCACAGAAAGCAAGCAGGTTTGGTAGAAGGGGCAGCTCAATATGCAGTTGCCTTGAAGAGCAGTTGTCCTTTACTCTGGATGTAACAACAGGAGGCACACTATTTATCTTCTTTTATCTAGTCTTCTGATAGGAAAGCAAAGTGAGTCTGTGGCAGGAGAAAAGAAAGCTTGTGCTTGTTCCATAGGTGCCAAGGGATCAAAGCCACACTGCCTTTGTGTCTTTAATGTACTTCATTAATTAACACTCATTAATTAAAATGAATACTTAGGAACGTTTTTTAAAATGTGAGATGCATTTGCTGTATCAGCCACGGCTTCTTTTCTTCACATTAAAAGAAGTTTAAAAAAAATACCTTTACTTAAATAATAATATTAATCATAAAGTACATTTCCAATAACGAATATCAGTCGTCAATCTAATAAATGTGAATAAAAACCTACTAAGAATATAAAAAAAAAAACATGATTAGGAGGTAATATCAACTTTGGATTCTTAGCTAACAGGAAAAGCTGAATTTCCAGGTCCTTACTGCCCCCTGCTGGCAATCCTTCAAGTGGCATATTCTAGTTAGAACTCCAAAAGGGAGCCAACTGTAAGTCTTAGAGAAAGGAGTTGATGCATGCATGTTGTGTTTTGCCTCTTTGTTTATTTTCGTGACTGTAACTGTCAGTAGAAGAAGTATGGGAGGGCTGTGCTATGTGTAAGGAATCCTCACTCATTACAAGAACTAGGTTTAGCTCTGATTCCTCATCGCTGTGTGATCATGTCTTTAAGTCTCAGCTCCTCTTCTTTACCTTCCAGTTAGAAATTATAATTGAGGGATTTGCTGCACAGGGCCATTGCTTGGTATGTGGGGTGATTACACATAAGAATGTTTTCTTTAAATGATACTTTGCAAAATGGTGTGAGTATAAGGAGAGTAAGGGAAAACACTTCCATTAATAGTTTAACTTCCCGGAAGTCGTCAGAAGGTTCAAGGGAAACACACCTTAGCTATAAATGCTGAGCCATAGAATTTCAAATTCCTATCATCACTAATTTCCAAGAATTTATTGGCTATCTTTGACAGCTGTACTTTCAGACTCTTCACAAAACAAAGAACTTAGTGTTGTGTCTCCATCTTTTCCAAGTTGGGCTAACACTTCATATCCTGTTATGCCCCATACGGCACACTCTTTCCTCCCTCCCTTCCTACATCCACTCATCCCTCTCTCCCTTCTTCCTTTCTGCATCAGTGCCTCACTGCGTCAGTCGTCAGTCCCCCACTACCACATGCCTGATGCTTTCTTTGTATAACTGTATTTGCATCTTTAGGGCAATAATAAGTAAGGCTACTCAATTTCTCAATAATCAGCCTAATAAAGAAACAAATATAAAATGACTGAGAAGAGAGTAATGGCCATCACATAGGACAACACGTCCCAGGAGGACACAGGTTTGTATGACATTTCAGAGGATAATTCAGACAGGGTGGAGTGTGAAATTTATGAATTATTTACTTCTAGAAATTTCTACTTAATAGTTTACAATGTAGTTGGTGACAGATAACTAATTCCCCAGAAAAGTCAAACCCTAGATAGGGGAACTAGTACATATTCTCAAATTGACCTCTACAAAGTAGAGACATAAGGAGACAAGCCTATAGGAAGGAGACAAGGGTGCTTGGTTACTCTGGAGACTTTAGTCCTCCAGTCTCCGGCCCTTTGCTGGACTTTAAGGAGCAACAGCTGTATCACTTGAGCTTTTATGGGCTAAGCAAAGAGCCCTTACTTTCCTTCTAAGATGTAGAACCCTCATTTATCCACCAGTATGTGTACCTATTTTTCATGTATATTACTTCATACATTCAAGTGTAAGGACCTCCATTCTTAAGTATTTGGTTATATTGCACCTCAGACAAAGCACCACTTACTAAACACACATGAAAAGGATTTTTCTAGTGGGCTTTATTTTTGCACTGCATTTACAGCTACAGTACTTGAAAAGGTGAGGTTGGGAACTGGAGAGACAGGCCAGGGATTAATAATACTGGCTGTTCTACCAAATGACCAGTATTCGATTCCTAGCACCTATGTGGTGGTTCACAACTATCAGTAATTCTGATCTCAGGTGATCTGTCACCCTCTTCTGGCCTACATGAGCACTGCATGCACACAGTGCATAGACACACATGCATATACCCATAGAAAGTTAAATAAATAAATATTTTAAAAGTTATGTTTTAAAAGGGAAAAATGGCAAACTGGGAAAGAAACCTGTGACTAACAATAATTAATTGTCATGATCCACCCTTAAAAATACAATAACAAAATGAATTTTCTACATATACTACACTACTTCAAATATTTTATAATATTTTGCCACCAATTATAAGACAGTCCTATGTGTTTATATTACTACATCTATATTTTATGCATGCACTTAGTATCTATATTGAAACACTTGTACTCGAGAGGTAGAGAATCAGGAGTTCAGGATCATCTTCAGATGCAGAGACTCTAAAGCTACATGAGTCTTTCAAAATTTAAGAGTACATGTGCAGCCACATACATTTGTGCACATATATGACTCCTTGCCCCACACATATACATACAAGCAAGTACATGTTCGCATGTATGTAAAATCACCAATATTTTGTCATCTCCTACTAACAAAGTTCTGTTCTGGCTTATTAGAACTGGACTATAGTACAAACAAATATGCCAGAACTCTGGAGATAATTTTAAGGTTAGTTAACAAAGGGCAAGCAGATAGGGAAAAGAAGAACCCATTGTGTTTTCCTGACACAGTACTGTCCTGATCCCACTTCCGAAACCCCACCTATTTTGTCTTCTTTCTCCACTTCAGCTGTGTTTTGTGTTTCTATAGAGGGCTCTGTCTAATGAGCTGAGATATCTTTGTACCAATGCTTCACTTAAGAGAGTGCCTTTCTAAATATTAGCCATTACTAAGTAATGAATTATTCTCCTATTATTTAGTACTCTGGCAATACCATCTAATTAGAACAGTGGACACTAGGTTATGTGAACAGTTGGAGCTCTTCCGTGGCCTTGCCACCATGACCCACTGAGTTTTCAACAGAGAAACTAGCTTATTTCAGGAGGAACTGAAGTAGTGGTTCAAATGGAATCAAGATTTCATGTGCAAGTAAATATTTCATTAGTGGCACTTCAAGCAGTTAGGATGGAAAGAGTTTTAAGGATTGCATAATTGACATTTTAGGACCCAGATCCTGTCTTGGATATCTGTTAAGCCTTTCCAATCCTCTTTAGCCCCTTGCCTTCCTGAAACATGAGCTATAGTTCCT
Organism: Rhabdomys pumilio; assembly: GCA_030674055.1. Lineage (NCBI taxonomy): Eukaryota > Metazoa > Chordata > Mammalia > Rodentia > Muridae > Rhabdomys > Rhabdomys pumilio. Next base: position 74,079,265 of record JANHMN010000010.1, on the reverse strand, counting down.
TGGGCCATATCTCTTAACTTACTCCCTCACAGAACTGACAAAATCACTCAAAAGTATAGGCATCAAAGGTGGCATAACATGTTCTGAATCCTTGTAAAACACTGGAAGATAATTTTCCTATTCACTGAGATCGGATGCAGAGGAGCAGCAGCAAATCATTCAACAAGCACAGAATTATGACTCCCTGGTTTGTGGTGGGGAGTGTCCTAGTGATGAAAATGGAACTAGACTTGAGAATTTTAGGTATCGATTCTGTTCATTCTGTTCACCAAGTTCTGCTCAGCCCCAGGTGAACGTCAGTCCTATGTTCTTCACGTAGACATATTTTTGTGCATCAAGTGTAAGAAAACATATATTTATCAAGTGTACTAGGCCAGTACCTCAACATTTTCTCTATGTACTACAGCCAAGGAGAGAGAGAGGGTTTGTATAGCATTTTCCCTCACTGAATCACAAGCATTCAAAGAAAACACAATTTCTATGTCTGTTGGTTTACATTTAAAGCAAGACCTTGGGGAAAATTTTCAGTAATATACTCAGGGATAAAAACTCTTTAACAAAAAGATCATTGTTTTGCAGATTTTCATTGAAAATGAAGGCTCAAAAATATGCCTACCAAACAGCAATGAAAGCTGAGATGAGAATTAAAGACAAAGGGGGAAATCAAATGCTATTATAAACAGTGGCACCTCTTCAGATCAAAGGCCCATGGCAGAGATATTAACAGGCTTTGAGAAATAGAAGCAAAATAAAGATCCCTCAAATCAATGGGAACTTTGAGAGAGACTGGGTTTATCAACAGATCGAAAGCAATGGGGAAAAATCAGCGTATCTCTGCTTGTGAAAACGTGATCCACTTGGTCAGAACCCAGTTCTGAAATGGGAATAATTAATATAAGCAAATCTTATCAGCCTCTTTGCTTTTAAAATCTTCTCACTTTCTCTTTTACCGGATGAAATACTGTTACACAATCTAAGTGAGAACCAATGGAATTATTTCAGCTCGAGTGGACACCTGAGTCTAGCTTTCAGAATTAGGGATTTACCTTCTTACACTCCATATGGATGGGTCTTACATAATGCCCAATATGCATCATACCCAGAGAGCCATGTGGATGGGGAAATTATGTCTTATGTAATGCCCAGCATGAATCAATCATACCCAGACAGCAACAATCAGATGGAGTATCCCAGTCTGAAAACAAAAAATCTGAAATGCTCCAAAATTTGAAAGTTTCGATAGGTAGGATGTCACGAGAATAAATTTCACATGTAATTTTACATCACACATGTAATGAAAATATTGTGTAAAATTACACTTGGGATATATACACAAAACATAAATTAAGTTTGTGTTCATAATAAGGTCTTAGTCCCATCATATATCATTATATATGCAAGTATTCTAAATGCTGAAAGTAATTCAAAACAGTTTGGCCCCAAGTATCTTAATAAGGTTTACTCAAGCATCTTAGTCAACTTTTAATAAGTACTTCCCAGTCAGTAGGCTTCTTAGTGTGCTTCACGTGCATTCCTTCATTTAATTCCCAAAAGCTCAAATAAAAAGTAATAAAATTATCGGTGAAGTAGACATGAAGAAACACATATGTAAATCAGTTGTTCAAGATTTAAGCTAGTAGCGAGATAAAAGTCAAGATGTAAGTCCAGGCAGCTGAACTCTACAGGCTGTGCATGCATGTGTGTGTGTGTGTGTGTGTGTGTGTGTGTGTGTGTGTGTGTGTGTAGTCAGCTCTTAGAGATGCAGAGACTTATGGACTTTTATAGTCTATCTGAACCTTTAATGAAAACAAAAGCAAACCAACAAAACAAAGGCTATGGCATGAAGAGTTTTGATAATTATTTCCTTGGGTCTCAAGCACTTGGTGGCAGCATGCCACCATCTTCAAGGGCCACTGCTTGCCTGTGAGAAGCTTCATCTTTGCATCTTTTTATAGACTGCTTTTTGACTCTGCAGGCAGGAAGATCCCGTATCTGTGAGTAGCCAGATGTGGAGGCACCATGAATGGAAAAACATGAAGTGGATATAAATAACGGCATGCCACATATTAGCATGTCTACTTAAATAATTAATTTTCACTTCATATAATATTGCATGTCTTTCTTGTGGGTGATACCCAGTAACTGATTCAGTTTCCTATATCTCTGAAATCATTATTTAAGAGAAATGATGTATTGTTGGAGGCAAAAGCACAAGCATTGGGCTCTAAACCAATCCACAAGCATAGTTTATACCTCAGTGCCTCCAGGTGAGTTTTACAGATTGACCATACAATAGGAATTCTTTCTGAGATGAGGTCCCAAGAAACCAAGAGTAGCCTTGAATTCCCTTGGAGTTGAGTACAGTCTTGAACTTTTGGTCTTCCTGGCTCTACCTGCAGAATCTTAGGACTAAAGGCATGCCTCACCGTGCTTTGTTAATGTACTCTTGGGGCTCAAAACGAAGGCTCTGTGCATGCTAGACAAGCACTCTTCCAACTGAGCTGTGTCTTCAGTTTGTTTCTGTAATCTTAGTCTCACATACTCTAAACAAATAAACAAACAAACAACAAATAAACAAAATTGAAAAACAAAACAAAGTTAAAACCCTACAACAAAGGGGTATGTCAGTCACTCAGATGGACCAGTAGGTAAGAAAGGCACCTGATGAACTGAGTTTCATCTCTAGGGTCCTGATGTTAAGGGATCACCTCCCTCACATTGTCTTTTGACTTCCATACAGATGCTATGACTTGTACACTGCGTCCATACCTACACCCCCAGCAAAATTACTGTAGTAAAAAATGTCATGTAGCATTTTTCTCCCTTTCCTAAGGTGTGATTATTTTTAAATTTGCAAACTTTCCTCCTTTGAATACTTCTGTCTTCAACCTGCTACTTTATTATTTAGAAATGAACAAAGACTTCCCAATGGAAAATGATGCAGTCTTTTCCATCTCGGTCTTCAGCCTCCCTGGTACCCCATTCCCTATTACCTTCTCATTCACAACATCTCTCATTCCTTCTCTCTGTCTTTCCTATTAAGTTATATACTAAATAATGTTCACTACTACAAATTTTTGTCCTTTACTTCTTCATTCAGCCACTGTTTTGGTATGTAATATTCATATACTATATCTGAAAATCATAAGAATGAATAAGCTAGAATGTCATTACTATCTGGAATAGTGCCAAAGTTTCACTAAAATGATGGCATACATGGGACAAATATTTCCAAGGTTCACTAATTATATACAAATTACACTCCAAAATATAGGAGATTCTATAATATATTTCACAAAAGAAAATTTCTGATTGATATTAAAAATCTTTTTTATGTTATGCCTGACACAAAATCATCTTAATGATATTTACCAAACACTGACTATATATGCAGGATACATTATTCTATTTAGTCCTCACCATGATTGTAGAAATTTGTTCAATGTTAATTTTTTCCAGGAGAGGAATTTGGCTAAAAATCTCACTGTTTTTCTAAGGCTATATTACTCATGGAGCAGCTAGGCCTTGGCTAGATGGTTTGGTTTTAAATAACCTTGTGTTGCTTTTACTTGCTTACTTGGCTTTATTAAGCTCTTGCTTTTTTCCCCCCAACATGGATTTTAAAAGATGTATTAACAATGAAAAATACATCCTACAATGATTCTGAAACCAAAAGCGCCCACCATATTTCTATTGATAGATTGTATGTGTGGTCATGTGACTGTGTATGTTAGAAAATGATCCATATTCTCTATCACAGGTCCGTTAGCTCACTTCCCTTTGAAATGGCAAAAGTTGAAGGAGATCTATTACCTCTAACATTTCTAGACCTTCTAGTTATAGAAATCATTACAAATCTGATGTTGAATGAAAATTTCAGTATCTTTCCATTTGTTTGTTCCTCTCCTTGTCTCTGTCTCCTTCTCTGTTTCTGTCTCTGTGTCTTTGTCTGCCTCTTTCTCTGTGTCTCTCTATTCTTTTCCCTGTCTCTGCTTTTGTCTCTCTGTATCTGCCTGTTTGTCTTTCTGACTCTCTCTGTGTCTCTGTCTCTTCCTCCATCCCTTTCTCTCCCCTTTTCTCCTTTTCTCCCTCCCTTCCTTTCTCCCTTTCTTCCTCCTACCCATCACCTGTCTGTTTATGTAGTCAGAATCTGATTCAATTTTAGAGCATCATTCGTGAATTGAGAAATTGAATTGAGCATGTTGATGTGAAAATTGAGAACAGAAACCTTTGCCATGTGGCAGACTTTTCAAGGGAGATTCTGCTTTGTCTTTTTGAAGGAGGGGAGGGTTGTTATAGATGAACTCTATCCTGGTATACAATACAGCCAAATGCAGCCCTGTCCCTGGTTTTCTTTTACATAATCTCCATGTGGTCCTCAAGTGATTAGCCCTTCCCACCAAGTGCTGTAAAATCTGTCTTCTGATCTTACAGATGGGAAAGACTTATTAGCTCATGATGCTCATGCCTCTCAGAAGGGAATCAACCACCAGACACCATACCCCACCTTGCAGCTCTGATGTCATATACATTTTCTGAACAAACATACCTTTACTCTTGTGACATCCATATGCCAACAACAGCAATCTCCTCCATTTCCCAATGCTTGTGGACCATAGCCTGTCATGCAAACAAAGCATGTTTCTCTAGCTGTGCTCTTATGCAGTGCCAGAGGCTAAGAGGAAGCATCTATTTGCAGCATCCTCAAACAATAACAATAAAGAAATGGGCCTCGGCATTCACTTTTCCACTGGGAGAATCTTGCTGGAACCAGTTTAAATCTTCCAAACAGATAATAACTCCAACCATGCAAAGAATTTTTACAGAAGTTAGCCCTTGAAATACAAAATCTTTTTGATTTAGCCATGCAAAACATGAAAAATAAGAGGGCCATCTTTGCATTAAGGAATGATTATGTTCCTTAGTTTATGGGATTATTTGTTAGTAAACTAACACAAGAGAATCTTCTTTAAACGTGGACAGGAAATTTAATAGATTTTCAGCTACCATAGTCGAATTAAAAACACCAATCAGTTAAAAGCTCATAATCTTATTTGCATGCAGCTTCACTAGCTGACTTCACTCTGACACGGCCTCGCCAAGTTTATCACTCCTGCACATGGCTTCCCTGTCCTGCCTTTTTTCTACAGTGTCTGACTGCACCTGTTCCCCTTCTGTACACTTACAAAAGGACATGGTAATAATTTATGCATTATCTGATTTAAGCAGCCATTTATTAGCCCTCTTCCATGCATTGAGTATAGAATAAAAGATAATCAGAGTTACTTTTCTCTTATTTGTGCCTAGTGTAGCCTTAAGACCTGGCTGGAGTTAACTTCTTCTTGAAGTTTCCATTTCTATCTGACCTCTAATATGCTTCTATCTTATGAATTCTGATTATTTCCTAAAGTGTAATTATGTATTTGTTGATTGTATCATCATGAGCCCTTTTCTCTATTTGTCAGTTAGAAGTCTGCATATGCCAACTGCACATGACCAAGATATAGAACTCTAGTGTGTGTTGTGTCTTCAAAACTAAACAACAGCAAATAAAAACTATTCACTTAGATGTTCTTCTCCCACAAAGACCAACACCTTATGAAGTCTGTGCTCAGTACATTTGCTTGGTAAAATGAGTGAATGAATAACACTCCAGAGAAGAAACAAGTGATTGATAGTAGAGGAAGGAGGAGCTGGATAAAAGAATGAATGATTGACAACACAGGAAAGAGGAGCTGGATAAGAGAATGAGTGATTGACAACACAGGAAAGAGGAGCTGGATAAGAGAATGAGTGATTGACAGTAGAGGAAGAAGGAGCTGGATAAGAGAATGAGTGATTGACAACACAGGAAAGAGGCGCTGGATAAGAGAATGAGTGATTGACCGTAGAGGAAAGAGAGGTTGGAAGGGGAATAAGTGATTAACAGTTGTGAAAAGAAGAGCTTTAAATGCTGCCCTTTGATAAACCTCCTTTACTTATTTGTAAATACTTCAGAAAGAAGATAAGAGGAGATAATGACAAAAGAAAAGTGTTCTGGATTGATCCTATGAGGCACAAAACTGGGAGGGTATCAGTGTCACTGCAGTGATGCTGCTGAGCTCAGCCTCACCCACTTTGAAGAGCGACCAGAGAGCACTTTGCTTACATAACTATTCTGTTCTTTATTTCTGAATCAAAAGACAAGGAAGCATGTTTTCGCTTAGATAAATTATTTACAATATTGATTTAACTGCTTGGACTGCATTAAGTTATATATGAACTAACGACAACCATTTACATTTCCTTTTATGGAGCCTGTGAGTTCAAGCAAGTATTTAGAATTTTAAAAATGATACTCAGAAAGACATTATCTCCCACAGCTCAAATCTCTCAGCCTTGAGTACACACTTGCAAGTAACATTACATGGATTGAACAGGATATATTTTAAAAAATATGTGTATATACATAAATGGATATAATAAAAATTACTGAAAAAAAGAGAGGATGCATTTCATGAAGAGGAGGAAGGAAAATGAGAGGGTTTGGGGGAGAGAAGGGAAGAAAAATGTTATGATTACATTACAATCTCAAAAATAAAAATAAAAATAAAACAAAAAGTATGTGCATGTGTGTGTGTACATGCACACACGTAGGATGAGCTAAGGTGGGAGGAGTAAGGAGAGGAAGAGGAGGAGTAAGGAGACAAGAGAGATGGGGGGACATGAAGGCAGATGTGCACGTGTCTCTAGCAATCAAAGGTAGTTGGTATATCTAGGTTGGGTACTGGGTTACACTTCTGGTTGTATGGGCATCATGTTACTAATCATTACCAAATATGTAAAGCTTCTGTATAATTTAAGCATCAGAGTCTTATTTTGTGCCTGCGTGGATGGTGGGATGGTCTGGGCAATGCCCAGCCTTGCAGAGACAGTGTGGAAGATTGGGGGAGCCATCTCCCACGCTGACTACTCATGGGTGGCAGGGCTGGTGCTTCTGGCTGGCTGTTTCTAACAGTGGCACACATGTGGCCTCTGGCCTTGGAATATGGCGGCTGAGTTAGGCAGATCCACTACAGCTTAGATAGTCGGCTTGACCAGTGGCCGTTTTTGTTTGTTTGTTTGTTTGTTTGTTTGTTTGTTTAAACATTTTGCATATTTTATTCATGGCTTCATCTTCAGTGTCAACCAAAGCCCCTGACATCCTACAAAGTAAATCTTTTTTTATTGAACAGGGTGGCCTTAGGCCATTTTTATAATATCTCCCTCAACACACACACACACACACACACACACACACACACACACACACACACCTGTGTAAGTAAATAGGTATACACCAGAGAAGCAGCTTTTATGACTTAGTAAAGCACATTTAGTGTAGTGCCATCGTTTCTTAGATATGAAACTCAGGAGGGGTATTCTTCACAGTTTTACAGTAGTTCCTATTTTTTAATCAATCTCTAAATTCCAGAACACCGATTTTAGACTCTGTCCCTGATCTATTAATTCTATTTTCATTCCAATAGTCCAGGATTAAACCTGCCCTGAAAACACAGCATTTTCCTCTTGCTCATTTCTTGTTCAGAGTCAGAGTGCAAACACCATTTGTATACATGACTAGGTAAGCTTGCCAACCCTAAATCAACAAGAGAAGTAGGCCTAGGTACCCGCATCTGCTGAACTAGCTTTCCTGTAACAGTGTTCATCTTCCTAATGGATCTGATGTGGTGACACATGCCTTTAACCCAGCACTAGGGAAGCAGCAGAAAGTGGGTATCTAAGAGTTTGGAACCAGCATGGTCTACATAGAAAACTTCAGGACAGCCAAAGACTATAAAGGGACTCTGTTTCAAGAAACTCAAACCAAGAATAAATCAAACAAAACACTCCCTAGATGTATATATTAAGTTGAGTATTAGTGTGATAAATTAAGAATTTGATGTTACCATATAAATGACAAAATTAGAACATTAGTCACACAATGTTAGCACAGTATATTTTCCCTAAAGCTAGGGTTTACTTACTTATTTATTTATTTATTATGCAATGTTCTGCTTGTATGTGTGCCTACACACCAGAAGATGACATCATATCTCATTATAGATGTTGTGAGCCACCATGTGGTTGGTGAGAATTGAACTCAGGACCTCTGGATGAGCAGCCAGAGCACTTATCCCTTGAGTCATCTCTCCAGCCTCATTCAAGTCTTTTTAAAAATGCTATGCTAAGAAGGAATAGCCAATGAATTCTCCTTCAATTTAAAAAGAAATATACTTCATAATTATATAATTTTTTAAAAATTTGGGTTTCCACAAGTATTATTTTTAAATACATTAATTTTACAATGTGAATATTTATAACCCAGGTATATAAACAAACTTTAACAATCACAAAGGCAGACTATATTGTAGATATGCAATTTTATATGAAATGTACTAAAATCTGCAACAACTATTACATATACATGTAATGCACACACACACACACACACACACACACACACACACATATCGGAAATTATTTACAGTAGATATTTTATGAAAGCACTTTTGAGAGATACCTGCCAGAACACCCACCAGTACCTTACAATTTTATAATTGTTAGGAACAGATGATTCACAGTTCTTTACAAAGGAACAAAGAACAATGAAACAAAACTTTGAAATAACAGATAGTAATGATATTCCAGAAGCAAGGTAGAGCTGGTATATTTCTTAAAATTTAGAATCAAAAGCACATATTCCCAACTATGACTTACCATATATACCCATATGACTTCATAACAACAGAACAACAACAGGGGGTATATAGGTTAAGTTATAGCTCAAGTTAGGTTTTAAGCCACAGCTCAATCTATTTTCCCTTTACAGAACTCACATTTATGAATATTTGAAAATTTGAATACAGAATTATAGTGTGAGGTGTGGTTTCATGGTTCACATAGAATGTAATCATAACCCTATTTTTCATAGAAAAGATTTCTATGGATGGGGAGACGCATAGACTGTTTCCCAATGTAGTGGACAGATCTGCAATAAAGATAAAATCTTTTCCACTATGTCTAGTCAAGTTGCAAAGGTCCTGAGATTACTCTGTCAACTGTGGAAAGTGGCATGCATTGATCCTTCAGAGAAAATGCATGACAGGTGTGAGACCACCTGAGGTATGTGAAGCATTTGATTTACAAAAATATCTGGGGTTCTCTTTAAAGGAAATGTTTCCTGACATGCTAACAAAATGTCACTATGTAAAAAGATACAATTCTCTCTAATAGCTATGTGCATTATACAGTCCTACCTTGTGAGTCCACTCACTCATAGTTACAGTAAACCGTGGTCAATATTCTAGAGGATATCATTATGGTCTCTAAAACTGTAGTATAGTTAATAGTATTACAAATAGACAAATTTTTACAGGCATTTGTCAGTTTTTCTAAAAATGACCTTTAGATTTTTTATTCCCATATAAATGCAATAGTTGCATTTACATGCAACTATTACTAATATTCAACAATAAGAAAAGTAAAATATACAAAGATTTTATTTAATAGTAATAAGTTTAATAACAAGACTGTATGGGCATATTTTAAGCCACTTCTGTTGAAGGGTTCATTAGAAATTTTGATGTTAAATAAATTGATTTACTTTAGGCCCAATATGTTATGGAAAATTTTACCGTGCCAATATATGTGTGGATGTGTTTTTGTGTGTATGAATATGCATCTTATAGAACAGTCACATGTAAAATAAATGTATTCACTCATGTAGAAGCTAAACATATCCACTATGATGTGACTATGCCCTAGACACTGGGCAAATCCAAGTGAGCAGAAAATCACCATGCTTTAAGACAGATCATCTATAAAGTGGGGCACAGAAACTAGAACAAAGTAAATTATACAATGTACTGGTGGGGAAAACTAAACAAACACAATGAGAAAAAGCAGAGAGTGGTGGCACATGCTTGTAATCTCAGAACTTTGGGAGTAGAGGCCAGCAGATGTGGAGTTCAAGACAAGCTTGAGCACAAAACATGTTTGTGGCCAGCTTGGGTTACATAGGGTGGGGACATGGAAGATAGAAAAGTAAAAGATAGTAAAAGCTATGGTAAATTCAAATAGTATGTGCCAAGATGAGTCTCACTGAAGAGATGAAACAGACCAGGGAGCAGGGGCAGAGGAATCCTTGTAGAGAGAATGTCTGGGGATACTCGATGTCAACAATGCAGGAAGGTACTGATGTGGCAGCCGTTTCATGCTTGCGGAGATTGCTTATGAGATCTCTGCATTCATTCCAGGCATGTCCCCACTTCACTCAACACAGAGTTAATGTTTCCTCCTTTCCTTTGAAGGTAAGAGGCAAATACTATAACTATTTTTTATCAATTAAGAGGCATAGTACCTTCTCAGAAGTGAATATTTCATATTAGTACAATAAAATGGAAGCTCTGATGCCTTCAACAGTTAAGTCTGAATTTTAAATCAGAAGCTCCTTTTCACTAATTATGTGTGAAATTCAGGCAGATACACCCACTGGACTTACCTTCAATGAGAAAAGAAATTAAGAATAAATTTCATTTCTTTTCTCACACCCAGATTAATAAAAGGGCTCACCCATTTTCCAGCAGGGGCAAATTCTTTATGGTTCTGCCTGCTATCCACCATAATTTCCAAAACAGTGTTTTAAAGACAAAAAAAATATTTAATCAAGATGCAGTTTACCAAGGAGTGTTGATCTGCATATGGACAACAGATCAACGCTATTTGGTAATTGAACAAGTAAAGAATAAAAGGGGTTGTGGAAGAAAACTTTTGATTCCTTGCTGTTACTTTTTTAGATTTTATTTTTCTATTATAATTACAAACTACATCTATCATTTATTCTGTTCATTAATGTGAGCAACATAAGGAAAAACTTGTTTGGGTCCTGGGTTCGAGGGCACAGTCTCTGTATGCAGGGACGGCATGGGAGAGTACTGTCAGGGTGCTGCTTCACATCTTGGTAGACTAAGGCAGAGGGAGATGACTGTCCCCATTTAGCTGGCTGGATTCTTTTTGTATTTCTATTCAGTCCAGGACCCTACAACCTGGATTTGTCTTTAGTTAACACTTGACGCATAACTAAGTTAAGCCACATTAACTTACTATAGATTCAATCATCTAATGAATTTGACAATTGAAGTTAACTATCACGATCTGGACCACAGTCAGGTCAAGATCACTTGAACACAGTGAGGAACATAGTGAGGAACATAGTGAGACATGGCCCAAGAGAAGCAAGTATTTGTGATTTTCAACTGTGTTGAACCTCTGAAATCCTATTGGTGTCGTGTACTATTCTGCTTTACCCTCATCCTAGACATGGACATCTTACATAATAGAAATTTGCATTGTTGTTGGTTCAAAAGGAAATTACTAGCTCTTGTGATTCAGAGTAAATATAAAATTCCTTTGCAAGGCTATAGAAAGAGTCTATAACTAGCTTTGTAGAGAAGGAGAAGGCAAGGTATTCCTGAGGCTGCAATATCTAGAAAATGATTAAGGTTAAAATGATAAAGAAGAAACACACAGAGGACATGAGTGTGAGAAATCTTGAAAAGGGCAGGTTCAAAAGATGAAAGCTCAGGAGTAGAAAGACAGTGTGCAGTGAGCAAAAAGGAAAAGATGGATGGGAGAGGTTGGGAAGGGAAGGAGGTGGGAAAAGAACTGAGAGTCAAGTAGGAGCATCTCAAAGGCAAATTGGCCTAGGGTGCTGGGAAGTGTTGGGCAGTCAGATGAGATGAGCTGATAGTCAATTTAGAACAATTTCAAGAGATTTGTAAATCTGCTTGAGGGGTTGCCACAATAACCACCAAGACAGGGTAGAAGCTATGCCACAAAAACAAAGCTGGTTTCCACTGCTGAATTCTATATTTACTTAAAAGACAAAGCTAGTAATTGCTGAGAAGTGACAGCAAGATGGTTGGACTTGACTTAATATAGATGTCTCCTTATATCTTTAAAGTAAACAGGGATTTCCAGGAAACCATGGATGGGCAATTTTGAACTCCAGTTGCCCAACAAGTTTCATTAAGAGTGAATTTTGTTCATGTTCATTGGCCAACATGTGGCCGATACTTTCTGTTGCTGCCTCACCTCCAGTTGTTTTGCTAGAGTGTAAGTCACCATGGGTGTTATACATTTACCAATCATTCAATTTCCAAAGATTGTTCTTTCAGTGGATCTTATAATTACAGCTAATTGGTAATTAGTTCATGTTCTGATTAATGTGTTTTCAGTGTATCCTGACTGACTCAGTCATAGTTCTTCCTTTGATTTTTTAATTGCTAGTATGAAGCTCATTTTAAGAAATATGCCTCTTTTGACAAATAATTTGTTTTAAATTTAGTAAATCCATCCCGTTTAATAGATATCTGCAGAATTTTACACCATTTGTTAACTTTTATAATGAAGTATAGAAAATACTCCAAATCTAGAACAAAATTTACATATTTAAATATCTAGAATGTTTAAACATCTTTACCCATGAGCATGAAAATATTTTTTCTATGCACTTATGAGTTACATTCAGTGAAATTTAAGTCCCTTTACATCCCTGACTGGTGACATAAGATGTGTGATCAGGCCAGAGCAGCCTGAGCAATGTGAATCTGCATTGGAGAGAGCAGAAGAACAGAGAACAGAGGGATTGCATTGCAAGGGAAAGAATTAACTGTAACAGCAATATTGAACATTCTCCTCACACACAAATAATTGTTAGAATATTTACCTTTTTCTAAAATTTATCAATCTGAAAACCAGTTTTAGATAGACTACCTATTTCCATGACAGGTCGCTTCATATTTTTGCAGTCAGTGGACTGAGGCATCTCGTTCAAGAGTATGTTGAGGATCAAATTCTATGGAAACCACACACTTCTGGTTCTTCAGGATTTATTCTTTGCATTGATTGATCAACAGAAGAGTGCAACTGAACACGCTCAGTCATGTGACCCTGATCTACACTGTGCTATAAGGGACCATTAGGGCCATAAAAAGGAAATATCTGAAAAAGGTAATGTTAATAAGTATCAACAGTAGGAAAATAATTTATTTAGATCAGTGGCTCCCAACCTGTGGGTTATGACCCTTTTGGGGTCAAATGACCCATGAGCACTGGAAAATGGGTATTTACATTATGATTTATAAGAGTAGTAAAAGTATAGTTATGAAGTAGCAACAAAAACTAATTTTATGATTGGGAGTCACGATACATGAGGAACTCTATTAAAGGGTCACAGCTTTCAGAAGGTTGAGGACAATTGCCTTTGATGGAACTTTTTATGCATCATTCTATGCCTGTGTTTTGTCTTATCCTTAGAGCATATAACAAGTGATCTCTGTTCTTCAGATGGGAGGTAAGACATGAATGTGCCTTACAGTGTCCATCTGTGCCTCTGAGGGCTCATACCAAAGGGCTTTACATTAAGGTCAGAATTGCTGCATTTGTTCAAAGTTCAGCATTGTGCCTATTGTAAAAAAAAAGCAATTAATTGTGGTTTCCCATTTCCTATGCTAAAATAGCAATTTTCAATTTCAGACCAGTTGTTCATTCTTGTAAGGGTATAATTTGTACCCATTCTTCCCATCCCCCTTACTTTTTAAATGGAGCTATATTACAATATAAATTCATGCAATATTAGATCAGTAGGAAAGGAAAATCTTTTCTTTCAACTATTAAGCAAAGAATACATCTTAGAAACACCATAAATCATGCTTGTCAGAATTTTCAAAAGACTCATTCTGTAGAGTTTCCTTGTCTATTATTTGGAAAGCACAGACACGAAACAATATAATTGAGTTGGGTGGCATGCATCTGATTTACATTGGCTGGGTTTTTTTTCTTCAGTTTCCATGACATGAATACAATTAGCAAGTTTCAATTTATCTTCAAAACGACTGAAGTCTGCTGGTGACCTACAGGATAACAGCACACATTGCCATTAAATACTCGGACTCCTAAACAAAGGGAGCTCCTAGATATTACAGCTAAAAAAATGCATATTATGAGTTAAAAAGTGGCAAACGAGTCATCCATGCATGATGCATAATTCATTATGAAGAGATAAGCACTGTTGCTTTTTCTATTTTTCATAATTTTCCCCTTAATGAAACAGGCAGCTCAAACAAAATATATTTTTGGTGTGTGGTCAGCTTACTCACGTGTGACTATCGATTTAAAATTTTAACAAACAAAGCCCTTTAGAGGTACTGGATAGATGAATCCCCACAACTTTTCCAATCTGAGCTCTGTAACCATCCTCACATATAGAATAATCCCTGAGCCACATCCTCCAAGGAGCTCATTTAGGCTAGGATGTTTGACTTAAATGGATGATAATAAAGAATAACATGCTTAAGTTGTCAGTTATATTTTCTATGTATAATTTATAGAATGATACATTATTTAGTAATATCTAGTTTTTAATAAAACTGTAAAAATTCAAATGTGTAGATCTAGGACATTAGCGACTAATTCTATACAATGGAACATGATAATCAATTTCATTTTCTCAAAAAACACTAATGTGTCCGTATAAATTCTAACAATAGCCTCTAGTTAAAACAGTGAGAAAACATTTTAATAAGGAAAATATGTTACTATGAAGCTGATTATTCTCACTCAGAAAGAGAAAACATATAAATAAATAAAACTGAGTGGTTACAGAGCCAGCATTACTAGAAATATCTCAGTAAAATAGAAGCAAATATCTGGAACTTTGCACATGGGATCTCAAGCCAGAAACCTCCTAATGAACAGCTTCTCTGTGGAACCGCCTTGTAAGAGTGATTGAGACAGCTTTATTGGCTTTAGATTGCTTTAGTCTACGTTTTATATTGAAATCACACACATTTCTCACAAGTAGTTGCTAATTAATCCTAATTAGTTTCTTATCTAAGCACAGGTGAAATTTGATTTGCAATAAACTACTGAGAGATTTCTTATTCACAGTGAAGCCAGAACCACAAACATGAATCAACACAGGCAAAACTGAGAGGCAGGCCAGTACACTAAAGTAACATGCAGGGCGGTCTCATGAAAAGAGATCCAGCCTGAAAACAAAGACCAAAACTTTGCCAGACTTTCTGATCAGTGTTGGTTATACACCAAAGTCGACTTTTGCAGGTATGTAGGCCAAACTGATTATTCTTCATTCTTCTAACTTTACCTATTTCTACAGGGAAAAGGAGCTCTTCACTAGTAAGACAGCAGAACTCCAATCTTCAAGTTCTAATCTCATTAAAATGTGGGAAAAATGGCATTTGTAGCTCAGTACCCCTGTTGACTCTTTAGGATGTGTTTATATTTTTTGTTACTAGTCCTTTCACCTTCCTGGAATTCTATCTTACTTCCAGTCTTTTGGGTCCTTGTTTTTCATGTGTTACATCACTACTGTAACTCAAAGCAGGCCTAGCCTCCAACTAGAAAAGTACATTGTAAGCTTCCCATTACTTGAGACTGGTGGCATTTCTTTGACAAAATCCCAGTTTTGACGCTGCAGTGATTGTTTTAAGACTTTCTTTTTAAAATTGCTGCTAATTTTATCCTTCCAAATTACTCTCCAATGCTCTCCCTGTGTCTTCAATAGACTGACATTTCTATCTGATACAAGTTAGTCACCTTAAAAGTAGTAATAATTTGAGAAGAGGGCCCACCCCCCATTGCTCTGACGGAGACATAGGTACTTGAGATATACAGTTTCTCTCATCAACAACTAAACAAAAATTTTTATTAAGCATGTAATATAAGAAAGCGGAGTGTCTGCCGTCAGAGACCTTGAGTTCCTTTGTCAGAGGCGGCATCTGGAATGGATGGAGGACATAGGACAATACATTACATAGATCATGTAATGGTGGATCCAGTTTTACTGAGGAAGAAAGGAAGAGTAATTTGAACAGGACAATCAAGAACTGTAAAAGTGCTACATGGAGAGGTGACATTTCCATTGAGCTCTGAAGATGAGGGGAGTAGAGTGATCACAGGGGGGTTAACAGAGAAACTACAAGTTCAGAGGCTCTATAGTTCAAGTCAGGTTGCTCCCCCCAGAGTAGTAACTCCCTACTAGTAAGACTAGCATGCTGTGGCTGCAGCCTGAGTTTGCCAGTCATGTGTGCCTGATAAGACCTAGACAATTTAAGTGCTGAAGCTATCTGAGGAAAGTTATAAGCAAGAGAAAAACAATCCATTACTTTACATTAAAAACCATGGAAAACATCGAGAGTGGCTTAGATGAGACCGAAGGCCCTCCTGTCCAGTCCTCGGGCTACTAATACTGACGAGCACTGGAAGCCGTCGTCACTCATGTTCAACTGGCAGAGTGCATAAGATTAAAGAGTATAGATGACAAAGAGTACATAGAGTTATCTTAACAGTGGATCTTTGACCACCAATAGCAAGGCATCATTATTCCAGCTAACTCTGATCACTCATGATACTAATGAAAGCTTTCTTATGTAACACTTGAATGTAACATGAGGAATCACTACTTGATTTAATTACATAGATGACTTCTCTAATCATTCATTTTTTATTGGATATTATATTTACATTTCATATTTTATCCCCTTACCCCATTCCCCCCGCCACCAAAGAACCTCCTATCCCATTCTCTAATTCTCTAATCATTCTATGTGCCCAGTGCAACAGTAAACTTTTAAAAGATTTGAAAATATAATATCTAGATATAATGACTGGTTTATATTATATATTTAGTATGTATTTATTCTAGTTCCCACTATTGCATGAGATGGTTACTCAGAGTTTAATGTCACTATAGATCTGTTATGTTGTATTGCATAATGTATTGTTTAAAAATGTAATGTTTGAAAATTTCCCCATTGCTCTTCATTGTATCATTTGGTACTGCATTATTTGCCACACCCATTTACTTAAAGTTACCCAATTTTTCAGAAAGTAGAGACTCGTTGCCAGAAATAAGAAAACCCTCCCCAAGAAACAGGTTGAAATTTAAACTAATACTTAAGGATGTATCATGTAATTTTCTCAAAAAATTTAAAATACCAAATTGAGTGATGAACATGCAACTGCTTCCTGGGTTTCTTTGTGAAAGCAATAATTACATTTAAAATATTCTGTCATGTTTCTAAGATGCAATACAATCATGATGGCTTCTATTATATGCTTGCACTTGCTCATAACATGTGGGAGGCTAAACTGGGTAATTTAAGAAATTCCTTTTTGCTACATTTTCATCAATGTTTTGCTTGGGAACCCTCATGTAGCCACATGCCTGAGTAGCTGAGAAGATTCACCTTTTAACTTGTTTAAATTATTAATATCCATCCCATCTAACAAGCTTCCTGTCTCACAGTTACTTTCTAGCTACTGCCTTACAACCTATCAGTTCTTGGTTTTAATGGCCTCCTGGTTTCTTTTGTTAAAGTTAAAGAAAAAAAATAGTGAAGGAAGATTTAGAAAAAAATCATTTTTAGTAAAACTAGAGTCAGAATTAAGCTGACAATTATGTACAACTTGCTTTTTATAAATTAATTTTAAATGTGTAACAATTGAACTCTAAACACTCTGCTTTCAGCTTTGTTCTGCTCTGGCTTCCTTCCCGCTCAACTATTCTTTCTTCTTGTGTGTTTGAGCTAAAGATTTCCAAAGAGTAATGCCTGTGACACAAAGAACTCTGCTATCATCTGTTGTTCCCAACAGGGATGCTGTGGTGGCCTGACATAGCTGCTCACCTTTCTGAGAACTTCATACTTTCTTAGAGGCCTTTGAACATCGCCCTCCCCCACCCCCAGCATTCTTCAAAAAGAAGGAAATAGAGAATGAGGATGGATTGTGGACATTTTATTTTTATCACTACCCACTCCAGTTTGCATCTGCTGGTAATATTTGTTACAGAAAAACAAAAATTTTTTCACTTGGGAACTGTACCTACAGATTTTGTAGGGCTTAAAATGAAATTATATTATTGAAAAGAGTTGAGCTGTGTACTTTTGGAAATTTGATCTTTTTGTTTTCTGATATTCTGTCCAAATGATCACAGAAAAATTTCAAGTTTTCCTTTTCTTTCTAGATACCAACTCTTGGAGAAAGTCTCCAGTACTAAGTTTACAACCATGTGAACATCACCAATCATGCATTTTCATTGTGACAACTATAAAATGCTGTGTAGGCAAGTGTTCTCATTCTTCCAATAAGTCAAAGAGGATAGATGTACTTGCAAAGTAAAATCAATTATCCTAGCTTCTGTTTACAAAGAAAAATTATTATTTTAATTTTTTTAATTAATGCAACAAAAAATTGCTGACCTTTTGGGACATTTCACAAGTGAGTATTTAAAGGTACATGGATTTTGGACTTTTTAACAACCAAGTGCATTGTATCTTGTCTTTCATATTCACACCTCCAACTATACAATGACATCTATTTGAGAATGGAGAGAAATTTCTAAAGTATAACTGGGTTTTACCAGGACAATTTATATTTAATGTGCTTCTGATATCAGCTTTGTAAAAACGTCTCTCATTTTCCCTGGGGGAAGCAGTTATTTTTGCTGCATTCATCTGTGAAAATAACCACTGAAAATCCAGTCCCTGACCCATGCTGAAGAAAGGAACATAGCTACCAAATCTCAAAATGTTTTCTAATGGTATAATACATTTGAAGTGGTATTCACCTTTGAGGCAAAGGTATACATACTCCACTAAATTCACTTCCTATAGTTCAAGATTTGAAAATATAGAATTATATTTTACAGTTACAGCATTTACTATACATGTGAGAGTGTGAAATAAATATTCTGGTCTTTTCATGTTAAGATATGAAGACAGTATGCTCACTGACATATCTTGATCCCCCTTTTTGGTTACACAGGTAGATAGATGATCTAGTGACATTTCTTACATGAAGAGGGCAGGTTTAGAGTATAGGCAGTGTTGCCTAGGAAAATAAAGCATGTACCCTAACAAAATTTATTTTCAAAATAACAGTGAGAAGGATTCTATAATGAGGTAAGACTTTTAAGAAGTTATACAAAATGTACACACACAAAAAAACCATGAGTATCTAAACATCTAAGATGTATAACAATGAATGACACAGCACGTCTCTTTACTCCACATTATCAATATGTAATTATGCATTTAGTTTAAATTTGGAGAAGAAAGTAATGCAACCGATGGACCTGCATTGTCATAGTCGAAGAAGAGAGCAGACTACAGGAAGTTTGTACTTGGACTTCCACAGGCATGCCATCACACAGACACACACAGACACACACAGACACACACAGACACACAGACACACACACACACACACACACACAAATTAAAAATAAACTTAGTATACAAAAATCATCAAACAGATATAAAAACAATAACGAGTTCCCATAATGAAAACCTTGATCTGGTTCATAAAACCCCAGCTCAGAGACTTATTAGCATCCCCTGTCAATGGATTGCTATTAAGACCCCTGGACAGTGGAAAGGTCCAACAGATGTCTCAGCTTCAACAATACCACACCGTTTATTTACATATTTGTTATTTGTAAACAGAGTACTTTGATTGTCTTTACTGTATGTAACTACATATGAGGAATGATGGCCACATTAAAGAACTCCTTTAGCAGGATACAAACACCCATGTCCACAGTCTCTGATTTCATTGTGTCATCCCCCCTCACACACAAAACCATTTGTGTCACATACCCAAAACAGAAATAATTTTAAAGTTTCCCCCATTACATATTACTAGAATTTAAATAATATTGGAGCTTCTTCAAAGTTCTTCAGTAATCTGTTACCTACAATTCTGTCAGTGACTAAATTTCTCTACAATATTGAAATCATTCTTATTCAGGACCAAAGACAATGATCTTAAAAAATATGTGTTTGAAGCAAATAAAAACAGATCCAGGACAAAGAGGTCAAGGACAGGTAACACACCACCTTTCCAGAAACCTTACCAGAAATAATATTTTTAAGTCTAACTGAAGGAAATTTTTAATAGAAATTCTATTTACTAAGTAACTGAGACAATGAATCACTTTCTTTGCTAAAGAGTACACACCAGGCTCTAATGTCCAAGGCAATCTCCACCCCAGGGTTTTCATAGCATAATGGAATAATAAAACATAATGCACTGATAAAGGCCTATGGGATTAGACCCGATCAAAATACCTGCTGCATTTGCCATCTCCTTAGCGCTCAAGTTGTATATCTATTATGAAAAAAAAATGGCCTGATCTATAAATTAATGTTCTGCATTTCAGCATGGCCTATATGCTCACACACAACAGAATGCAGTCTGTCACACACATTTACCCTCTGTGACTCAGTCAAAAATGACAATTTGGTGGAGTGGGAGGAAGAAAGAATCAGAATGAATACAGTTGTTCTCATTGTTCTCTTCAGAGCCCTGGATCGTAAAGCCTCAGCTCTCTATCAGTTGAATTCTATTTTTATCAATTTGTCTATCAGGGGTGATGGAGAGCTTAATTTACAATGAGGCATGTACACCTTTCAAACCATGTGTTTATAATCATCTCAAGGTAGGAGCCTATACACAGATATTTATCGTCTGTGTGTGACTTCACTTTAATCTTAGTGATAGTGAGTAGATGAATAAAGATGGCAAGTCATTCTGTGCAGAAGACCAACACTTTACAAGAGAATTTACAGTGATGAAAATCTTTAAGTTACTTAAAACATGGATGGCTATTAGGAATGAAAAGAGACTGGAATATAACTCAGCGTTAGAGAATTTTCCTAGCATAGTAGTGCCCTGGATTTGCGTCCCATATCTCCAAATTAAAAACCAAACCCAAACAAACAAACAAACAAACAAAACCCCAAATAAACAGAAAAAGTGATTATTTCATGGCATGTGAGATTACTGTTCAATTTAAATTTAGTTAATTATCATGTACTATTGGGACACAATGACATTAACTTACGTGTTATGCATCCCTGTGTTGTAACGGTTTGAGTAGTTACAACACAGATTACGCTCTGTAAAGATGGAAGTAGTTGTTATATACCTTACACAAAAAGTTGTTGACTTCTTACTCTCTTTAAAAGCCTTCTACCTCAATCATATCTGTTTTACATTTTTATGCACTGAGATATGAATTAACAATTATGAATCATATGATATATATGACTCTATATCAGGAAATCCATCAGGATCATTGTGTGGAAACTGCACCACTAACAGAAGCTGGAAAGTTACTCTCCACACATAAAGCCTGCTGCTGAGCCTACGTAACTTGCCTACTGTAGTACCTGGCATTAGTGAGTAATTTATGGATCATGCTTCCTAGTGCATTCCAGAGAATCAGTAAAGGTGCCCACACCCATGCTCATGCCTGCTCCAAAGTGACACTCCCTTCTCTGTAATTCTTCTCTGCTCTGCGTTCTCATTCACTCTCCAGTTTAATTCAGGAAAGAATGGCTTACTATCTGAATTAGACACACTTCCTCTTTTATTAGCTCGTTACACTTCCACCTTCCACTTCTCCGGATCACTACTAATCTTTTTAAAGACGTTCTAACTAATCTACCTCACTCACATACTTGCAACTCTGCAATGATCTAGAAAAATATCTATTGTGTTCCTGTTGCGACTCCAGTAGGGCAGAACACTGCCATGGGATCTCAGTGCCTAAAGGGCAACTTCTGTACTTCTCTTACCTTGTTTTCCACTATACTTATAATCTGGTAAACTTTACAAAGGGCAAAGCTAGCCTGGACAGCTCATGGTTCCTCCTTCCATTTAGATTTTCCCCTTTACTTAAATTTGATGACTAATGCACATTGTTTGAAATGGATTTTTTTAGTTGTCTGCACAAAAGTGGTATTCTCTCATCTCTTCTGGAGACTTGAGGGACCATTTGGACCTACATTTGGACAGTGTATGTCATACATTTCTCCTCATAATGTCAGCTGCAGCTACTCAAGGAAGATATAAACCCACTAAAGCCAAGCATAGTGGCATATAACCTATATACCAGCTATTGGGGTACTAAGGCAGGAAAATTGCCCCACGTTTGAGGGCAGCATGAACTCCACCTTAAGTGACAAGCCAGAACTTTTATTAATGCCTGTCTCTAATAAATAAATAAATAAATAAATAAATAAACCATCAGTCATCAAAAAATAAATAAGCAAATCAGTTAAAATAACAGGCTAACTGAAAATGGAAGTAGAACTTTAGAGAAACTTTGAAAATGGAAGGGAAAGGTAGAATGAGACAAAAACCTTTATTTGCATGAAATAAATTTGGCATCTTGAAACTGGGAAGGGAAACAATTATCATACACAAACTATCATATGTGAAATAAGAAACCCCTTCACATCTCATGATTTATTTTAACCTCTAAATCCATCAATTAAACTATGGTCTTAGTTATAGGCTTTGTATTAAAAATTACATAAATCAGTTCCATTATAAGCCTGTTTCAGCTGTCTTTTCCATTAACTGCTGATTTCTAACTGATTCATTGGTCAAATATTTGTTGAACTGAATATGCACTCATATGCTTTTAAATATAGATAGAACACACATTTATATTGCACACATGTTCTGACCTTAACTGTGCTGTGTTTTATTGCTTCACACATTACTTAACATTTTATTTGATTATGTCTTTGTAAGCTCCTTAGTGTGAAGAACTTTTCTTCTACATATTTTTTCACCATTGGATATATTACAGCTGCCTAGTATTTGCTCATTCAATGAGTACATGAAGGTTGAATCAAGGATAAAGATCAGGAGCTAACAGGAAAGAGAATTTCACCCTGCTTTCTTTCTATAGGGATGCACACATAGGAACTATAGAGAAGCTGTTTGTCTCCAAAATGGATCAGAAAAGAGAAGGAAGAAGTGTGGAGGGAAGGGGAAGGGAGGGTATGAAGCAAAGGAAAACTTTCTGTGTGCAAATGGTGCGCAGGTTGCAGCGGTCAGTTGTCTGGTACAGAAGCAGCTTCAGAAATAAAAGCAGATGGGAGAACATTTGCTTTTTTTCTCTTGGCCACAAAATTCCTGCTAATTGAAGCAGCAACTGAACAAGCTGCTCTTTCGATCCCCTGGAGGTATTTGAGTTTCACTTGGATTTGACTTTCAAACTGCCACACTTCCTGCTTCTGGTACAACTGGGTTTCTTCATTACAGGACTCTCCATAAAAGGACATAATGACTAAAGGGGCTTCCACCTATGAGTATCTCCTGAGACTGAGTGTGGGAGCACCTCTGCCTGAGGAGAGTGAGGCTTTCTAATCAGAAATGGCTTTTTCCTACAAGCTGGATGCCAGACTTGACTTGAGAGAAACAACGTGGAGTATGAAAGGCACCTTTTGAGGCTTATTCTTAACCATTAGATGATCCTTACACCAATTAAAGCATCTTTTTCCTTTAAATTTCTTTGTTCACAACAGAAGTCGAAGCCCTAGAATAGAACTGTAACGAGTAGTGCTTCTATCTGTCTTAAGGTGTACACATTAGAACCCGCTCATCACCATGCTCCTAAAACTATCTTTTTTTTCTTTCTGTAATTCAGACTTGCATATACAGAAAAGGAAACACATTAAAATTGCTGTGAAATTTGCCAACCCAGCTTGCCCACATATTTATATCTGTGTCAGGATACAGTATTATATTTACTAAGACAAAATTATCTGCTGTCAAAACTCAATGAAAATCCTGGTGTAACAAATTATATTTTAGAGATGTAAGCACATATTCTTCAAAATGAAATCACATATTAAGAGACTCAGAGGGTTCTATGTACAAAAGGAAACACCCTGAAATATTGGCCACATTCAAAGTTCCTAATACAGAAAAGAGTGCTGCCTGCTGCCTGCTCTAGTTGAAGCTACTGGGAGTGGGCTCACAACTACGCCTCACCACTGAAGTATTACAGTATCACTAAGCAAGTCATTTATAGCTTCTACTCCCACGGACTGTAAAATATTAGCTAAGTAAAGATGCACAGAATTGACAGCAATATACTTTGAAACATCAGCTTTTAATATATCTAAGACTTGAAGATCTGGTTTTGCTTGCTGGAGTCAAAGAATTCTGGAAGTTCATTAGATTAGTCTTTAACAATAACATAGCCAAGCATGTTTATTTTAGGGATAAAAAAAACTAATTTCTGAAATGTTTAATGACTAATTCAAGGTTTTAAAAATGAGGAAATAAGTTTAAGGAAAACTTATGGTCTATAATTTTGATATACTATTTACCTGTTTTATTATTAAATATACCTCTATCAAAAGAGTTTTCTACCTTAAGAATATATGTTGATATATAACTATATTTAGTTCTAAGGTGTATTTTTAAATAAAGTCCCATTTTATTTTTATTACATCCTAATGGGTTTCAGAGAGATTATTGTCTTATTTGAAAATAAAAATTTTTAAAACAGACTATCAGCCAGATATCAGAAGTTCCATCTGCTTTTCGTGCCGTTCGCATCACATTGTAATGAGAAGAAATATTTTTTTTAATATTTTCCTTAATATATTTTAATCTTATTCTTTCCCTTTCCTCAAATTCTCCTATATTACCCATCTCCACTCAGACAACTTTACGTCCATGTTCTATTTCTTTTAATACTGCTATGCACTATATATTTTAAAAAGTAGGACAAAGTAAAATTGATTTTGCTGCAGTAGTATTGTAATTCCCAGGAATGTCTGGAGATTCTCAAGAGAATCTCAGAACTAGGATGAGGATGGCTTATATGAGATTCTTCTATCTCCCAAAGCAATTTGTCTCTTAATAACAATCATAATTACCTTCGACAACAGTTAAAATCTAGATTTTGCCAGAGGCAAACTACTCACTTCACATAGAGTACCTATGGCAAATAGTTCTCAACAATGTGGTGCTAGACACGGGCTTTCCTTCTCCAAACCCATCTAGGACAGCCACACATGGATGGGTACCAACTTCCCAGTTATTGTATGAATATAAATACTTAGTTTGATTCCACAAAACACTTGTTATCAAAAAATGTCAAGTGTTTCTTATGTCAAGTGTTTCTTAGTTTACAACATATGGAAACAATACAAAAACATACTGTATCTACCCTAACTGCATTTATTTCTCTAGCACATCCCCCTCCCTCCCTCCCTCCCTCCCTCCCTCCCTCCCTTCCTTCCTTCCTTCCTTCCTTCCTTCTTTCCTTTCTTCCTTCCTTCCCTCCTTCATTCTCTCCTTCTTTCCTTCCTTCCTTCCTTCCTTCCTTCCTTCCTTCCTTCCTCGCTCCCTCCCTCCCTTTCTTTCTTCTTTCTTTCTTTTCTTTCTTTCTTTCTTTCTTTCTTTCTTTCTTTCTCTCTTTTCCTCCCCCATCTTTTCGTTGTTTTGTTAAGAATTTTTTTTATACAAGTCATGAGATTTGACCAAGTCCATCTCTGTTCACCCTTTCCCTCCATCTCCTTACTATATCTGATAGCATCATCCCCTCTCAATTTCATGTGCTCTTCTTCTTAAAACCCACAGAATCCATAAGTATAGTCCTGGATTATATCTTCACATGCATTTGCCTAGAAAATCTACTTCAATATAAGTAGCACAGCCTCTCAGGGCACATATTCCTGAATAAAATTTCCTCAGATAGGGAGAGGACTCCACTCATACTCCAGAAAGCAAACAATGTGTACTCCAGTTTACATAGTGGCATTTTGAGGGTTTAAATGTGTGTGTTTAACTTAGATTGCCTCAAAGGGCAGAAAACTAGTAAGGGGTCCTAGGGAAGTCTTTAAGTGAAGAAGACTAAAAGAAGGGCACCATGGATAGAGAAATAGGAATCATAGAAGGAAAAGGAGCTGAATGGCATTGGTGATCGGGAGTACAGTACATAAAGTATAGGAAAAGATACCTAATACTAAAGACCGTGGAAAATGCCATGTGGAACTGACTATGTAGATGGGCCATAATATCCTTACACACACACACACTCATACACACACACACACACACACACACACACACACACACACTTGGAGACAAGTCCTCTCCTTTAAAACATATGCTATCAAATGAAAATCCTAGTACAAGATGTAGGCTAATTTTTTTGAGTTGTTGGTTATTAGCTTCTGATTGACCTCCCTCCTTGCCTAAAATCAAAACTCACCATATGATAAACTATTACCATTATTCTTTGTAACCCTGCAGAATTTGATGGAGATATAATATAATTGAGTCATAGGACATGTGAAGAGCCATTTATACTGGCTAACTTTCACATCTATACTGGCTACTAAGGGAGAAAGTAATCAACATTACTACATGCAAGTGAACCCTGCAAGCCACAATAGCTACTGTCTTAGCAACATGTGCTCACTGGTGCAATAGTAGCAAAAACATTATGCATAAGGACAAGGAACCACCATTAATCAAGTGAAGAGGCTAGCTTTAGAATGAGAAAAAAAATCTTTGCCAACTTTATATCTGACAGAGAGTTATTATGTATAGCATGCAGAAAAACTAAAAAACGAAACACACACAAAATTTCAAAAAAAATCAGAGCACAGAACTAAACAGAATTTTAATTTATTAATTTTATTTTGTGTATGTTTTGCCTGCATGTATGTCTGTGCACCACTTGTGTGCTTGCTTCCTGCAGAGGTTAGAAGATTCCCTGGATCTCAAGTTTCAGGTGACTGTTAACCACTCTGTGGTTTCTAGGAACTGAACTCAGGTCCTTTGCAAGAGCACCAAGTGCTCTTAGTGACTGAACCAAAGCCGCCAAAACAGAATTTTAGAAGAAGAAATATTAATGGATGAGAAATAGGTCAAAATGACTTCAACAACTTTATTCACAAGGAAAATGAAGATTAAAGCTATTTTGACATTTTACATCATCTCCCTCAAAATAGCTATCATAAAGAAAATAATGGTAACAAATCCTGCTCTGGATGGGTAGAGAGGACACTTATCCATGGTTTTGTTCCTCTATTCACAGGAGCCAGGAAATGAAATAATCTTAAATTCCACGAACTGATGGATAATAAAAATATGGTACATATCAATATGAAACATCAATATGGAACAGAATTCAGTTGTAATGAAAAAATGTAACTATGAACTTAATCAGTAAATTAAAAAGCTGGAGGTAATCCACCTGAATGAGGCAAGTAAGACCCAGAAAGAAGCATCCTTAAGTACATAATCTACCCAAAATGCCCTAAGCAACCTTTGGACTTAATTTTTTCTTTATAGTGCTCAGGACTAAACCTACCAGCATACCAGTTTCAGAGGTCTATCAACCAGCTTTTGTTTTATTGCCCTGAGTATCACAGAACCTTGGTATTCTAAAAATAGCTTGCAAATACTGGAAGAAATGAGTCAGGTTTTAAGCAGAAGCAAGAGGGTAGTGGGCTTGATTATTGCTGTTATAACAGCTTTAATTACATTAATTGCTACCACAACTGCTTCTGTAATTGCTTTTACCAAAAAAGATGTTAATACAGCTACTTTTGTTAATCATTTAGGAAAAAAAAAAGTTACTGAGTTGAGTATACCAGAGGATTTAGATAGGCATTTGGAAGAAAGGATTGATGCTGTTTATCCTATTCAAATTATTGGAAGGAGGTTCAGAATTTAAGAGTAAAAAGCCATCTTGAGTTTCATGCCAAATACCACTGGATTTATGTTACTTCTAAAATTTACAGTAGTAGTTATTATAATTAGGAAAAAGTTTAAAGACACTTGCATAATTCTAATGCCTCTCTGGGTGTTTTAACTTTATGTAGTGAGCTTATGAATGTCAAGAATGCTGCTCTGCTGAGGATTGATGTGATAGATACTGCTGAAAAAATTACCCATGGCCTGAGGTCAGTATTTCTATTTTGGTCAAGCTTCAAGAATGTCATATATAGCCTGATCATGCTAGCCCTTTTTGTTCTGGGAATACTTTTATTCCTGCCCATTTTGTTAAAGCTTGTCTTTAACAACATCAACATGTTAGCAGCCAAAATAAAAGGAATAAGCTGAAAATAGACCCCCAGACAGTGTAATTAAATTAAACAGCTGGCAAGACAAGGAATGGTAAGATTTTGCACAAAGCCTTACCAACCTAAGACATGAGTGCATTGCTTTTGATAATGCATATTCCATGATGGGTAAGGAAGGTCTTCTTGTCAGAATGCTAAAACAGGCATAGTCTTGTTAATGAAATAAAAAAGGGGGAGAGGTGGAGGGCCTTTGGGGCTGTTTGGCAAGAATCTGACATGGGCCAAGGACAAGGAACTAGGCTTCAGAAAGGAATCTGATATTAGGCTAGAACAAAGAAGTAATTTCAGCCAGGAATCTAAATATTAGGCTAGAACAAAGAAGTAATTTCAGCCAGGAATCTAAATCTTAGGCTAAAACAAAGAAGTAATTTCAGACAGGAATCTAAATGTTAGGCTAGAACAAGGAAGTAGGTTTCAAATATGAAAATGACTTTGGGCTAGGGACAGGGAAGTTAGTTCATATATTTTAGTCATTCCGATAAGCTCTTAGAAACAGTGATCACTGGAGTGTTGAAAGAATTTTGTTTATTGCCTTGCTTATTCTTTGACTATTTGTGTTTTTTGTATTGCTTGTTCCTTGACTATTTGCATCTATTGTATTGCTAGTTCCTCAACCTAGAACTGATCTGAATACTTGCATGTAACTAAAATGGTATAAAAGCAAAAAGGAGGAGGGGGATGGGATAGGATGTTCTAGGGAGGGGTAATGAGGAAAGAGGATGGCATATGAAATGTAAATAAATAAAATATCCAACAAAAGAAATAAAGTCTTGTTTTTTATTATTTAAGAATATCTTGGGAATGGACATAGAAAGATGAAGAAAGAAGAGTGTTAGGGTTATTGTGTAAACACATTGTATTGCTGTGTAAAATTCTCAAATTCAATCAATATAAAAAACAAAGACAATATTTCACATTTGTGAAAATTAATTTCAGCACCAGTAAACATGCTCTAGCACTTGTAAGCACTTATATGTTTACTGGGCTTATTTATATCACATTTTGGAGAAAAGGTGAGTCAAGGAATAAAAGGAAAAGAAAGGTAAGATATTACTTTGGTCTTGAAAATCTGCTAACAAGTTCTTAACTAGTACATGGCTACATATGATACATATTTCTAATGAAAGAAGACATTTGTAGCCCTTGTAATGGTAGCTGCAGAAGTGCATTAAAATTCACTTGAAAATGTTTGTATCTTAGCAGGCATCAAGATAAAATCACTTCCAATTAGACAGAAAACATTTTTTTTCTGGTGATCAGTTGTGCATTCAAGCAAGAGGATCCTGTAACTTTAATCATTGTATTACACCTAGCTGGCTGTGGAATCATATAAAAGGTACACCTAGAAGCAAAGCTAACCAAACAGACCATGCAAACAAAAAAACATCCAGCCCTTCCTCCTGGGACTTGATGTTCTTACTACCCAAGAGATTTGTCCCCATTGACTTCAAGTAAAGTCAGAAGATTCATGAGGCTGAGCCAGTATTCTCCTGAGCGTACAAGAACCCTGAGATTTTTGCCTACCATATTGTTGAACATGCAGTTCCCCAACCTAGAGGTGAGAGTTATGGCTTCTTTCAGACAATTCACTTACACAAAACACATCAAGCAGTGATTCAGCTTCCACTCCGTCCAGAGAAAGGCCCTGGGAAAACCTCCCTGAGGTCAGAAGTGTAGACATTTTGTGTGCAAGCTTCAAAACACTGACAGATAATGGCAGGTTACACCATGAGCACAGATGCTGCTCCACCATGTCAGCTAGGAAGACAGCAGCACATGCTGGCACATGCTCATGTTACACAATGAGTGAAAACTGATAGGTGCTAAGCTTTGCCATAGATTGGTTTCTTACTTCTTGTTTAAATATAGCAGTGGTAACATTCTCAAATATCTTAAAAATAAATAAAGTAATGACTATCCATATAGGAGAGAAGGCATTGTGGAGAAGCTTCATTCAAGTGGAAGCATGAAGTGAAAGAGTAGCCAGGCGGCCTCTTCTAAGGCGACAACACACTCTATGGTCACCTTGACTTACCACTTGGCAGCTGGCTTGTTATTACTATTTTTGGTATGGAATGATGCCTCATCTCCTTATAGTAGATTATTATTGGAAGGCTATACCTGTATGTAAGACAGCCCCCTTAGGATCTGTAGTGGCTGGGATGGGTTCTTATGGCTTGCCTTCAAAAGGCACTATCTGGTCTATAGGATTGGTGTCTTTTTCCTCCCTCCAGAATTTTAATATTTTGTGTTGTATTGTGGCACAGTTTTAGCTAGACTATCAGGACATGTGGGAGGTAGATGTTTTGTCTCAGATTCTCTCTGGATACTTCTAGAGGGTCATCATGTTTAATATTCAGTGGCTCAGCAGAAGCATATAATGCTCTGAATCACAAGTACAATACATAATCACTGCTTCAACCAATTACAAGACCTATTTATAGAAAGCGAATGTCAACAAAACTGAGGCTATATCACACATCAAAGAATAGTGTTGAAAGTAGTATATAAGTTCAGAAAAAAGAGGTGCTTGACTATATGAGATAACTGGAAAAACTTGATTCTTCTAAGTGTCTCTGTCATATTTATTATTATAAGTAGTAATTACTTTATGACATAGTTATAATCATTTACTATACATCTCAAAATAATTTTTATTGAAAAGATATTGGTGCTAGCCAAGTCTTTTTAGAGTTTATAATATTACAGATTTAAAGGATTACTATACACTTGCAATTAGTTAAGATTTAGCCCTTTAGTTTCATAGCAAGTAATTTACTAGAGCTTGGACTTGAACCTATGCCAAACATCCCAAAGGCCAATCAAAATCATTTATAGCCAGACAGATAATGCGAAACCAGAGTACATAAAGAAGTGTAACCTCAACTTATCCTAAACAATTAGCAGAATTTGCTTGGTCCAGAGCAAGAAAGTAGGGAGTTACAGTCTGTGACTTCAATATAAACAATCAAACCAAGGTAGGGATTTGCACAGTTTGTAATGAGCAAGGAGAGGCAGGCTTAGTATAAAGGAGCAAGAAGCAGGAAAGAGGCCTACTCAGAAGCCCAATGACAGAGAGAAGCTTACAGTAGCCTTGTTTAAAATTGGTGATGGATTAATGTTCCAGTAGCAAATCAGGACCCCCAAAACAAAGAAACAGTGATCACAATCACAGTACTTTGTTTATTGCCTTGCTTATTCTTTGATTATTTGTGTTTATTGTCTTGCTTGTTCCTTGACTATTAGCATTTATTGTATTGCTAGTTCCTCAATCTAAAACTGACCTTAATACTTGTATGTAATTAAAATGGTATAAAAGCAGATTGGAGGTGCAAAGACTATAGAAGTTCCCATATTGCTTAAAAATTTTGGATATTTATATATTGATAATCCATCACTATTACTCAAACAAAGTAGACAGTTTGGTAAAAATTTGCATTTATTTTTCAATGCTTCCCAAATTTAAAACAATGTAATTCTTTGCGATAAATGAAATATGAGTGCTCTTTACGTTTCTTCTACTTTTTCTCTTCTCTTTTTTAACTTATGTTTGGAGATATATCTCCTATATCTTTAAAATCAAGTAATGTATTCAACTTACCAGTCACATGAAACATCTAACAGGACTTCATTTACATTATTATAAAAGGTCACCAGTATCACTTTAATTAGGATTAATGGCATTTGTTCTTTCCAGCAGTAGGTGGGAAAGACTGAAGAACAGTTTATGTTTCCCAAGAGTCTAATAGAAAAAGAATTGGGTGTGTGTATTTTGTCCAAAACTCCCACACCATGGAAACAAACTGTCAGTACAACTTGTTCTGGACTTTTTGTTTGTTTTTAAAATCAATTATAATAAGTGTAGTTGTAGAGAAATAAGTAGGGAAGATGTCCTAGAGACATAAAATATTTTTAAATTAATTTGATCATGGACAACAAAGATAACGAAAATGTTGTTATGAATCCCTGAAAACATATGCAAAACAATGATCACCCATCAGCACCTGATATGGCAGTTTCCTGTCAATGTGGTAGCTACACACAACTACTTAAGGACTTGTTGCAGAGAAAATAGAGGCATGACTTGAAGTAAAAGACCAGCTTTTTCTAAGTATTGTTGAATTTTATAAAGCATTCTATAATAATGTCTGCTAGTTTGGTTTCTCTGTTCAACCTTAAGGCAGTGACTTAATGATCTATGGATCATCTATCTGTCTATATCCACCTACCCACTCATTCATTCGGTACTGTAGTGATAGTATGAAAATTTTAAGATAGGACCACATAGTAATAACTTTGATGTATGAGGAACCAAGAAATAGATACTGTCACTTGCTTACAATACAATACTATTGTTGGATTGAAGTTACAAAGCTTATCTAACCAGGCAAAATGAGGCACTGTTTGGTAAGATGAGACTGGGAAAGGAAGATGCGGCATGGAGAGAGAAGTACCAAAGCTGTGTCTCTAACTCACTCATACCTTTAGAAAGTCTGGATGCATCTAACACAGATTGACATGTAAAAATCTAAAAGTAAGAAGTCTGGTTTATGAACAGCAGAATCATAGGCACACACAACACCCCTAAGGACATGTAAATACATGAGATTATATAGATAACAGAGATCAAATGAAGAGTAGTCTGGATTGAATCCTGAATAACATTTAAAGACAAAGCAGCAGAGGTTCAAAACCTGAGGACAGGTCACAGAGGTAAGAGGAAACCAGGTGTGTGCTTAATATCATGCATGAACTCTGCTTCTAGAAGGAATTGTAAAGCTATGATGAAAGATTAGGATAGTAAATGAAAAATATGTAGCAGCCTTGAAACTGTGAAGGTTAGTGGTCCTCTCAGTGTAGTTTTGGCTGTGGGGCTAAGTGCCTGAGAACCACCTTGGACAGGGTTGAATGGTGAATGTAAACTAATGACTAACATTAGTTTATCTTTCACTTAGAAATACTCACAGATCAGGGCTGTGAAGGAAAGCTCAGACATAGTACCTAAGATTGTTGTAGACTCAGGATAAATGGTTTCCTTTCAAATTGTTTCCAAGGTTAGTATATTGCAGTACATAGCAGTAAATATTCAAAGAAAAGAAATAGGTAACCAAAAAAAGTGAGTATTAGTACATGAGGAGATAAACACATTGAGACTGCTCAAATGAGAAAAGGGTAGGACAGGAGGAAGATGAAGATGGAAAGAGGATTGGTTTTGAACATGTGACTATCAATGGGTGTCATCTTCTTATTCTACAAAGCAATAGCAGTAGAGATCAGTAAGAAACCAATGTCCCTATCTGTTTTTTTTGTTTTTTGTTTTTTGTTTTTTTGGTTTTTCGAGACAGGGTTTCTCTGTTTAGCCCTGGCTGTCCTGGAACTCACTCGGTATACCAGGTTGGCCTCGAACTCAGAAATATGCCTGCCTCTGCCTCCCAAGTGCTGGGACTAAAGGCATGCACCACCGCCCGGCTTGTTTCAAATCTTAAAGAATATATTTAAATATTGAGCTACTTTGCTGTCAGAAGAGCTGTATTTCTCCTTCTTGATGTTCATGGACTAAGTATCTAAAACCCAAATTTTCAACATGCACCTCATCAGATCTGTTATTGGATTATATTTGGAGATGTTTTTCTTTTCCTACAATTTGTCATTTAGAAATGTAAAAGTAATTTTATTACTTGACTGCTTAATTTAAAAAGTGTGCCTAGGGCACAAGATACAAAATTAAACATAAGAGTTCATTTGAAATTTTGTTGTTTATGAATGGACTGTTTTTGAGGAGAGACCAGTATTCCCCAAAACTTGATTACCAAGGGTTTTCTACTCACTCCTCTTCATTGCTTTTGTAACTTTTAATGTGCTCTATATATTGTTATCCATTAACAACACAGTCAAAGGTGTGCAATTAATGTTCAATTTCTTCTTTGATTAAAAAATGTTTTGTCTTAACTATCAAAGAATGTAGTGTAATAGGAAAGTATTTAATTTTAGCCATGGGGTTTTCATCTCCTGACACATAAAAAAAGAAATACACATAAAAGTAATAAGGGCATACAGAAAAGAGAGTTGGGCAGAATGTTTGACTTTAATGTTTTGAAATTCAAAAGAACACAATAACTGTTGGTTATGCCATGCCTGTTGAAAGCTGCCCCCTGCCCCAGGTAAATTATTGTACCCATGTTCCTGTTAGTTAGTAAATTTTATTTGTTAGATGCGTTTAATAAAAGCAAATCCTAGTTCAAGGTGTAAATTTACTATTCAAATGACCCATTGACTAGGTCTTATTAAAGTAGGTATTGGCTGAGTGGGATGAAACACTTGCCTTAAGAATGACATCAAGGGGGACCCTGAATTCTCAATCATCAAGGCAAGTAATAATTTAAAGCAACGCCTTAAATTGAAACTATTATTTTAAAAATATTAGGGTCTAGAAACCAGGAGAATAGTCACTAACAGAACACAAGTATAACAGGTATAAGGGTTGGTTTCCATAGTTAGCTATTGTGTGCACATATGCTCACCCACATGCAAGTGTGCATACACACACACACACACACACACACACACACACACATCAAACTCTAAATGACATTAAGATTATAAGGTAAGATAAAATATATTTTGTATAATAGAAAAAGATATAAATTCTATAAATACACATAGGATTAGTCACAGAAGTGCATTATAAACTAACATGGCACTTGGGGTGGGAAAAACATAGTAATGTGATTTTCTTTACCTCTTGGTATTATTTTTGGTTTTGTCCATTTTTGCACTAAAGTATGATTTATCTTGATTATTCCTTTAAATTGTGTGGCCAGATGGGTGTCCCTCTTGCATTGGCCTAATCTTTGCATTGTTAATTTACCAAGAAATAGCTGTCACCAGGGATCACTGCACCCACAGTTTGCTCCTGCTGCCACAGTACAAGCAGAATTTCCTTGTGGAAACTCATCACCTTACATACAAACAGCATCAAGACTTTCTCTATGACAGACTTTATTCTCAATAGTCCAGAAAACCAAAACAGTAATCTGAATCAGGAAACACAACCCTCACGCCCCCCCCCCACACACACAAAGGATAAATGCCACATTTTTTTCTCCAAATCAGGGAATAGTGCAAATGAGACAACTGGGGAAAAGTCAAGTTTTTCAACTGTCAGAAGTCTGTATATTTCTGAATATAGTCTTAACCAGCACATACAGATAAAAATGGCTTTTCTTTATTTAACTCCTAGAGCAAATGAGAAATGCACCATTAAGATAAAAGATAAATCCTTTATAAGGATGCTGTAATTCAGCTCAACAATAAGCCCTCAGTATAAAAGATTGTGGGAATACTTCTATCTTCTCCATGTGTAAGGTACTCTCCTTGCTGAGTTGCATGAAGGAAGGCTCATGGCTTTATATGTTTGGTAATGCTCAATAACAAGATGCCCATATAATCAGAGGTGGAACCCAATACCCAACCTAGATATATAAACTACCTTGACTGCTAGAGACATGTGCACATCCACTTACATATTCCCCTCTTTCTGGTAATCTCTCCCCTATCTCCTCCTCTTCCATCTCCTCTTCCTTCTCCTCTTCCTCTCCTTCACTTCCTCTTCCTCTTCTTACTCCTCCCACCTTAGCTTGTCCCAGCTTGCAGGAAAAATATCCCACTACACAAGAGATCTTGTTCTGTGCACTTGGGCAAAACATCATGACAGTGGGAACATGTATAAGAAGAGAGACAGTCATGAATATAGACAGAAAACAGGGAGGGGAACAAAGAGAGCAGAAAGTCAAGATACACAATCATTGACCTGCTTCCTCTATCTAGGCACCATTTCCTCCAGTTTATAGAGCTTTCCAAAATGATGTCATCATTTGAAACCTAGCATTCAACATACAGAAGTGTGTATTTGTGATTCAAACTGTAACAGAAATCACTAGTAAACTTCTCATCTTAAAAACACATCAATTTCATATAACCTGAAAGAAATTCAAGATGCATGGTTATAGAAGACACTTAATATAATGAATCAAATATTCAGTGACTAGCAAAGGAATTGTGTATTCTGTTTTTTGCAGTATAGAATTTTGCACTCTTATACAGTGGAATCTGCCACTGCTATGTTAAACCTTTTAAAGTAAATCACAGTAAATTTATAGTCTATTTAATTCCTTTATTCCAATGTCTTTCTCTTGCCTGCTTAACTTTTATGATTCTTATAACTGTTAGCACATTAAGTATGGACCTTAGTGGGATTAACTGACATTGCCAAAGCACAGACATCATGTGCAGGTTCATCGACCTGACCTCGATCTCACCCTCCTCCTAGCCTTCTCCTCTTTTTTCTCCCCTCTTCACTGTTCTTTCCACCTCAATACCATGCAGAAATTTAGGAATGCAGTGAATCGTGAGTTAAGTTTCTTTTTGGAATTTAAAATAAAAACTTTATGTGAAGAAATTTAATTGTAGAACAAGGGTTCTTCTTCACCTCTTATTTATTGGGTAATTTTTAATTGTTTTTAAAGGTGTGTGCTGTTTTACGATCAGATAGAAATATGTTAAATCTTCCAATAATTGGAAGCTATGTATTCATTTTCTGGTTAAATCTCACAATGATTTTTCTTGTTTGAAGGGAAATGTCTTAATCATTTACAATACCAATGTAATTCATAACTCACAAATAATAATTACCTTGTTCTTTTTTAAAAAATAATTTTCTCTTTGTTATTGGAATTTATTTTAAATTTCACAACGGTTCTCCCAGCAAATTGGATAACCCCTAAAACATGCATGTCAATAGGCTTGAAATAATATATGTTTACTTTTAACTAATTCTGACTCTATTATTCTTGACCAATGTCAAATTTAAAAAGCAATCTAGTCCTGGGAGAGACTGACCCAAAAATCAAACAGATATCTGCACATTTAAAGTAGGCTCTACTTTCCCTGGTATTTTCTATATTTTTGATCCACTTAGCTAATATTCACCTTTGTAGATGATGGAAAATAAGTAGTGGGATTTTAAAATACCAGCATTTTGTATTATATACCATTACATACAACAATTATATAGTTATAGACACTTTAAGAGTAGCATAAATCTATTGTTTATCCTGGATTATGGCTTTTTACAATTGAAATAAAAACCAAACCACAAATGAAATAGAAAACTTCACTAATTTCCATTCACCAATGATAGCAGAAGCTCCCCATGGGTTATTAAGTCTGAGAGATGTGTGAACAAACATGATAATAAGCAAGTAAAGTGTATCATAAAATATACTGTGTTCATTTATTGTGACAACTGGGGTATAATTATGCTAGGAAATGTGCACACTTTAGTTAGTGAAAGCAATAAAACCCAAGCACCAGGAGACCTTTTTCAACTCTGTGCTATTAAACTGCTTTTGAGTAGAAGGTGAACAGTCTAAAAATATGGGAGGAGTGTTCATTTTTATGGATTAGTGAAGCAGGGGTTAGTCAGACTCTCTTGTAGCCCAATAAATAAAACCTCTCTGCTCTTTCCTCATTAGTTGTAGGTATACCACTAAAGAACATTTTCATACCCCTCAGTAATTATAACTCTGAAATTTGTGTTCTTTGTCCAGGTTACTCATCTCCCCTTTTCCCTTCAATTAAAGAAACAAAAGAGGAGGGGCAACCCAGTGTATCAAGGGTTCCATTACAACTGCTGCCAGGAGAAAATTTGTAGAAAGATAAGGAACAATAGGACTGGAGAAGATAAGGCTGTAAGATTCTGAGTGGGTGTACTGATTAAAGCATTAATGGAAATCACTAAGGCAGTACAAGAAATGTGTAATTTCAGGTTAGGAAACCCTTAGTTTCCCAGAGTGAACTGCTATTTTGAAAAGAGGAGTTAATAGAATTTTATGACATTTTTAAAGAAAATTAAAATGCATATATTTTACTACCCTAATAGGTTTATTGCTACTGTGAGAGTTATGAACAGTGCCACATCAAGAAGCATATGCAGCAATTCACTGAAGAACACCAGAGTGGGTTCGTATAGTTTCCTTCTGTGCCTTAGCAGCCGACAATCACAATCATAATTATAGGATTGGAGCCACCTGCCGACTCTGTGAATGGAACCACATGGCTCCAAATAAAATAAGAGCAATTCCAACATTAAAAAGAAAATGAGTGTTAAGCAATATTGGCCTCCAGGGTCAGCCTTTGAAAGCCAGGTATTTTTTTTTAAGCTCCACTGGCTGACTCTTACCTTTGTCTTTACTACTGATCTATGAAGAAGCAAGGCTTGCCAAGATCTTTAGGCTTCCATTAGACTATCTAATGAAATGCTAACATTCTGTGTCATTTGGGTGAGAGCTGCTGAATCCATACTTTTATGGTCAGATCCACAGTCTCAAATTTTAGAGGTAGTCTAATGCATAGGAGCAAGCATGAGGGAGTAACCTGCCTGTAACTGTTGTCTTTGTGTACCCTTAACTGGTTAAAGCACTGGAGACTATTAACAGTCAGCATCATGAAAATGATGATGTCAAGGAGGTAGATCTGTAAGAAATATTCTGATATTCTGAACAAAGAACTCCAATGTAGGAACCAAGTTATTCCACAAGAATGTAGAGGGTTTTTTTTTCCTGAATTCCACTAAACAGCAATTTCTATGAGAAGTCTCTGCTGGGTTCCTCAAGACCATTTGGTCCGTCTTTGTTTCCCCTCCTTACTTGCTTCTGTTAGAGCAGTATTTGCTATACTTTAATATGCACATGAACCATCTGGGATCTTGTTAAATGCTTGTCCAGAGTCAGGTATACAGGGCAGGAAAGGGGAAGGAATGTCTGTGAGTTTGCATCTTTAATGAGGTTGCAGGTGCTGCTGATGCAGCTGCCCCACCAACCACAGTTTGAAATGAAAGACGACATCACTTCTTTAACAGTGTCATAGTTATCTAACATAAGTCAGCCATTTATTCTCACCCATGTTCTTTTTAAAAGCCAAAATGAGGGTAACATTCCCACAGATGCGAACAATAAAATGTTGCAGCTTTGAGGGCAAATGAAGTTCTTGATGTTTGTTAACCCAAATCTGTAAAATGACCCTGAGACACTAATAATCATGTTCTCATTTCACTGATATAGAAACCTAAAGGCTATGGACACGTAGGTAACATGTATAGCCAAAATACAATCCAGGATTCATTTCCAAAGTCTGTGCTTTTTTATTGTCCTGAAAGTCTCTCCTTGTTTACTTCTACATGCACAGGGCATATCAGAGCCCTTCACGCTATGGATGGTGCTCAAATATTGTGCTGGCATCTGTGAAAACTTCATAGATTCACCTTTGCTCAGTCACTTATGGAGAATGTTCTCTCTGCTTCTCTCTGTCCAGTTAAAGGCACATTATTCTGACTGTTTACACCAACTGCCCACAATTGCACAATTGTGTCTTTACTGATCACACACACACACAGACACACACACACACACACACACACACACACATACAGTCATACAGTGACTATGTCTACCACACAAAAAGGCAATTAATTGTTAACAGTCATTTATGAACAATACATTTAACTCATCCCAAGAATGCTTAGTCAGTATGGTCTAAGCACCAGGAAAGTAAGCTATCATTTGTAAGAGGACATGAATGAGGAAAGACCTACAAAATTCCTTCTAGCCTCATATTGAGAAGAATTTTCCTAAATAAAATTCAAACCCCCTTTGGGCACAATCATTTAGCATTTCTCACTTGGATTTTGAAATACTGATGGTTCAATTAACAACATTTTCAGATTTGGATAATTTAGCATGCTGGAATGTTCCAGGGTATAGACAAGCCCTTGTCTACATTCTCATGAGTCAGTCTTGGAAGATGAAATGCTGTTTCCATGCTGTTCTTCATTTTCTTCCAACAGTGTCTTAGGCCAGAGGCAGAACTATCAAAGTCACATCCAGTGTGAGTATCACTGGAAAGACAGAAGTCTCTGCATTAAATCATAGCACTTCCTATCATGGTAAGTCTGAGTGTGGGAGGATAAGTCATCCAAGCCAAGCAGATAACTAGATAAACCAGGCTCACTGACAAAGGTGATCTTTTCCTTTCTATGCACCAAAATATATACTAGAAATCTTTCTTCAAAACATGAAAAATGTAAAACCTGACATCTAGAAAAAATTCCATGCTAATGATTTCATGGTTTCCTTTTGACATCATCCCAAGCTTGTACTATCTTACATGAAGAGCGAATGAAAAGAGCATGGAATGTGCTTCCTACTCTTCTTCAGTGAATTGTATTTTAAACTTCTGCTCAGTCGCTAAAGCAGTGCAACAGTTTGGTGAGACTGTAGGCTTTGTAAAGTTTCATTATGTGTCAGTTCATCTCTTTACGGACACACTCAAGGTACAGAGCTAGGGGTGAGTGACTCAAAATAAAACATTAGGCCAGGCTAGCTCTCAATCAGTTCTTCATATTTTGCTAATTTTCATTTTGAAGAAGTCTATAGCTAATAGTCTTGTGAATATACACACAATGAAAATTTTATGCTGTAGTCCGTGAGTTCTTACTCTTGTGACCATGAGAATAGGGACATACTTCTTTACCTTAAATATGAATTTTTCATGGTTGTTATAGTCATTAATATAAAAATTAGAAAAAAAATCAACAGTAAGGATTCACATAGTAGGGATCCAGTTAGCAATACTGTTTCTGGCCTTATGAATAATTATATATTGCTAGTTATATTATTTGTTTTAATAATCAAAATGTTGTATAGGTGCCAACAGTAATTGCATTTTTAATATAGCCAAACAAAGTACACATACATACTCCCTACACTGGCAAAATTTTCAATTTCAAACAAATTTGATATAAATTCTTATGTAAAAGAAGCTATAAATAAATATAATTACAACAGGAAAGAAACAAAGAGCACACACCTTTTCTCTTTTTTCTCAAGATTAATTTAATTTTCCTATCTAAACATTCCATTCCATTAATCATATTTTATTTAATACTTTCATCCTTTATAAAGGACTAGGCAAGATCTTTAACTAAAATATAGTCCCAGATTACTGTGGTGTGACTGAGCTGTTATGTGAACCTAGAAAGACCTCAAACATGGGTAAAAATAGGTATGAAAGCTCTGAAGATGGAAAGCACAAAAGGAAAGCAAAGATGCTACATCCTGACCCTAGAGCTCTGCAAAAACTACTTCTCGCCTATCAAAATAAATTCAAGAACAGAGGCCAGAAAAGCTCAGAAGACAGTTTAAATATCTAATACTGGGGTTTCAGATAATCTCAACATGTAGAGAACATTTATTTTAAAACATAAAGGGCAAATAAGATGATACCAGTTATTTGCTAACAAGAAGGCAACAGGTCATTAAACTGGAATTTCATTAATTTAGTAGGAGGCAGATTATATAAAGATGAGGAATGGTTTAGGTAGCAAACAAGGGTAGTTTGTGAAGGATATAACCTCTATGAACAGCAGCTTTGAAAGAACTGACCAATGTTTCTTTGTGATTAAAATTTGCCTACCCAACCAATCTAAATAACTTGGAACATAATTTCAAAGAATGAATAAGGTAAGAACCAAGGGGCATGTATTTGGATTTTTCATTCTCCTCACAGTGTGTTGAAAATTACTTTGAGATGGATATTTTATAGCATAGATACCATAAGTGTGAACTTTCAAAAACTTTCTAGATAGATTTTCCTCCAATTCAGGAAGCTGAAAAAAAAGTTTAGATAGATGATAGATAGATAGATAGATAGATAGATAGATAGATAGATAGATAGATAGAGGTATAGGTATAAATATGTTTATAGATCTATAAAAAGTTTAGATGGATAGGATGATATAGATATAGATGATATACATATTATGTATGAATATATATATATATATATTCTATCATTTCAAGAAAGCTATTTTTTATTTTGTTCATTTGACTTTTTCCACATTAATTAGATGACACCTGCAGGGATATTCTCATCATTATTAAATACTATACTGTATTGATCTTTATTGTTTGATACAGATATTATATAATATTTTTCTAGAAATATTATAATCCCTTTGTAGAAAATGGGATTTGTCTTAAAATAGTATATATTTGTTTTATATATTATAAAACATATTTGTTTTATACATATAATTATATATTAATATATGTATATTTGTTTCAAATTATTACATCTCAAACAGGCAAGATTGTCTTCAAACCTCCATAAAAATGTTTTGATTACAATTCCTTAGAGAAGTTCTTTAGCAGGTAAAGTCCACAGTTC
This sequence comes from Rhabdomys pumilio, assembly GCA_030674055.1. Classification (NCBI taxonomy): domain Eukaryota; kingdom Metazoa; phylum Chordata; class Mammalia; order Rodentia; family Muridae; genus Rhabdomys; species Rhabdomys pumilio. Next base: position 74,036,969 of record JANHMN010000010.1, on the reverse strand, counting down.
TATGGAAACACATGACTGAGGGACTTGTTTTAGGGATCTAATCTTCCTGCCTTCTGTTTGAAGGTATGCACAGTGATCTGGAGTCTCTTACTGCACAGATGCCTACTTTGTGCCTTGTGCGGGGTCAGGATGACTGGACTGAGGCCTGACAATGTGAGTTTGTAGTCAATTGAAATGTTTTATTGACGTTGCCAGCATTAGAACCACAGGTTGGTTAATGGAGAGAGGAAAAATTAGCAAAAATTTTAAAAATTCTATCTATTCTACACTAAGTGTGCATATTGTTCTTCTATAACTGTTGCACAGGGAACATGCCTGGTGAGTCCAGCAAGGACACATACAGACTAGAGCAAGACACTCAAATGATAGACTGTTCTGAGACAAATCCTATTTTCTCCAGAGGGATTATGTTATTTCTAGAAAAATATTACACTGCTATCAAATCCTAAGTCTCAAACAATAAAAATCAAATAGACAATATAGAATTTCATAATGATAAGATTATTCCTGCAGATATCACCTAATTAATGTGGAAAAAGCCATGAAGTGAAAATAGCTTTCTTAAAATGACAGCCAGTCCTAGCATTTGTCAAATCTAACGTGATAGAAAGCAGGACTCCAGAGACACTGAAGTACAAACTGAAGACTACTGAACAATCTGTCACCTCTATGAATATATGCTTACACACACACACACATGAACACTCACATATCACAAGCATTGTGCACAAAAGTACACGTGTCCTCCCCAGTCTTGGACAGGCTAGAAAGACCTTGTTTACTACAATAGATCTTGCTACAATAAGACCCAGGAGGAGTCATCCGGCCTGGATGCATGTACAGGAACTTAGAAGAATAGACTGCCAGCTGAGCTTGGCTTGCAACATAAACCAGCTGAGGCAAAGGACAGGTTCCATGGGCTCCCACTATACATGCAAGTGCTGAAAAGTAAACTTTGAGCCTTGATCAGAGAACTTTGTCTTGGCTTCAAGCTTCTTTCACCTGTCTGTCTCTTTTTCATTTCCAGCCCTCCTTTCAGGGAAACCCAGTTTGTCCATGGCTGCTGGCAGCAACAAACACATTCTCTCTCTCTCTCTCCTCTCTCTCCCTCTCTCCCCCTCCCTCTCTCCCCCTCCCTCTCTCCCCCTCCCTCTCTCCCCCTCCCTCTCTCTCTCCCTCTCTCCCCCTCCCTCTCTCCCTGTCCCTCTCTCTCCCTCTCTCTCTCTCTCTCTCTCTCTCTCTCTCTCTCTCTCTCTCTCTCACACACACACACACACACACTCATATACACACCTGTATTCATAGTAACTTCTTTTTCATTACATAAAATTCTAATCTTGTTGGAGTAAGGAATAAAGGTAATAAAAAATATATTAATAATGATTTAATAAATGACTCCTGACAGCTGTTATATATGTATGTATATATGTACATGTACGTGTACACACACACACACACACACACACACACATATATATATATATATATATATATATATATATATATATATATACTTAAATGTATATATATTCTTAAATGAGCTGTAGGAATGAAATGTGCATGGATGAAAACACACACACAGTTACCTGATTGAGAGAGGCTTTGAAGCATTGATCTTTTATTATTAGCAAGCACCTAATATATACCAAACACAAAATGAAATACCATCAAAATGGAAGACGGGTTGTGACACATGCATAGACCCCTGTAGGCAGTGTTTGTCATCAAAGTAAATAAACCCTTAGCTAAACTTTATCTGAGAAAATCTGCACAGACTGCATGTTCTGAGGCAGAGTAGAAGGAAAGGAGGAAGCCAATCAAGAGAAGTAAGCATAGAGCCACTTACTCACCTCAAAATTTTAACCCAGAATTGCTCCTGTCTAAAGGAAATCAGGAACAAAGTGTGGAGCAGAGACTGAAGGAAAGGCCATCCAGAGACTGCCCCACCTGGAGATCCATTCCATATACAGACACCAAACCCAGACACTATTACAGATGTCAAGAAGTGCTTGCTGACAGGAGCCTGATATAGCTGTCTCCTGAGAGGGTCTGCCAAAGTCTGATAAATACAGAGGTGGATGCTCACAGCCAACCATTAGATTGAGCACAGGAACCCCAATAGAGGAGTTAGGGAAAGGACTGTACGAGGTGAAGGTGTTTGCAACCCCATTTAAGAAAAACAATATCAACAACCAGACCCTCCAAAGCTCCCGGGGACTAAATCACCAACCAAAAAGTACACATGGAGGGACCCATGGCTCCAGTAGCATATGTAGCAGATAAGGACATTTTCTGGTATCAATTGATCCTGTGAAGGCTCAATTTCTCAGTGGAGGGAATGCCAATGCAGTGAGGTAGGAGTGGGGGGAAGCATCCTCATAGGAGCAGGGCTAGGGGGATGGAATAAGGGTTTCTGGAGGGGAAACCGGAAAAGGAGTTAATTTTTGAAATGTAAATAAATAAAATATCCAAAAAAATAAAGAAAAACCAAAACAAACAAACAAAAAAAGAAATGAAAAACAAAGAGAAGTAAGCAACTTGGCAGAGATGAAGGCACACAATCCATTTGGTGATCACACTAAAACATGTTTATGTAACCTATTTTAGAGTATACACAGAACAAAATATGCCACATGCAGAAAAGAACCTATTGCACAAAATTGTTAAGGACTTCTATGCTGAAATAAAAGACAAAAGGTAGCTGGGAAAGTGAATATCAATGAAAGCTCCTGACTACTTTACTAAGGGAAATACAGAAGCAAATGAGGAGATGGTTTTCATTGTGACTGTGAGACCACGAGTGAGGGCTGGCACTGAGGAACAGCTTTCCTTGGCTTAATCCAGGGGCTGTGATCTCTGCAAGTTTGCTCATAGGTGGTGCATTTCGGAATCTACAGTCACAGCTACCAGAGTAGCCTTTTCCACTGCATCCCACAGAACAGGGTAAGTTTCATGAGATTAGTTTCAGGGGACGTAGGTATTATCTTTAGTACTTTAACAACACAGGTGATGCTTCCAAGGTTTTGATTTCAAGATTTATTGTCAGTATCAATAAAACAGATATGGCTGATACTAAATCCAGTTTAATTACTCCTGTGATATCTCTTGTGGCTGAGAGAAGATAGTGTTTCTCTACACTTTTCTGGTTTTAATTTAGAGAAATGGAGTGCTTCTCCAGAACAGAGCCTAGGAGAGCAGATCATCAAAGACCAAACCTACAGCATCAGAAACACCATTTTGTTAAAATTTTACCACACTGTCTACATAAACTTGAATCCTTGGTCCAGACTCCATCAGGTTAGAAATTACAAGCAATCATCAAGAATTGACAAAAAGATATGCCAGGGACTTAAACCATTATACTAAGAGAAATTTCAGAGTGTATAATGTCACCAGTGTTCTGAGACACAGAGATTCAAAACTACCAACAAGAAACCATCCAAATAACTGAAAACCACTCAAGTAAAGAAACCAAGCAAAACGCATTTTTTATTTTCCACTACTGATCCATCCCATCTGGTTTTCTCTTTAAGGGGTCATATGTTATGTATTTATAAGACGCATTCACACCTACTCAAACAGTTTCCACTGTCTCCTGCAAATGCAGCCTCCTTGTTCACGACCCATTTTTTAAAAACATATTTCTATATTGGCTGAATCCTTTTATGAAACGTGTTCCATTTAAGACTATTTCAAGTAAGGAAATGTCTTTGTACCTTCATTTCTTACTAAATTTTGGGAAGATTAAGTCATATACTCCATAGTTAACTTTCTGAGAGATATGAATTTATATCAATGGTATCATTAAAATAACACATCCCACAAGTCCTAGGGATAGCACACTACTTGTGTATGTATTTTATGTTGCTGATGTGTATGTTATCACTGAGGTAAAGAAACACCACAACACAGATCCATAGAGGAGACTGAAATTCCTCCCTATTAAAGGAGTCAATACATTTGAATTGCTACAGTCAATCTCATTAAGGACATCAAATGCTTTTGGGGGAAAGGAAAAATAATTGCCAACTAGGTGCATTTTCTTCACAGCAGTATTTGTCTCCTTTAGATGTGAATTATTCCTTAACGCCAGCACATTTTTTTCATTGTGACCTTTCTGTGGATTGTGCACATTCTCAGTGAGCCTCTGTCCTCTTCCTTACAAAACTAAAAGGCCTTGGTCTTCACCATTAATCTTATAGTAAGTTTTCATGCTGTGAGTTTTGTGCACTCTCTTATGCTTTTCTTGTATGTCTTCTAAAGGTCTTTGAGCCTTTAGAAGGTTCAAATTATACTGTAACTCTGACAGCATTTAGCATCTTCTCCCTCAATGGGATAGTGACAGACTGTGTCGTTTATGAGTACAGAAAGCCTGGTTGTTTAATCTCTTGCTATGCTCTGTTTATCTTTCCCATGCTTGAACATCTCCCCAACATGCCAATTACACTTCAGTGAATTGCAGATACATTGCCATTTCCAGTCTACCAGGGGAGGGGTGTACCAGGTTACAGGGATCCTTTTTCAAATTAATTCATATAAATTTATTTGTTCATATGTTTAACATTTATTATGCCCATTACACTGAAAATATTAGATTCAAACAAAATAAATTTTGGATATATTTTGCCTAATTCCTTGATCAGATATTCCATTATTATTTCTGAAGACCTGTCACACACACACAGACACACACACACACAGACACACACACACACAGAAACACAAACACGCAGAAAATTCCCATCTTCCTTTCATAATTAGTACTCCTTTATGCTAGAGCTGTAAGCGAATGACAGCCTGCCTTTGGCAGCTCGGTCTGGTTTTTAACTGTGTTTAGAAGTGGTAATGGAACAGTTGCGGTTATGAGAACATTTCATGAAGCTTAAAGCTTAGAATTAAAATCTAAGAACAAGAAGTCAGCAGAGCCTAGGAATATTCATGATGTCAATTCCACTTGATACTAACTTCCTTGGAAATTTGGATACTATAGAATTTATAAAGTGTTGACATTGCATAGATAACTTATGGAAGAGAATGGGTTGAAGATATTCTTTGACTAGATACTGCATGCCAAAGAAGTTATTTAAATTATCCACTCCTATATATTCTTACTTTTAAATGGATGAAAATGAGATAAATTTTGTAAATATATAATTTTCATAAAATATAACAGCTAGTCATATTATATTGCACACTCAATGCATAAGGTTCATAAAACACAAGCAATCAGGCACTATAATTTATATTAATTGGGTTATAACATGGAAAGACGTTGGCATGACCTACAAAACATTTTGTAGTTCTTATTCAATGGAAGGGTATACTCATGACAACATAGGATGTAAACAACCTCAGCCTCAGCCAGGACTTAATTCCGAACACAAGACACATTCCTTAAATAAGACCTCCTAAAACCTAAGCTAGTTATATTTTATTACACACTCATTTAAAATATTAATGATTTGACTCCATAAACCAGGAGAAGTATTTAAATAATATGGTTTCTGCACATAATGTATTAGTTAGCAGATGAATATTAAGTTAGCTATTAGTTATATTCATTTATCTGGATATAAGATTCTGAAAATGTATCATTGTTGACCATTTGCTCATAGGGGCATTCCGTTTTTAATTATATAGAAAATAAAATTCATTTTAAAATTAAAAATAAACCAAAAGCCTACTTTTTTCAAAACATAGCACAAAAGATACACAACATTGTATTCTAACTTGAACTATACATCTGTACCGTGGTTATGGATCTCTTAGAAATGGTACCTTTGAAATTAGAACCATTGTTATCTCTTAAGGGCAGTTAACTGCGTGACTGGCAAGCATGGTATAACCTTGGTGGGCTGGGATATAATGAGATTTGGTGGCATTACTACAGAACATATACACACACGTGTGTGTGTGTGTGCATGCGCGTGTAGTGTGTATCAATATATATATATATATATATATATATATATATATATATATGCTGAACGTTATAGAACACACATCTGATCTGCTGTGTCCTGTGTCCTGCAAAGAGCTAAATGTCGTTACTATTGCAACAATATTTTAACCAACGAGATTTTTGTGTTCTTATTTTTTTCTTATATATACACAGCAGTTTTAAGCGTGAAATGAACAGTATTGTAATGCATTATACTTTAATTTTAGACAAAATTGACTCTGTTTCCCATAGTTATTTAAGTTATCCAAGGTGCTGTCAATACATAATGCTGTTGACTTGATTTAAATAGCATTAGAGCAACACTTAGAAATGCATGGATGATGACTAAAGGTTAATGAGAGGGTTAGGGTTACTCAACACATTCACAATGAGAAGCTGAAAGCAGACATAGCTAATTGAGAAATATTCAGTCTTAAATAACAGCAAATCATCTCACAGCTTACTATTCATGGAGTTCTAAACGGAAGAGGCATACTGCTTAGATCCCAGTTATTTCTCTGTGTGTTAGGATTCACCTCTATTAGTTCAGACCTAGAGGCTTAGACAGTAGATATTGGTTTCTCTTTTCAAACAACTAAAAGAAATATGAAACAAAGCTTATGATATTTCTAAATGGCATGGTAAAAAGACTGAGTCACATATATTTCAGCCTTGTTTTGGTGAGTATTTGTAATTCAAAATCAAAGGATGCACTGATTCCTCTCTAAAAGATTTTTCCTTTGGAAAGTTTAGAATTTTGAAAACAGATTTTTTTTAATAGTCAAGCTCATACCATCCTAAAGCTATAGAACCAAATAGCAGTGTAATGTATTACTCCTGTGTGAGAAAAGACATGCTTGAAGCTGAACTGTAATTTGGCACACTACACTTCCATACTAATGTAATGTGACAATGTTATTATGTTTGCTATTTTCCCAGTGATCATAGCCATATTCATCTTCTTGAACTTGACATTAAATTAGCTATTATGGTCAGATTCTAACCTGTGCCACCAGCTCAAAGCAGCAAAAGATAACACGAGTTTCTTGATGGAGAGCAAGCATGCACACATGAATAGGCAGAATATAGATGTTTCATAATGAATGGAAAGTCCTAATAAAGACTTAAAATATAGTGAACACCAGAAATATAGTTTACAAGGAAGTTTACAGACATATGCTACTTAAAATGATGTGTGGCAGTAAAACACACTGTTTCCCTCATACCTCAAACAAAGAAATGGTAATGTCCAGTCCAGGACAACAAGGAAATTTATGTGGCATGAAACTGTTTAAACAGAAATCAAATATGAAACAGTTTTTTAAGCAGTGAAACAGAGAGGGATGCACTTCAGATGGAATGAAAATATCCAGTAGGTGAAGAAATTAGCATGTGCAATGGTGAGGAAACTGGAAATGTGAGGTGGAGGGTACCTTGGGGAAGTGAATTCCAGAAACACATCATATGGACAGTGTTCTGTGGTTTCTAAGTGTGGAAATGAGGACTACAGTCAATCCCTGGGGGTTATTAACTCCAGACTAATGAGACTAGAATACTGTTGGCTACTGAAGACACACTAGAAATTTCTTTGAAAGCTTCAAATACTCCGTTGCCCTTGTCTTAGTAAGTTCCTGTTATCACAAGTTACCTACAGTGTGTCATACTAACTTCAGATATATGATCAAACTATAGGAGATTTTAAAATTAAAAAAGGCATTGTTGCCAAGAGAATAATATATACTAATTTAGAGAGGTAAAACAAGCATAAAGTATATGTTCGAGAGTAATTGCTAATAAAATTCCTACAGGAATTCAGAGGGGCAAAGAAACCACTTCTGATTAGAAGAATCAATCAGGAGATGATGGTGACTTTTAAACCATGAAGAATAAAAGGAGGAAACAAAACATATTGGAGGAAGGAGGAATGGGATTTGAGCAGCAATGAAAACATTACTATAACAAGCCAAAATAATGATGATCCAAGAACCTGGAATTAGATCCTGTCTTTAAGAAGAGTGGAAAGAGTTTCTCCCCCTTCACAACAGCCTACAATTGTTTTCTTAATGAGTTCATCTCTAGGATGACAATTCTCCAAGGATGAAGGGGTTTATAAAAACCCACATAAATTTCAAAATAGCCTCCAGCATCACTTTACAAAGATGCCTGTGTTTTTGAAAGATTCTTTTCAATTCAATTAATTAGTATGATTTATCCAAAATCTTACTTGCAAGTTAAAAAGTATTCCCATCATCCCACTGGTAATTATGTCTCCAGGCTAATATAAATAAAAATGTCTAGTTACTCAAATCCACTCTGTAAACCATCTCAGATATACGACACTTAGAAGTTCTACTGGGGGCAGGAGTTCTTGTCTCCACATAGTATGGTTTGTCGTTTTATATTGAAATATTTATTTCCATTTTCCTTTTAGGGGATTATAGTCACAGAATTCCTGGATCAGTCACTGAGATAGGAATAAATTATAGCTGTTTTAAAATAAGATGTACCTGTAAATAGTAATGTTTATCTATAAATCCTCATTACGGGAGAACACCAATGTTCAAACCATGGGAACACTTTGCATTTCTATTAACCTAGTATGAGGTAATGGATTTATCAACATGCATGTATTCTGAGAACTCTCAAACATAATTCAATGCTGATTTGTCAAAGAGGCATATCAGGAAACATATTTATTGAATGACATTTACCCACTTACAAGAAAATAACAACTAGCCTTATGGCCATCCCTACTTCTGTCACTCAAGAGCGCATTCAAATAGTTTCTGCAAAAACTAATTTGAAGACAGCCTGATACCTAAGGTCAGATTTGGATAGTCCTTAGGAAAAGCCTAACAAACACATACAGAAAATTGTATTCTTCATTCTCACTGGTGTACGGGATACACAGACTAACACAACCAAATACCAACCATTTTGTCAAACATGGGAAATGGCTTAGCAGAGATTGGCAGAGAATGTTCTTTAGCAAAATGAAAAAATATTTTCATAGCAAAAGCCCTCTCTACTAACACATGTAGTTGTGCATCTGTTAAGATTGAATTCAGGATTGAAATTTTGCAATAATAAAATCATAATAAATTCTCAGACTTCTGGTTGTCCTTGAAAGAAGGTTTACACTGTTTTTGAACAGGGGCAAATACAGGCAATCACTGGTCTACAGGTAAAACACATGTTGTTATTCAAGAATTTGTGAGAGTTCTTTAAAATCATCTTTGCTTTTTGTGTATGTAAATGTGCACTGACTCTTTGTATGAGGTTATTTGTATAACTCATAAAAGATTGTTCTTCAGAGTTGTTTGATTTGCAGATATAAGGTACATGTCAATGGGTGATCATTTCAATGTATTTTTATTGCTTCTAGCTACTATATACTAGAGAAGATGACCCTACAAAATCAGGGGTCAGATATTTCTGCACTCATGGTGGTTTGACCATGAAAGATCTTTTAAAATAATTATTTTTTATTATTTAACATTTTCATTGTATTTGGTCATATCTTCCCCTCACTTCTTCAATCCAAATGCTCTGAGGAACCCCCAACTTGACTTCTTTCAGCTTTATGTCTTATTATTATTAACCACATGAGTCCAATTTTTGTTGACCAAATACACGTAGGTGTAGGATTTTTTAAAGTATTGTTAATCCTTTTTACAATAATGTTTCTCTGACAGTTTCATAATCATATAACGAATCTTTGTCACTCTCAAACCCATTGTCATTTGTTACCCTCCTCCACCCCTGCTGAAACTTTATTTGTTCTCAACAAGTGTCCTTCCTACTTTCATGTGTAAACAGCTCTGTCTACACAGCCTGAAAGGACAATTATTTACTGGAGCCCAGGTAACTTGTCCAAGATTATACACTGAAGAAATAAAATAAGCCCTTCCCTTGGCCTCCATTAAATTTCAATGATCTCTCAGGGAGGTGTGGTATATTATATGTTTGGTTTATGCTTTTTATAATCAACATTTTGACAAAAACCAAAGACAGCTGATAAATTGTACTATATTCACAGTTTGCAACCATTTGGTACATTATTTATTTTAATTTGATCCTACTTTTGAAATAGTTATACACATATTTTCTGACAAAGAAACAAAAAAACCCAAGCAAAAAGCAAACAAACAAAAAGAACCCAAACTCTAAGCTATCTTTAAATGGAAAATCAACTTTGGTCTGTTCTCTATAGCCAAAATCATTAACCATCACATCCCTTTCCCCATTTTTCTAGAACATTGGCATCCATGTTGTAGGCAAGCATGTAGGCTACTTGCCAAATATGACACTTCATTGTAGACATGTATAAATGTAAATGTATAGTCAAAGATGTTTTTATCAGCACAATGATGTCCTATGAAGCAAGACCGATGTGAAAATCAGTAACTAGAATTCACCTGCTGATCAGCTAATTCTGCCTTGAACTGTTCAGAGTCTGATGCAGCCCCCTAGAGAGGACTGTGAAAGAATGCAAGGTCTGCCTCTCCTGTCACGCGAATTGTGAGATTAAAGTGAAGAATTCAAGTAGATAAAAGACAAGAAGGAGGTCTTAAAGAGCAATGATTAAGTATAGTGTTTTTAAAATGAATGGGGACAGAATGATCTTATTTAAGGAGATGTAGAAAGATAGAAAAACAAAATTTCTAACATGCACAGAAAACGGGGTCCTCAAGATATGATCTGATAAACTTAAAAACTACATAGTACAAAGAAATATGAAGTTTCAAAACTTTGCCAAGAATCCCACCTACAGGAAATTAACAATGTTCTTTTCAACAAGATAGCTTTAAGTAACTAACAAAAGAGAATTACAAGACTTAAATATTAACCACCCCTATTAAAATTCATTTAGCTTAAAAACAGCCCTGAAAGTAAAATGGGCTATTTTGTGTGTGAAAACAGCCGAAGGCCACATCTTTAACAGTCCACTTACAGGAGATATAAGAATTCATATTTTTATAGCATGTGTAGCAAACAGTATCTCGACATAAGGACAAGTATCTATCTACACTTGACAGTTACTTACGGTCATTGCAGAGTGGGCCACTGAAGGAAGTCATGCTACAGTCACAGCTGAAGCCATCCCACTGCTGCAAGCACACACCTTGATTTGAACATGAGTCCTCTTGACAGGTTGTGCTGGGCCCTGTAAAACATTTCAAAAGACATGTAGGCCCTTTTGGTTCTTGTTCTTGTTGTTTTTGTTGTTTGTTTGTTTGTTTGTTTGTTTGTTTTTAAATCCAGACTGTTCTCTACATGAGGTAGATCACATATAGTAGTTGCCAACACCTTAAATTACATGTTCAATCTAGTTTTGAAAGTTCACACATCTGGATTAGGATCTGAAAAGTTTAGCATGAAGGCCTTCTTAAGCTTCAAATAAAAGAAAACACATCATAATTGTAACTAAGCCAACAGATATTTAAAGGAAGTAAGTAGTTTCTAGTAGAGTCATGGTGGTAGCAGGTAATCTCATTCTATCATTAATGACTGTCTGTCACCATTTGGTCTTAGAAAATGAATGGATCTCCTTAACTTCTTACCAATGAATAGAGATGCCATGAAAAAATGGAGACTGTAGGATCATGAAATTAAGATAAAGATTGGTAAAATAATCAAACAAACTTATGGAAAAATGAGATCCAGCCGCTCCCACGCATACACTATGGTTGAGGTCATGATTTCTCGGTGCTCTGAATAGGTATGTTGGCAAGTATCAATTCACATGCTTTGACGATATCATGCAAGTAACATAAAATGAATAACAAGGTAAGTTGCATGCCCCTGTCGAACACACATGTAAAAGAAATGCTATTCTGTCTCTGAAGAATTATAACTAAACATTGAAAAACAAGGACCAGAAAGGTGTGATCAAAGCACTAAAGGCAGTAACTGTACAAACATGTCCAAGACTGAAAGCCTTTATGCAAGTTATGCTACAAAATGGGGCTTCTTGCACAATGTCCAAGAAGGAGAAAATTAAATCTGAACCCAAATAACAGTTACTAAAAAGTATTAAAAACATGTTATTTTAGGGTTTCCATTGTGTATGGTGGGGTTTCAGTCTTGTTTTATACATACAGGGCTATCTACCTTGCAAGTCAGCTTTCATCAATGCAACTTTGTCAGCAAAATTAAAAAAAAAAGCAAAATATATTTAATGTTAGTAAGCAATATGGAAATGGGGCAAACAGAACGTTTAGATTCAAAAAAGCATGCTGCTATAAAGGGGAAAATGCTATGTATAGCAAATAAATTAATATCAACAGCCATAAACCTTAAGAGAAGCCAAAAAATGAGAAAGCACTGTAATTTTTAGAAGCTTACGCTATATGTGTGTATATACATGTCATGATTAATCTAGTCAATGGTACATGAGGGACAACTTAAAGGGCTCTTATGATCCTTACTCTCCTGCATAGATGGATTCCTTAAGTGACTTGTTTATTGGAACATGCACTATGCTGTGTCATGTGTACATACATTGTAGATTATGGTTCTTAATAGAGAAAGGACTTCTTTGTGGGCTTCTTCTTCTCTATTTGTGAAAACTGTCATTCACAACTCTTGACTTAAGATAGTAATGTATTAATTGCCCTTAGCTCTACTTTGTTGTGATGCCAAAACACCAGAATTCATGTGACATTTGAAGTGGTTGAAAAAATAGCATAAGAATGGTAGAAACAACCAGGATATCATGCTTATTGTCACTCTTAAAAGGGTGGATATAAGTGATTTATAGATTTTAGAGTGTTCTTGTCATTGCCTATACCTCCCTAACTGTCTTTATGTCTAATAAACTTTCATGTGAATAATTACTACAGAAAACACTAGGAAAAATATTTATAAAAAAATAAAAGGGGACACAAGCATATAATTCATTTAAAAGGTATAGACAAAAATTTATTATTTCTGGTAATAATAATTACATATTTTCTAAAAAAAACCATGAAAACAGACTTCAAACAATGATGATTGCCAATGAGACCACAGTTCAGTGAATAAATATTTTTTTCTGTAATTAGTTTTTATATATAGTAATGATTTTATCAAATACAATTTAATATGTATCATACAAACATATTATGTTATGACTTTCTCAGTAAAGGCATTGTTCACAGAAAATTACTACAGTAATCCTAACTAATGTGTACTTTTACAAATATAAGATCTGTAAATCTCAATTATGTAATAAAATTTAGTGTCACCAAATAATAATTAAAACACTAATAGTGTTATAAGTAACAATGACCATAATAATAATCCTCCAGGAAAACTGAATATATATATAATTATTTCAACTTAAGCATGAACTACTAACTTGCTATTGGTTGTATTCCAAACATATTTGAGTGGTCTACAGATTAATAGCCCACAGTGTTAGATAATAAAAGCAGTATGTGTTCATTTAAAGAAATATAAATTTCTTGAAACACTCATCATTGGCTATTTCTTCCCCAGATGAGAATCAGGTATAAGGGAGTCTTCTGTTATAGAGAACTTGTTTTATCAAGTAGTTATTTATTTTCTGACTGCCCTAAGAACAGAAAAAATAGGATCAAGAACCGAAGGCACCCTATTTTTGTTAACACAGAAGTTAAGTTCCTCTTTTCTGAGGAGGAGTTAAATTCCATGAGAGAACTGTCTTTGAAAAAGATAATACTTTAGCTATGTCTAATTTAATCACCAATTCAAAGCCATGTGAATCTCATGAATTACACGTATAACAAGTTTTGTTATGAGCTTATTCTGAGAATAGGAATGGTCAAATTAATTTTGGAATGAAATCATCAGGGAAAGATGATATCAGAAAAACAGGAATGTGATGATATTCCTAAAGTAAAGAAAAACATGAGAAGAAATGAGAATTGTTAAGGACAAGTTATTTAAAGCTTTCTCTCTACATGTGTAGACTATTCCATAAGCTACCACAATGAGTTTAAATATTTAGAAGCTAATTTAAGGCCATTGAAGAGAAACCTATAATTAAGTATCCTAGACAAATTGCCTACTAAATTAGGTTGGAACCGACAGCAAGTGTTACTACTATAAACACTTGGTAAGCAATCTTGCTCCCATTAACCTCCCTTCCATCCTTCACTAACAGAATGTGTTAGGATGAGGCCTTTATATCTGTGACTTCTTCTGCCTTGTGGTTGCTGAGCTGGCTCTTTCAGAAAGCACTTGCCATACAAACTGCAGGAAGGCTTACTTTTGAAAAGTAGTATCCAAAAACTGTGGTAACTTTTGCTTAAAATATACATCAACAAATGACCTAGCCTCACTCATTAGACCATTTCTAAGTAACAAAAATATTTCTCACATTCTATTGTTCTATTGTTCTCCTCCTAAGGATACTTCATTTGTTTAGTAATTGTGTTTCCTAAACATGAGAAACCACATTGCCTTTTTTTTGTTTTGCAATTTATGTCAAAATTTTTTAAATACGTAAATAAATAAATAAATATGATGATGACACTAAAATGATTTTGGAAAACAGACTTCCTATTCTCCTTAATTATTTCCACAACTTGAATTTAAGTTAACTTTTTTGAGAGACATAGATACTTAGGAGAGGGGAAAATTAATTTTAAATTTAAAATGTCCATAGACTTAGGTAATTGCTAAATATAATGATGTTATTTTAGCTAAGAAGAAGTGATTCATAATCTCCTTAAGAAGAAAACTCACATTTGGTTCTTCCTTTTCACTCATACAGCATTCCTTATAAATATAAACTTTCAAAATGGATCAAGATATGTTGAACATTAAAGGAGAAATAGTAACACACATGGAACCATATAATTCCTGATAATGTTACTGAATTACACTTATGGAGGTAGAGTTGGCTCACAAAATGTAGATGTTGAAGTTAAAATTACCTAAAATGAAAGCAGCAATCAAAAAGATAATTCATATAAATCTTGATCTAATAGAAAGCATGAAAGAAATGTAAGGAAGTGGAGAGCATTTCTGAAGCATTGTACATTATCCCTGGAGAATATAAGAAACCTATTTTTGGCAAAATAAGCTTGCAATCAGGTACATAAAAATTAAATAGTGTTCTGAGACTGGGTATCTGAGCCCTATCCTTATTTTTCATCCCAGTGAATGTAAAGTGTCAGGAACCATATGGGATAAGCTAATAACTAGCAGGTAATCATCCTGAAATGGCTTGCCTTGGATATAATCTATGACAAGTGAGCCCTTATTCAACAAGGCTGTAAGGGCCTCGTTTTAGGAAGGTTTCCTGCTATTAATATGCTTTTCCCATTATTATTAAACAAATATAACAATCACTAAGTAATAGCACACCCTTTGAAGCAGATCTCTGCAGATCCACGAAGATGTACTGTCTTTTAATGATGCTATATAGACAAATAGATGACTTCTTAAGTCTTAATGATGATCCTATTAAAATTATATCGATGATTATTAAGCTCTTTTATAGTGGGACTGCTATTAGGTTCCTTTCTGATAGTCAAAACTGCAATGAGAACTCTGCCAGTCTTCCAAGTGTCATCAGTTAATAGCTCTTAGATAGTAACCAGACTTTCTCCTACTCAGAGCACATTCCAAGACGTTGCAAAACAATTAACCAAAGGTCATAAAAAGGAAACTAACAATTTATTATAGGTGCTAGGACAGAAGATAAAATGTTGCCTGGGTTTATCTATACAAAACTTCACTAATAACTTATAGTTTTAAGCCTTCATTGAACATGTGGAATTAAACAGGTGGTGAATGTTTAGCCAGATAATTACTCCTAATGGATATGCATGTAAACATTCTCTGTCGTAAACTTCTATTTCAATTTATTATTTGATTTTTGGTGTGAACTTGTGATGACCTTTGTAACATGTGACCATGTATTCGCAAAGATGTATAATTACTGAGGACAAAGAGATGAGAGGCAGATAGAATAGAGAGATAGAATTTTTTCCCTTTCCCCAGATAGAGTAGAATTTTCCCCTCTTCCTGGGTAGGATCTTTCAGCTTTTCTCCTTAGATAGCTTTCACAGGAAACTTTTAACAACTTAGTAATAAACGCTATAACCTATAACCACATTTCTAAGTGTCTTTTCTTCCTGAAATTTCCAACTAGCATGGTGAAAGTTAGAGCCCAGCAGTTCTTGCTGAGACAGAACAAAGGCCACATTACCTAATCCTCCTCTGTTAGGCTACTGGTGTTACTCATCTAAGCCTGCAGTCTCTTACTCTCAGAAGGAGCAAATAATTTTTAAGACTTTTTAGAAGTTATCATCAGCATTTCAGTACAAGCCAGAGATCCAGAAAGCCCTGAGACCCTCAGACTCTCTCCAGGCTGGCAGGCTTTCTCTTGGTGGTAATGTTTTCAAAATGGGTTAAAATACGTTATAATTACTGGATTTTTTTTTCTATTTTAAATGGGTATTTGATACTATAATTATAACATTATAGAGATGATTCATATGCTAGTTAGCCAAATGATTGTCTTCTAAGAAGAAATGACGAGGTCTGTAGTTACAGCTCCTATTTACATTGGACCTTAGTATTTCTTGCAAATAATCCAGAAAACATATGGAATAAATTGTTCAAAACATGAATAAGAATTTCTAAGCTCTAAGTGAAAATGCTGCTGGCTAGCAGAAGTTTTGCTGGCTGGTAAGGAAGGTTGTTTTAATTAAATTTATATTTTAGTTGTATTGTGTTGTGTGAAAACAGATATAGTACCTTCACATCCTCTCTCAATTTGCCCATTGCAGAAAAGAGCATCAGAGATGAGATCTGGAAGTCTGCCATTCAGGTCCACAGATGCCAGGCAACCTTGAAAGCCTTCTTTGGCGTGGACCAGTTTCGGCAAGGATTTGTATGTTTCTTTAGCCACTCCTCCAATATACAAGTCACCTGTGGAAAATCAATTTAATTACCACAAAAATATCTCAGCATCAACTTTGACCACACAGTATGATGAGCATAACAAAAGACATGGTGCTTATTTTATAATAAATGAACAAATTAAATGTGTGACCTACTTTATACTTTCTTAAAAGTATGAAATAATGTAACATTTGAATAATGTATTAGCAGCTGACAGTTTTCTAGATGCTGCTAGCAAAAGCACTGTATGGATTCACTAGGGTGCCACTGAACAAATAGAGTTTAGCAAGGGGATGAAGATACCTGTACAACATTCAACCAAGGTACCTAGAAACAACAATCGGAGGCGGTTTCTCAAGTTATCAGAAAGTCTATTTTTAATACCCAGAACAACAAAATCTATCCTGTGTGTTGCTTTGAGGAACAAAACGCGACATTTAGGGATTCCCTGCCACAGTGAAAGTATGTAGTAGACAAAGTGAAGGGCGTTATTATAAAATAAAACTTCCTCGGGGCTCTGAGTCTTTTCTTAATTCATTACCAGAATCTACAAAGCTTTCCTGATTGAATTCATATTCTGCACTATCATTTTGCTTGTTTGCTTTTTGTTTTCTTATTTTTTTAAAATTAAAGTATACTTACATAATCTCCCCTATTTGGTTACCTCCTTCCATCCTTTCTTCTGTATCCTCCTACTCCCTTTTGAAATCACGCCCTCTTTAGTTGCTATTGTTAAACACAGACAGACAGACAGACAGACAGACACACACACACACACACACACACACACACACACACACGCACATCCCCGAACCATACATCTAGAACTTGCTCATTCCTTTAATGATACTTGTTATGTATATAATTTCAGGGCCAAATAAGGCACTGGATCAATCAGGGGGCTCATCTCTTGGACGAACTATTTCTTTTGCTCTTGCTCTCAGCTTTTTTAGTTGTCTATAGTTGTCATGGGCAGAGCCTTGTGTGATATCTGCCTTCCATACTGGTATGTCTATTGCTGCTGTGCTTTTTCATATCTTTTTTAGGCAGCCATGTCATTGAGGTATCATGGAATTAGCTTCCTTGTCATTTTAAGAGACACAATGTCACAGCAGCTTTCCATGTTTTTGGGGGGTGGGGAAGGGCTCTTCTGCCATCTCTTTCTCAGTGTTGCCTGGGTCTTAGGTGTAGAATTTGTGTTAAAGAAGGATTATTTGGGGCTAGGCCGCCTATAATCTTTTGTTCTTTGTACTTCGACCAGTTGTAGTTTTTTGTCTTTGAGTATCTTCTTCGCTGACTCAATCCTTTTATAGTCTAACTTATGTAATTCTTCACATGTTTCTGTACTAAGTTAAAAACAACACCACTTTTAACTCTGTGCTACTTTAGAAATTTTAAAGAAGTTATTAATGTGTGTCCCTGATTCTCCTGTAGTTTCAAATAGAACATTTTGCTTAGCTTTGCTGTGTACAGGCTCCTAGGTTTTGGTTTCTTCAACTTTGCAAGCAGTATTGAAATACCTGTTTTTTCCAGTCTACAGATTACTCACAGTGATCAGATGATATTTAGACAATGTAATTAGTGAGTTCAATACACAACATAAGGAGGTTGACCTCAGAATTCTGTAATCTTCAGCTCCTGAAGACTACTGCAAGTTCTGCTGACACACATCTGTCAGCTACTTGTCTAACTTTTCTATCCACGAAATGTCTCTTTTGCCTTAATCACCCTAACAACATGACACTCAGTATAATTTTACCAGTAGCAAAAAATGTGTGCATTTATAATACTCATCTAGGCTGCTGTGCTGTCCTTATGAGATTAAGAGCAAGAACTGGTATTCACAGCATTTCTTGAAATGTAGTAAGGAAATCATTGGTCTTCAAGACAGACAGTTTATGTACTCTACCAGTGCTCAAAAAATCATAAGCTAAAATACTAGATTGTAAGGACAGTAAAATAAAGCCTCAAGTCTAACACTCTGAATTTTGTTGATAAAAATATTGAGAATGAAAGTATGTAGCTTTATCAGTATCACAAAACTTCAAGAACTGAAAACCTGCCCTTTTGCTCTAAAAAAAAAAAAAAAAAAAAAAAAGCTGTTTTCATTACAACAGTGTACCACTGATATAATTTGTGCAGAAAGTATTGAATGTGCCTTTCTCCTGTCTCCTAAATGACACTGGGTAAGGCATTACCCTTGATATTTAAGGATAACACAGTGCTCATTTTACAATATTAATTTTGTAATATTATTTGATTATTTTCTTCCTCATTTCCATTCTCTCCTTTGTTTTTTCACTCCCTTCATTTTCAAGCTGTAATGTTTTAGATGCAGAAAAAACATGAGTCATAAATCAAAGGCATAAAATTAGCTTCCTGCACTTGACTTCTCAAACTTAGATTCTTCCAGGAATGCAATGAATATATCGACATTTACATAAGGAAAGTAAAACTTTGTTGTACTGCAATTGGGCAAGCAGAAATTACGGAAGCATAGTCCTGGATGTGAAGCTATTGAGGAATGTCAAAGAGAGGGCACTGCGTTCTAATTTAAAAGCAAACCCCTGCTGGGTATTAACACTGCAGGTAGATTTAGGAGAATAATGTAGATGGAGGAGGTTTCCTCAGAAGTACCCAAAAGCAGAAGCAAGATCCTTGTGGGTGAACACTTTCATGATAGATTTAGCTATCTGGAAGTTTATAATTCTTCATAGAAAATTCCATTCTCCACAGTACTGTGGGAGCAGTGAAACAGTTTCCAGATGTCCTAGCAATAGCAGACCAAGTTTGACATGGATACGTCCCATCACAAGAATATAAAAGTTAGACAGCAGTTCAGTAGGCACCTGGATAGGGACTGTAAATGTCTGAGACCAATTCTCAAGTTTCTCTTTTATCTGTCTACTTTCCAAAAGATTGTTATAGTGGAAGTTTCTGATAGCCAACACTGTAAATTAGAAATTACTCAAGGGAAAGAAGGGAAACAGAATTTTTCAAGTTTTCATTATCGTTAACTCAAGGAATCAGAGCCCAAAATAAAAATCAAGAAGAATTAGAATAAGTAAACTGGAAACACTTTCTTTCTTGAACATTGAAGAGTATTGGCTGAGGTTTATACTTTCATGTATATAATACCAGTATAATATCAATGGAAGAATATGCTTCCTACACTCATTCACTTAACTAAATTCTTCAGAGTGCTTTAATTCTTGTTCAGAACTAAAGACAAAGTATTAGATAGCAATGTGGGACTGAATGAAGAATTTTTGCCTAAGCCTGTATGGAGGACAAACTGTAAATGTTATTATATACTCTATAGGTTGAAATTATGCAGGGAAATAGTAAAGAGAAATAAAAATGGTAAAGCACTGTCAGAGAGGTGACTCTAAAGAAGGCAGACTTCTGTTCCTTTCTGCCCTCTACCATGAGTCTTGTTTCCTAGCTAGTAAGCTTTTTTACCTGATTGCTAGTGGAAGAAAAGTAGGAATCTTCCTTCTGTGCTACAAAGAGCTGAAAACATCATATTAAAAGCAATTCAGCATCTGATATGAATCTTACACATTCTAAATTGTGTGGGTCAGTATTTATAACCCTGGGGCTAATTCTCACTTTACTGAAGCTGCACTTAGCTCCCCCACAATTAGTATTGTCTTTATAAACTTTTCATATGCTAGAGAGTGGTCTTGAGGTTCCCTGGTGGGCTTCCATATAAAGAGAACAAAGGAAACACTTAAGTGGGCTCAGCCCTGTGTACATTACCACCTCATCAAAGATGCAGCGTATCCTTTTGATCCTTGGAGAGATGGAAGGGAAATGACCATTATCTCTAATGGGTCCTTGCAGGTAAAAGTCTTGTGCTTACAAAGGATGATATGCTTCTTAATGACCCTCTGTGTGAACAGGGTCTGGATGGACATCCATTAAAAGCCAACTTTTCTATTCCTATGTAGTTGAGTAGGACCTCCTGCCTTCCCCTTCCTACCACCCACCATATTGACTGGATGTTTGCACTCCTGTCCTTTAAATGAACCATATACAGAAAAAGGGAGAGTTCAGACATTTTCAGCAAATATTGTGGCAAACATGTACCACGTAGCCAGGCACCAATATAGGGGTAGGGGAAGATTCTTAAAGAAATCTCAATAGAATCCTAATATCAAGACCTATAAACACAGAAGCACTAAGCACCTCTCAGTACCATCTGAAGATAGCAAGAGTAAGTGACTAGTCCCTAGTATCTGTGCATAAATGACTAAAGAGAAATGGCGGGCAAGCTTTGTAGTTGTAGAAGCTCTGACTCTGTAACTCACTGGTATCCAGAGTGTAAACTTACTAAATTGCATTACTTCTTTGGCAGTAAGATAGTTCCTGTGTATAGTGGAATTGATGATGCCTACCTTAGAAACATTGAGGATTACAGAGAACATTTCTATGTATTTAGTATACATCTTGCAAGGTACATGGTATATTCCTCATTCTATGCTGATTGCACTGGAAATTCAGACACAAGTCAAATTTGTTCCTGTAGAGTGACAAGTTTCAGACTTGCGACTGCTTCCTGGAATTTATTTAATTTGATAGCATTCATAGACATCAGAGTGTTTAAAATGTGTTTTCTATGATACTAACAGAGATGAGAACAGAGAATCCTTTTACCTATCTAATTTGAAACCAAATTGCACAGAACCTAAAAAAAAAATCAAGAATTTTGCTTAACAAATAGCTTCTAATTTAGACATATGAATAGATAAAAAACAAACAAACAAACAAAGCATTTTATGAAGGCCAAGAGCCAATTTGTAGATTCAGACTGAATGCTTCTTAGACAAGGAGAGAAATAAAATGACTTATGTGACCTTTCTATGGTGGGACATTGTGGGAGAGCTGAGATCAGAAGGTAAAGGACACATTTTTACAAGGACATAAATGTAGATGCAAGGCTTTGGGTACAGTACAGGGGCACTGTGGAGATGAAGTTAACATGGTGTTTGGGTACACAGGCAAAAGATCAGGGGAGAAGACATGGTTGGAAGAGAAGAATATTCAACTTCTTATTAAATACTCTCAATAATGTCAGATAAAGAAATGTCAAACGAAGACATATGAGTGAAAAACAATAGGACACAATGAGTCTTCTACCTATTGACTAGTAAAAAAAAATATACTAAAAATAAGAGGTATGTGTTAGCCGAGGGGACACAGATGGATAGAAGAATTGGCATATGAATGTGAGGTGAGAAAGAATACTTGACGTTACAATGTAGTATTTGTGTACTCGTGTGTTATAAAGGGTCCAGGATTATGAACTAGGCTCAGAGAACTGGGATCAAAGCTAAGATCCTTTGCAGAACTTCAACCAAAAACAAATAAATGAGGTAGTGAAAGTGATTACTTTTTCTATGAAAACAGGGAGCAGAAGGCAATTAGAGCAAGTATCCCAGCTCAGCCTCACAGCAGCAGAATGTAAGTGCCAAGGTATAATTAGTTTTTTTTGACCCAGCTTTTCTGTTTATTCATATGTACTTTGCCTCTTAAACATCTCACTTTTATTTTAACTAAAAAGAGCATACATAAAAAAGACACATGCTTTTTAGATGGAAATAGTTATGTCTACAGAAATACGGGCTTTCACATTATCATTTGGGGGAGAATTAAACTCATATACTCTCACTTGTTTTTCTATGGCTTCATTGAAGAAAAATCTAATTCTAGATGCAGGGTACTCTAATGCTTTCATCATTCCTTGTGATTCATTGCTAAACTGATTAGATCTGCCTACATTAGTTTCTGAACCTGATCTACAAGCAGAGTCCCCTTCCCTTCCCCAGGGAACAACCAACCTCTACTCTTAAATCTGTATCCTTATCTCTAGTTTTAACCTTTTCTTGATCCACCACAAAGTAATACCCTCAGATCAGATTTTTTCCCAGTATATCAAGGAAAATATTCTTGGGGAAAAAATTATGTGAATGTATTTGTATAAATGTTGTTCTCTGTTAGAAAAAAATCATCTGTAATCTTTGAGGATAAAAAGTTATATATTAACTTAGCTTTGTTTCTAGAAACAGAATATCAATTTGATCATTCCCAAAATTGTTTAAAATGAAGTATACTAAATTATTTTTAAAAAGAGATTAGAAAATAGAGAATATTTCTCAAACAAATCTGAGATTTTGAGTAGATAAACCTGTACAATGAGTATAACAAGCCTCATATACCCAAGAGCATCAAATTATGTTACATATTTATTTTTTCAGCCAAAGGAGCATTTCAAGTGTATATTTTGTTCTGAGATCTGTGTCTTTAGCAGTCCCATGTGAGAAACATTGAAGCTAACTTAAGCAACTTTTTTGCTCAAGATGCCAAATGGATACTAGTCTGCTTGAAGAGATGTTCTTTAACTTCGGATATCATGGTTTACTTTATGCATGAAAGGTCTAATCCTGTAGTACTTTAGGTTTTATTCTATAAGAAAATGCCTGAAAAATCTTATCTCTAAACTTACCTTGGATAGGGGTTCCAAAAAAATAATTGTCCACCTGACTAGAAAAATAGACCTTGAAGACATCTTGCTTTATACAAATGAAATTGTGAGTCTCTCTTCTACTCCCTCAAAAAAATTCCCAAATAATTCCTAAGCTCTGTTGTATAACTCAAGCCTGACACTCTACCTACAGCTACAGGTAACTTTCCCAACTCCTCTATCATTGTCCCTCTATTTTCACTTTCATTTCTAGATCTTGTTTACTTTTTCTCTTTTTTTCTTCCAATAATTCACTGTCTGGTAACTGCCTCCACCCACCGTCCTTTTTGCTGCCACATGGACCTTCCCATTCTGTTGTAGAGCATTATTGTTGTTGTTATTATTAATGTGTGTGTGTTTGTGTATGTGTGTTCACACATATTTGTAGATGTGCATATACCACAGGATGTGTGTAGAGTTTGGAAACAACGTTATAGGGTTGGTTTTCTCTTTTTACCTAATGCAGATTCTAAGGATCAAATTCAGGTCATGCAGTTTGCCTGGCAAGCACTTTTACCTTTTGAGCCATCCTACAAGCACCTATTGTGTCCTGGTCTATTTAATATCTCGCTCCGTCTACAATCTAAACTTGAAGTACCCACACATAAAATAGTCTACTAAATTTTAAACTAGTTTTTCCCAGCATTGTTTCCCAGGCAGATAACTGAGAGTACATCATACTGTTTATACCTAGGCCTTCTGTCTTCTTCAGTTACCTTTGTTTCTCTACTCTTGTCTTTTCCTGCCATTCCATTAGAGTTTGCAGTATACGTTACACATTACTTTTCTTATGAATGCCTTGCTTCTGCCAATGTTGCATTTCAAGACTCTGTTTAATTTTTAACTCAAATTCTTCCTCCATAATATAATTCATCTAATTTTCTGACATTAATCAGTATTGTTGTGAAATCCTGACACGATTTTGCATTTTTCCCTAAAAATTGTTGTTTTCAGAGCTTTGCAGGTGGATTACTTTTTTCAATTTACAAATAAATATTTAAAGAGATAATCATGGCCAAAGCTCTTTTAAAAATCTCACTTTCACTTAGTAGGACTCAGGGATTATTAGTCATTTAATGGACACATAATGAATAGTTCAGATTCCTCAAGGAATCATCCAAATAAGAAAGTGTGGTGGAAGATTTATTGATATAGCACTCATTGGTTTCTGGTTGCTTTTATCTGAGAAACATGAAGTGAAATTCATCAAGGGATTCATCTTTCATGAACACAGAGATTATGGCACAAAGCCCATTAGGAGAAGGTAGGGCAATGATACTGTTGTCTATTTGATAGAGTAATTCGGTAAAGTAACCCATGCATGGTTTTAGTTTACATATGCTGAATTTACTGTAGTGAGAGGTAGATAAATAAGTTAAGGATGAATAAACAATTTGAGGTATCAATATATGATAGTATAGATTAATCTCTTAGTTTTCTTTTGAAGTTAAAACAAGTGTTAATCCCTTATGGGGAATTATTTTGATACTGTCCTCACTTGAGCTGTCTGGGTGTCCAGGCACACCTGGTGCTCTGTCATATACAAGCATAACCTCGCTCACGTGGCCCCCATATCACAGTTTACATTATGGAAACATCTTCTCTTTAAGACCATCTATTTGGTGGCCCTGGTGTTATTTTACAATGAAGGATGCATTTACTTGCATATAGAACACAGCCAAGCAATTGACCACCCTCAAGAAATTCGATAATCCCCATTTGTGCTTCCCACTGGTTTGTATGTATCTTACTTCATTCAGGCTTGACTTTGAGCCACCACCCACGAATTGCTAGGAATAGAGACCTTCTGCCATAAAAATCCTTTTTCTTGACTACTTTGCTGTTTCTAGGTGGTCTGATCTGACACTTTCCTCCTACATCCAACAACATATTGTTCTAGATAAAGCACAACCAACCAACCACCATCACCACAACAACAATAACAACAGAACCTATAGATTTCCTAAAAGCAGAGGCAACTGAATTTAAAAATGAGAATATTGTCTCTGTGAACAGGGCCTCCTTGTTTCTTGAATTCACTGGGGGAGAAAGTTCTAACTTTATCATTATAATATAATCATATTCATAATCATAGCATCAGTGAAATGCACTCAAGTTTACAAAGAACTTGTGTAAGCACTGTTTTATTTGAATCTGCTTGTTGAGGTACCAGTTGTGAATGCTGCTACGTTCCTATTATTCAGGACTACAATGCTCCAAAAACAGGGGAATCACACTGCAAGTCCAGTGTTCTGAATCTATGATTCTTTCAGTTGATCCAGCCTGGCTTACACAGCATGTACTCCAAAGGCAAAAAGCCTATTTCTACAAAGTACAGGAAATTTTGAATAGTTAGAGCCAGTTGATAAAATTAACAGTGGTCTTAGTGGAATCCTGGAAGGTGACAGATTCTCAGGACAGAGAGAGATAGATGTATCTGCACACTGAGAAATCCCAGGAGCAAAACTACTCAATTTTCTCCCATAATTATAACTACTTGGTATCAACTTATGACCAGGTTAAAATTTTTATAACACAAACATTTAATTTTTGGAGGTAGGGGCCACTTTTCAACTTCTGTTCACAGATATTAAAGTCAGAAACCTGCAGCTGCCATAACTTAATATTTACATGTGAAGGATAAACAATACAAAAAAGCTGGGGTTCTGATCCCAACACGTTCTTTTGCCAGACTTTGAGAGTCAATATTTTCATTATTTTATGGAAATACCAGAAAATGATTTCCATTCTGATATTTAATTTCTAGCTGAAATTTTGAGGAGGAAAAATCAAGTGTAGAAGAATTTTTGGTTTTCCAGGATTCTTTGAGACATAACATAGAGACGGAGTGTGTTTATGTGTTTGGCCAACAGACTGAGGAAACTCTGGTGGACATGCGGAATGGAGACTAATGAAAGGAAGACGCTATGGAGGAGCATGTGGTCTCCATCGTCTTTTAAGTCTACTCTATACCAGTGACATTGGCAATTGGGGCATGAGTTCAGGCAAATGAATCCACGGTAAGCTAACTTCATTTTGTGGCTTTAAACTTTAAATTTAAGAGAAAGCCAGGTAGAATTTTTGTCAATGCTGATGCTTTTCTTTTGTTGCCAGCAAGCATGCATATCTGTGATCAATAACCTTAGTAGTGGACACTTTCCTCCCTGCTGTGCTTTCCTTTTCCTTTTGTGGTATGATACCTACTTGAGCTGCAGATGAGATAGCTACAACCACATATACTAGTAAAGTTTGCATGTGGATCTTCACTAAGCTTGGGAGGGATTTGACTTTTCCAAACTCTTCAGAACACTAAGATGTCACTATCATCTAGACCTCACAGGTGAGCAAAGCATTCTGAGGAAGAGGGAGTCACTGGGTCAGTATAATCTTTCCAACATAAGAAGCATGAGGTGGTACCCACAACCCTGTCACCAAGACTACTTTTTTTCCTCTGCTACTTTTACTAAAACTATTCTGAATGACAGGAGGAGAATATGTACAGTTGGCCCAGTGTGCTGGTGCATGCCTTTAATCCCAGCATGCAGGGGTGAGAAAGCAGCAGCCAGAAGCAGAAAGATAGATCTCTGTGAGTCCTAGGCTAGCCTGATCTACAGAGTGAGTTACATGACAATCAGAACTACACAGAAAAACCTGTCTCAAAGAAACACCGTTAAAAGAGAAAGAAAGAAAGAATTAAAAATGATTTCTCCCACTGAATATGTAAAGTCAGTTACAGAACCTAAGCAAATCTATTGTTTTCTTGAAATTGCTATGTTGTTCTGTCTAATATTTTAAATTTTAATAAAAATTTTATGTTAAATAATTTAATCTTCTCATTACAAAACAGTTGAAAACATTTGTTGGGTGCATGGTTCTCCTGTTGTTTCAAATTTAAGAAAACTTTTATTTCCTATAATGGCCTATTTAATTCAAGTGAGAAATATATGCATACCTTGGTAATGAGGATAAAGAGTTACATTCATCACTGTTATTTTGGATAGTTAGAAACTATTCAGCAGTATAGAACAATGGTAAAGCAGTATTCATAATTTACATGCACTGTCAAGAGCTTCTAAAATACCATATATTTATTTTTTCTTAAGAATTAGACAATTTCTGGTATGTTTTTAACAAAAAATAATTTCTTCTAAGAGTCCTGGCTGTTTTTACACAGGACTTGGGTTTGGTTCCCAACACTAACACAGTGAGTCCCAATCACCAGTAATTCCAGTTCTAAGGCACCTGATACAGTCTTCTATCCTCTGCAGACATGCAGTGTTGTACAGATTTACATGCACAAAAAAAAACATACAAACAAAACAGAACAAAATAATAAATACTAAAAAAAAATGTGATGTTAAATAGCCCTTTTCATATAGTGAGTGTGTGCTGTTCTCTCAATATAGAGAGACAGCTCCCCTTGTGTTTGGAACTGGTAGGGATTGCACAGACAAAACATTAAATAACTTGGAGCAGCTGAAGAGAAATGTGAGCATAAAGACTAGATACATTCCTAGGAGTGCTGAGTAAAAGTTGTGTGTGGAAATGTTCAGAGACAAAAGGGCATGGCCACGGACAGAGGAAGCCTGCAGGACTGCCTAGAGACGGAGGGATGTTGAGTCTGCTTGAGTGAACATAGACATCACTCATAGGGGCTACAGTTAGAACTCACACAGAAAAGTCTCAGATGAACACGGGAAAGGACCATTAAAAAATGAAGATGACATATTTGTTGGACCTAAAGTCTGAAGTCACATTTGTCCTCAGTCATCACTTATACTAAAACAAGAGTAGGAAGAGGCAGAAGTTGCAGTATGTTGTGCTTTCTCCTGCTATTGCGGCCACTATCGTATCTTCATTTCTGATATTTAATTAATAATTTTAGTTTAATTTAAAAAGTTTTAAAAATATGTGTTTATGCCTGTTTGGAGGCACCTGCTCATCACTGAGGAGAGACAAAGACATCACATAGTTGGGAGTTACAGGCAGTTATGAGTCATGGAACCCATGTGGGTTTTAGGAACCAAATTTGGGTCTTCTACAAAGGTATTCCATGCTCTTTACTGCTTAGCTGTCTCACTGGCCATCAGTATTTAATTTTTCATTAAAGCTGGTTTTATAATATTAAATGATTATAGAATTGTTTTAAAAGAAAACTCAAATATATTCAGTGGGCCTGTGCATGGTTTAAATATGTCAACACTACCCATTTTGAAGCTATGGCTTGAGGCAAAATGTAGCATTGTGCCTTGATTATATTAGATCATCTTGCCTATTTGATGTAATACTTCATATAGAAATCCTTAATCTGGAGCTTGATACTCAAGTCCATAATAAATGACAACAATGACAAGAATTTCAGTGACAAAGGTAACATTATTTTGAATAGAAGTGGAGAAAGATAAATCTAAGCAAGGAGTTTGCTTCATGAAGATACTCCATTTTGAATATTATCATTATTTGTGATTCACATTCATGTTCCAACAAAAATCAAATAAATATTATGGACCATCAAGCTTTTCAAAAACAGACCGAATCATGCCTG
The DNA here is from genome assembly GCA_030674055.1 of Rhabdomys pumilio. NCBI lineage: Eukaryota > Metazoa > Chordata > Mammalia > Rodentia > Muridae > Rhabdomys > Rhabdomys pumilio. Next base: position 74,008,076 of record JANHMN010000010.1, on the reverse strand, counting down.
CTAGTTTTATAATGCAATGGTTTGTGATGCAATAGACATGGTGTATTAGTACAGAAACTTAGAGTGTTTAAAGTTCCAGAACATCAAAGGACATCAAAGGTGTCTGTGTGTTGAATGAATGGGGAGGACTCAGGAATTAGGATTAAAAGGGAGAAGGCACATCCTAAAGATAAACTAGAATTGTTTGTTTCTGATATCTTAGCAACTGCTAAGAAATTAAGAAGTTCAAATTGGTTGAACTGTGTAAAAGCATAATGAAATTTGGTGACGAAATAAAAAGCAGCTGTCCTCGTTGGGGTGAGTACTACACACTTTCTGAACTATCCAAGACTACATCAGCTCACTTAATGGACTGTGATAGGAAATAAACAAGATATTTACACGTAAATATTTGTCAGCATGTGGAATATAATAAGCTTTTAGAGGGCCATACATACTAGTACTTAATCTCACTATCTTCATTGTCTTATATATCATTTCATTTTTTTCATTGTTCGCCTATAACATGTAGGTAAGTTCTACATCTTCAGTAAGTTTTCACAATTAACATGAAAAACATACTTAAAAAGCATATGGAAATATCTCATCTCATACTTACTAAAGAGGACATGGTAGATGCTGGAAAGTCATGGGACCTTCTAGGCACATATGGGACATTATAGGTGCTATATCACTGAATTACATCCGATAACAAACTGTATCCTTAGTTAAAATGTAGCATTGCTTCTTGTATTATGTTTAATTTAAAAAGCACAGCAATTGATTTAAAAGGCCAAATTTTTAAGCAGACACACTCAGCAGCCATATCCATGTGGTATTAAGACCAAGGCCCCTAAACTGCCCTAAAATTCTGGTCCAGCATGAGAAAACAAAGGGCTATCAGCAGTCCATGGCTATGACATCTATGCTTTTCTATAGAAGAAACTTTGCAGAAATGTCTTTAGAGTACTTCTGCAGGGTCCTTCATACCAAAGCAATCCAACTTTCCAGTTTGTTACTATATTAATGAGTTGAGTTTTCTGAAGTGGTCAATAAACTCTAGAATCATTCAGCATCCTAATAAAATATAGATTTGAATTATGGTTGAACCCTTCCAAAGTGAGAGTACTACTTGAAAATCAGTGTCCCTCTTTTGTGAGATACTAATAGTGAATACTATAGTAATACTACCCAGGTGCCAGCTGGGGCTGTCAGTTGTTTAGCTGGCATTATGGAAGCCTGGTATGAATCCTCACAAATCCATTGAGGGCAATAATCTATGTCTCTCTTGCCTTTTGAATATTTTGTGAGTTTCTGGGAGCCTTAGCCTATGGCTTTGAGCTTTGTAATCACTGATCCATGGCAATACACTAAAAACAGTTTTACTGACTGTAGTAAAAAATACTTTTTTTTATTGAAAAAAAGTATTTTCTACTCTTTTTTTATATAAATATTTTTCGCCAGGTAGTGGTGGCGCACGCCTTTAATCCCAGCACTCGGGAGGCAGAGGCAGGTGGATTTCTGAGTTCGAGGCCAGCCTGGTCTACAGAGTGAGTTCCAGGACAGCCAGAGCTATACAGAGAAACTCTGTCTCAAAACAACAAAACAAAACCAAAAATATAAAAATACCAAATATTTTAGTGGAACTTGGTTTCCATTGTCTCACCATCTCCCTGAATTTGTACATAATCTTCATACTCAATTCAAGAGATGGGTAAATCCTGTTCCTTGATTCCTACACAGAAAGTTAAGATCAACTTTGGGAACCCTTTTAGGATTTCTATTTTGTCCCGAATACCCAACTCAAATATGTCTTTGAACAAACTCAGTAGATGCATAATTACATACTGTGATCTTATCTCTTATCCTCATTTCTGGCCCCAGAGAAGACTTATGTCCTAGTTAAATCTGTTTTCAAGAACTTGAGTCTAGAATCCTAAACCGAAGTGAGTCTTGAGTATCTACTTGACTGAATGACAGCAAGGACACAGGGCTTCATGCTCCCTTTCTCCCCGACCCCATAAAAAAGCCAACATGGAATGAATGACAAGGACATCTCAGCTGCCTGGAAAGCAAATGCAGCTTTGCTGATGCTCAAAGAAGAAAATCCTGGCATCTACCAATAGTCAGTCTCTCCCATGCCGTGCCCCTACCCTTTTTTCTCTTCCATGTCTCTCTTGTTTTCTTATGATAGTCTGAGTATCACAAAGTATCACAAAGTCTATGTCTCATCTTCTCTTTATTAAAAGGAGAGACATCAGAGTGCCATGAATACTATTTCAGAATGAGGAGCTATTAACACACTAGCCTTCCCTAATGACCTAGAAGCTCTTGGCCATGAAAGCCCAAGATCTAAGAAGGTTGCTCCATTCATACTTGACATGATCTAAAGAGAGGACAAAACTGAAGGTTGATCTCTACCTGGAGCTGAGAACTTGCATGTATCTTATTCTTAAGAGTTAATCTCTGAGACCCTGCAGATTCACCACTCTATGTCAAATATACACATGCCACCATCTTTATAAGTTTAGCTGTCTTACTATCTCCTTTGGGCACAGTAAACCTGGACGTTGTTCTGAAAGGCACATGAAAACAGGGTTACACTTTCCAGGAGCAATTTTGCTAGGGGGAGGTTTCAGGAAAGCTGCTTCTTTATTGTAGGACATCCACAAGCACGTCTACAACTGCTTTAAGAATGCTAGCCAGGGCTAGTGGGTGTCAGAGTTCAGTCCTTGTTCTCTGAGTAGAAATTAGCACTGGGGAATGGTTCATCCAGACATGGTGAGGGTTAAAGTCTTAGAGCTATCCCAAAAACTCAAGTACAGTATGTGGCTACCTGTGGCTCATCTCCATCTCACACTCAGACTTGCCACTCTCACGTTCTCTGCTAGTAAACACGCAAATGTTTCAGAATGCCTTCCAATTGCTGCCCTCAGTAGCAGTTAATCGAGGTTGATATGAACAATAAAAGTTGCTTCACCTGGTACGTGTTAAAATGATAAATTAAGGGACTGAAGAGATGGCTCAGGGATTAAGAACACTTATAGACCCAGGTTTGCTTCTTATGCATATAGTGGTTCACAACCATTAGTGACTCTGTTCCAGGAAATCCAATAGCTCTGCTGACACTGAGTCCTAGCTCCCTCCTCTGCGTGTACAAGAAATGCAAGTAACACATATACATCAATGTACATGAAGCACTCACATCCATAAAATAAAAAAATTTTCAATTGTTTTAAAGAATCAGGAAGTAGAAGGTTGTATCTGAAGAACATTAACTAGACACATGACTGGATATATCAGTTATCCAGAGGACATCATTCTAGGCAGGAAAGATGAAAGATTTAAGCAAAGCAGAGTTGTCAGTACAGGCTACGGACATTTAAGCTCCAATAGTGTATGCTGGCCTGGAATATATACATGAACAGAAGAACACTTAGAGTCAATGTTAGGCAGGTCACAGATAACTGTGTGCACCAGGGGAGGATGTCTTCCTAGAGTGGGGGTGGATCAAGTTGATTAAACCAAACTGTCAGAGGTTTGAGAGTGAAGAGAACAAGTTTGGGCTGATTCCTGCAAAGCCTGGGAATTCAATAGTCATCAAAAAGAAACAATGGTTTCATGTCTCGTATTGTCT
>JANHMN010000010.1:73990895-74004450 GCA_030674055.1 Rhabdomys pumilio | reverse complement strand
GTGTTTTGTGTTGTGGTGATTTCCTGCAAAGAGGTCCCCTTCCCCATTGAACCTTAATTCTCAACTGCACTGCAGCAAAAAAATAAAAAAAGAAAGAAAGAAAGAAAGAAAGAAAAAAGAAAAAAGAAAAAACACTAAAGTGTACTGCCAATCACATTGTCCTCAGCTTCTGCAGGATGTTCAAAGCCCTACTCCATCAGAAGCAAAATACCCTGCTTCCGTCTGAGACACAGAGAGCCTTAGAAATGCAACATCCTTCTCAGGAGGCTTGTACTGCATGCATGAAAGATCTAATTGGGCATTTACAGCCAATTTGTACAGAAGTGAGATGAGCCATCGTAGCTGGGAATGTGCCTGGTGCACTCTAGAGCCCATGGGACAGGTTCACTCACTGTGTTTAAATCCCATGTTTGAGGGAATTTGAGAATGAGATAAAACAGAGAGATCCAAAGCTGAACCACTGCCAGGAATGTAATGTTATCTCAGGGCAAGGTAGAAAGAGGCTCTCAAAGGCATCATGAAACAGGACTAGGAAGAGGGAGCAGGTGTCAGGGACACCCAGGTCTTCTGGAGATACTATTAAAAGAAACTCCTTATCCTCGTTGTTAGCCACTGAAAAGGTGTCTTATCTCTTCAATTTCCCAAATAGATTCTTAAAATAACCTCACACAAATTAAGAAAATGTAAATCTCACTACATCATAAACAAGAAGGTAACCAGTATTTCTTCCACTGCCAATATCAGTCTTGCTCCATATCTAGGCTCAAAGTTAAATTCTTATCTAAACGTTTCCTATTTGAGCAAAAGAATCTAGGCAAGACAAATGGGTTAGGTTGAGGCTTGTTTGTTACCAAAGTCACACATGCCAAACAATAAAGCTCAGACATGTTTAAACATGATCAAAACTTAGGACATGACAACCCTCAGTAAAATGTTTTTCAAAGCGCAATGTAAAAAGGTAGATCAGGCAGGTGTGCCTTATGTTCAGGTCCAGAGAGTGAGGGCCACTAGGAAACAGACTGCTCTGAGTTACAAAAGATAGGAATATTGACAGGATGTATGCGAATCTCCACTGAGAGATGCAATCTGTTGGAATGGAAAGTCCTGGCTGATTAGGGAGCCTTTTAGTGGCTTGGGCTTGGGAAACAAAATAGCCAGCAGTTAGCTACCTTTGGGCTAAGATTTGAATGGAGATATGGAAAATGCTAAAAGGAGATGAAGAAGGAAATAATTTTGGATTTGTAAGAGGGATAAAGGAAGAAAAGGGGACAAAGTATTCACCACCAGGCTGTCCTAGATGTAGCCAGACTTACAAGGTGTAATTTTGCTAAGTGGCCACCTGAGGGCACTGTCTGCTATGCACCCAGGACCATGGTAGGGCCCAAATCAAATTCAAAAAAAGCTTCAATTTGCTGATGGATTAAGTTAGTACTTAAATAAGGACACACATGGAAGATGGAGATCCAAAACTATTCGTCTGTTCTATTTTTAATTCTTGAACTAGATAAATGAATAAGCAAGACTGACCTCAATTCAAATTCCCGGACACTAATAAGGGTTCCATACAATAACCTCATTTAAATCCATTGAGTATTTAATAGGGACTCAATAAATATCGGCTCCTTTCCATATGCTTTAACATACAAGTTGCCAAATTAGGACAAGAGAAGCACACAGAGGGATTGCATTATCTCACTAAAGGGGTCAGTACTCAAAAAGTTCCAGAATAAATAGAGACGCGTTATGGAATCAGTCAAGAACAAGTAAATGCCGTGTCTTTCCTTGCATGTTGTCGCATGTACATAACAGCCAAAGGAAACTGACCTCATCAGCTGGGAATAAAGATGAGAACAACTGTATCAGCAGGGAGAGGCATACACCCGCCAGACTGTGGCAGTGCTAGGAAGAGCATTTGAACAAGGTCATAAGCACGGAATTCCTTTTTTTGGAACAACCCTTAGGTTGAGACTTTTTTGTGACTATTTCCATCTGAATTGAGGTGGGGAAGAGAGAGGTCTGGGTTTCACATTTCTACATTTACTAGATGAAACACAGTAATGGACAAAAGCCTACTTTACTGTCAAGGCTAAATGTGAATTTTTACATTCTGGAAACAAAGACATTCTGTTTGCCTGCACAAGCGAAGCGAGTTAATCCCCTCCCCAACATCATGTAACATAGTGCATGGCCCTATGCTGCCCTCTGGTGTTTCTTTTAGGTATAGTAATGCAAGTAAAAGCGTCAAGTATTTGATTTAGCCAAATGACTTCAGATGAGGACTGACCAAAGTCAAATCAATTAAAAAGTGACTTAAAGTTTGTATAACCTAAATTGTGCCTTGTTTCAGGATGCTAATGCATGGCATGTAGTGAGGTCTTCTATCTAGACACCTGTTAACAGTTCCTGGGCATCCTTCCTGAGGTATTCTGAGAAAAACACGGAATTCTGCACTCCAGGAACTATCAGGCATGTGGTGTAGCTAAGCTGGCTGCTCTCACTTAGAGAAATAAAGACTCTTCACTGATTTGAGCTAGGTGTGGATAAATTAGAATAAGTTTAATTATCAGAGGGTGAATGTCAATGAAAATAAACCCACTGACTCAGATGAAGTGATTCTCCTGTTTCCTGCATTCCTACATGACTGACATGCAAAGTCACTTCCAGTAATGAAGTCCTGCATGTCTCATACCCATAAATCCATCCTAAGTTCCCATGGTTGCCCATGGGAAAGAAAAACAGCCATTGGTTATTTTCACTTGTGCTTCCTGTATTCCATAAACATGGCTTCCTCAAAAAAATCTTCATGCTCAGCCCGATTTCAGTACCCACATGTGGTACCATAGCTTTCCTCCCTGTCACATCCTGCATGTGAGAGCTCAAACACAGTGTATTCCTTGGGATGGTAACTTCGTGGCAGGACCTTGCCGTCCTCTCTCACGCTCTCAACCCTCAGCAGAGGTCAGTGCTCAGTCAATAGCATCTGGCTAGCACTGCAGTCCTGCAGAGCAAGGACATGATGTGCTACAATGTGCTCTCTCTCCAAAGTGTTTCTTGGTATTGCTGTTCCTATTAAAAGTCACACATCTACTTATAAGCTGAAACTTCAGCCTAGTCTTAGGGAGCAGTTTTCATTTTGTGACCTCATCTGAGAGAGCTGAAAGTACAGTGACTTCACAGGATTTAGCAGGATAATTATTGGTATTAAAAAATAAATAAGTTGACCTGAAGAGGTAGATCTGTAAATAGGAGGGCTTCATACACAAGCATGAGACTCACAGTTGGTATCCCAGAATCCACAAAAAAAAAAAGCACCTTTCACATGTCTGTAAATCAGTGCAGAGATGCAGAGGCAAAACAAGAGTATGGCTGGGGATTCCTAGCTAATGAGAGACTGTGGCTCTAAGGAATATGGTAGAGAATGATGGAATTAAGACACCCAACATCCTTTTTAGGGTCCAAATCTGCCTTCTTCCAGCTTGTTTAGAAGGTGATTTTTTTCTCTAGAATGAAAACTGTTAGATTATCCTTCTCCATCTCTGTAACCTTCCAATGCTTTTATTTCTTGAATCAAAGAAAGAGGCCCCATCACTATAAATGAGCAGATTTTTAAAGTAGCATAGGCCTGCAATGATACCTGAGAGGCTTTGCCACACAACAGGACAAAGCAGGAGAGAAAACGGAGCTCTGCTAAAACTCTGGGTTTGCTCCTGTCCTCTAGAAGCTACTCCATCCCTGGGTGAGACATTTGAGCCTCACAGTAACAGCCCAGTGTTCTCACATAGACCCATTCAAATAGAATCTGATATTTTATCCTATTGTTAACATGTTTTCTAAGCATTAGAAAAATTAAGTCTCAATAAAGAAAAAAAATCAGCTAAGACTTTTTTAACAGCTCATTAAGAAGTATCCGTGTGTTTGTTTGTGTGTGTGTGTGTGTGTGTGTGTGTGTGTGTGTGTGTGTGTAAGAGAGAGACAGTGACACAGAGAAAGAAACAGGTAGATATATAGGTAGGTAAGTAGATAGATAGATAGATAGATAGATAGATAGATAGATAGATAGATAGATGACAAAGACAGAGGCATAAGTAACAGGAACACACGTGTATGTGTGTGTGTGTTTGTACATGTGTACATGTGTGCATGTGTGCATGTGTGTATTAGGAATGTGGTAAGGAAAATATAACTAATAATGATTACAAAAGATAATCCAAGCTCAGAGACATTGGTAGAAGGGTCTGAATTTATCCAGGAAATCTGACCAAAACAGGGGAATAAAACTAAAAGGGTCACGCTCGCTTCGGCAGCACATATACTAAAACTGGAACAATACAGAGAAGATTAGCATGGCCCCTGTGCAAGGATGACACACAAATTCGTGATGCGTTCCATATTTTTGTGTCTCCACCAGTCAAATATAGTTGATATATCTAGGTTGGGTATTGGGTTACACTTCTGATTGAGTATTACTGAACTTATAAAGCTTTTGATTAACATTAAAAAAAAACAGTATAAAAGCAAAAAAGAAAAGGGGATATGGGATAGGGGTTTTCTAGGGAGGGGAAATGGGGAAAGGGGATGGCATCTGAAATGTAAATAAAATATCCAATAAAAGTTAAAAAAAACCTAAAAGGCTCTAGAAGTTCAATATGTATCTGGTGCTATTAAATTCAAATTGACAGTAAAGGATTGGGACTGAAGAAACTTACAGGTGCCTACTTTTCCTAACAATATCAAGATTATAAACACATTTTCCTCATTTTTAATTTTTAATCATGCATGCATTCTTAGGTGTTGCATTTTTGAACTGTTATTAAAAATGCATATGTCCGTGGCACATTAAAGGAAGAACAGAGACTTGTGTGTTGTATTATTAATCATGTGCAAAAACCGAAAGTACGGTCAGCCTTTGCAGAAGGCATGTGCATGTGCCCTAAGCAGAGGTTTGACTTCTCTCGTGTACAGATGTTGGAGGGATGCTGGTACTCTGACTTAGACAGTACTTACTCTTGAGGTCTAAATTTCTGGCTCCCGCAGTGATTTGTGTTGTGATTTTTGTGTCAATCTTTACTGTGTGAAGATTGCTGGTGTCCCTTGAAATCATCACATTGTGCCACTGATTGTCGTTGAGTGGTTTGTTTGAGCTCCCTTTGATGAGGTTAGCACCATTTCCCAAGTCAAACACATAATGCAGGTACCTAGAGAGAAAACAAAACGGAGAAAAAACCCATTGCTTTCTGAATGAACAAAGATGGTAAACAAGACATCACACATGAACACTTTCATGTGAATTCATCCTTCTAGAGTCTTAAGATGGAGCTGGCTGCATGACAAACTAAAAGGAGACAGTATCTATCACCTATTACTAGAAATTCCTCATTTCCACTGTCTTCTCACTTGGTTAATCACACTGACATGGCAATTTTTCTCAGGGAAGGTGTATTCTCAAGTGTCAACACCAAGCTCTAATGAATACTCCCTACTCCATTTGTCTCTCTGTTCCACCAAGACCCCCAAAAATGTGTGCATGATCATCCCAGGAACTGATTGTCACAGTTAGGTTCTGTGTTTGTGTGTGTGTGTATATATGGAGAGGGAGAGAGAGAGAGAGAGAGAGAGAGAGAGAGAGAGAGAGAGAGAGAGGGAGAGAGAGAAAGACTCGAGGTTGGGAGGGTTCTGAGATGCACCCAAGTGTTGCAAGAAAAACATACATATTTGTGTTACCTGATGTGTTATCTAGTCTATAGAAAGTGAACAATAATGTTCACTGAGTGGATAAATAAATGTCCAAATTACTGAAGATGAGTTCTTTGGCCATTACACTTTTAGAACGTTTTACATATACAGCACTGTTTCTGAACACCATAATTCTTAAGTTAATTAAAATTTCATCAAATAACTAATATGATAAACTGAATTAGCTACTTATTTGAACACACAGTGGCCTACCAATCCCTGTGTAGAATTAGTGTCTCAGGAAATGCACATTTGAAGTATGAAGTCACTGGAGATCTACCATGAACTAAAACTGATCTGTCCTCACATATATACCCATATGTACAAGCGACTGCATTGTTTTCTATTTACTGAAGATGCCCAGTAAAGGTTAGGAAAAACTGAGTAACTTGACTTCCTCCTCCTGCCTTCCACTGTATTAAGTCAACATATGGTCTTTCATATAGAATTTGGATATTAGCATTCACTTTTATGTAGTTTTCTTTCCCTCTTTTTATTGAACTGACATGTACGTACCCTTTAACTAATTCAACTACAATAAAGTCATTTCCATCCCCACTGTTATACAGAATTAGTCCATCTAGGGATGTTGTCTTGAATTGGAAAAATAGATGCATAGAAGTGTAGGCTTGCAATGTAGCTAAGGCAACATAGCTCGATTTGGTCTTGAAGGTGACAGGATCCGCAATGATGTTCCTGAATCCAAACCTGGCGTTGAGCTCACAGTAATCTATATCACCATTTTTACACAAGTCAATGTATGCCATTCCGTTAAATGTCAGGCTTTGCAGGTGCCCAATGAAATTGGAGGGAACAGAAGAAAGATAGCGTCGTTCTGTGATGATGCCCGTCTCTATGTTATGGAACTCCAGCCTTGTATGATCACCTGCCATTTGGCCTAAAAGAAAAGAAAATAAGTGCATCTGAAAGATCCTTCCAATTTCAGATTTTCATTCTAATTATATATTTCAAAATATAAAAAACAGATAACCTACTTGATAGATGTTACATGTAGCAAGAATACCTAGGTGATGTCTAAGGGTAAGGTGGCCATATATAATAAAATCTACTTGCCAAGTTTTAATACCCATGGGAATTTTAGATACAATAAAAATTCTCCTCATGCTTGGGTATGCTGATGCTCTTCTGTCATCCTAGGGCTTGAAGGGCTAAAGGAAGTGAACTATGAGTTAGAAGCCAGCTTGAACTACAATACTGAATTCTGGGCCAACCTGAGCTATATGAAAAAAAAAAAACTGTGTCTTGACATAGCAATAGAAACAACAAAATTCTCATTTACATGTTATCACTTTTATAAAAAGTTAAATAAAGGAGGAAACAGAAAAGGAAGAAGGTTGAGAAAGGAGGCAAAGAAGGTTATGGATAGTGATTGTTCTAAAGAACTGCATACCCATTAGCAATCCATGCATCTTAGCTTTGTGATTAGGTAATGTTTTTATTATTTGTTCCTTAAATAGTGTGTTATTACATATTGTTCTATACCCTGTATAAATAGGAAAGAACCACTGAATGTTTTTGTAATGATGAACCATTAAGATGTGTTTGAAACCAAAAACATTGTTTGCATTTTTCCTCTTTTGTTGAATATCCAGATTGTCTCCTTGCACTGGTTTCCCAAATACGTTAGAGATAATGTCTGTGCTTGGAGCATACTCCTCATATTTTTCAGTTTAAATAACGAATTAAGCACAATGCATTAACTCAACGCACACTTGGTTCTGAGGAGAATACAAGTGTCATGGGCCTACACAACCACAGGAGACCATCTCAAATATCCAAGTGGGTTGTGGGTTTGCAGCTTTACTCAGTGACCACTCATCCAGTTCCACTTCTTCTCTCTCACCATATTGCTCTGTCAGTCCCATTAATAGTCACACTAATACCATATTTACCTTGGAGTCATGATGATATCTTCCTATAACTTCAAAATTAAATAAAAATTAAGAACTTTGTTTCTAAGGTGTAAAATACAGCATCCATGAAAATTAATTTATTCCTGTGGATCATTTCTAACCTCTTATTCCCCACTAAACCATGTATGCCTCACGTTGTGCTGCAACTCACAAAGGTCACTTAAACTACAGTCAAGTCCTTCCAACCAAGTTCTTGGCTAGTTTCCCTATCATATTTGGCATAATTGGAAAATTTATTAAGCTCATCCTTTGCTATCATCCATGATATTAGTGAAAACCTTAATTAGGGCCAATATCAGAATCAGCCCCTGAGAGGAAGCATTGAACCATTTTTCTAAGCTTAATGAATATTAGAACTACCTATGTGGGCTTCCACTAACATTCTGAAAAGCTTTCATTTGGTTAGTAAGAACAGCAAAGTTGCTGGAGAGTACACAAAACAGTGCTGTAAATAAAATACAATAGACATACTTGGTTATATAAGAAAAGTGTTTGTGTTATCAATTGACTTTAATGATTTTAAATTCATTAGTACAAAAGAAGTCTCCTGAGCTGTGCTTAATTCTTACTTTATGGGAATCACACTTTCTCCAAGACCCTTCAGTTCTTTGTTATGTTTTCTTTTTAGCTATTGGTTTGATTAGATTTCCTCTCTACACAGTGAGAAGTAAACCCATACTTTACTATTTTCCCATCCACATACTATGAAGCTTCTGGTTGTGTTAGTTAAGTAAAATACCTTCTTAGCAATTCTGAATTTTCATATAACATCATTTTGCCTCACTCTTCAGTTTTTCTCAATGTCCTTACTACTACTCTGTTACCAAAGAGGAACATTTGGTAACTACAAAATCAATCTTTAGTAAGTCTCAAGCTTAAAGCTGTACAGGCATCAGCAGCATTGAATTAGTAAGATACATAGTATAGGGAATATAAAAAGACTGAAAACCACCAAGGATTCAGGATTGATGATATTGACTTTTAGTATTTTTTGCAGTAGCAAAGATTTGAGTTGTAAGTTAGTTTATCTCAATTCTAAAGATTAAATTTTTAGGTACCGAATGAGTTAAAATCATGAACAAGTGAGGTTGGTGGCTCGTACAAGATTAGAAGGTTACTAATTACAAGATACTAGGGGGGTTAAAGAGGCAGAGGACATCACACACACACACACACACACACACACACACACATTAGGGGGTTAAATAGGCAAAGGACATCACACACACACACACACGTGTAAGTGTATATAAAAGGGTAAAGAATCTGAAAAGTTTTGTAGATACAGTTTGAAAGATTTATTAATGCTGTAGGAATAAATTTAAGAAGGAACATGGTAAATGTTGGCTCACAGGTTTGATTGACTGCATACAGGGTTTCTCATGTTCAGTGAGGGCACACATCAACATACACACACAGCACACAATCGCACGATATGTGTAAGAAGTAATGAAATGAAACCCACTGACTCTCAATTTAAGGAGACCTCAGAGTTCGTGTAGCCCTTTATTATCTAAGACCTGGACACCCTCCATCTTTGGCCCTCTCTACTTGAATTCCTATCCTCATTAATTAAGGTGAGTTTCAGACATTCTCAAGAATGACAAAGTATGTACTTTCCATTTTCAACAAATAGGAATAGAATTACTATTTCTTTACTACGTTGAAAAGCTACAGGGCTTAATATGAAGGGTCTCTAGTACTTTATTCTTTAAAATTATTTCTCTTTATAATATGCTATTTAATAAAAAGTCCCTATTACTTTCCTGACTCATGGTGGCTTCAAGTGGCCACCACGTTCTTTTAAAACATACCACTTTACATCTAATCATCAGCCCTAAGTTCTCACACTGAATTAGGAAATCTTTTATACTATGTAAATCAAGGTTGAATTCTTATTATGGTTAAGTATTGGGTACTTGAGATCTACAGTAAAAACAACAAAAAGGAATAAATCCCAGAAGGAGAAAAGAAGCAAATGATATAATTTATTGGTTACAACAATAAAGCAATTTTGAAAGTATTTTAGATGCACTGTCAGATTGAATAAACAAATAAATGGTATCTAGAATTCTCACTTTAAAGGGAAATGCATGGGCATATGAAATAAGAAAATCAGGAGACAATGCTGTAGGCACAGCGATAGCATTGTGAATTCATGTTTCCTGAAACATGTCTATGTGCATGTTTGTGTACATACGCATTTAATATATATGCATGCATGTACATTTATACATATATGTGGGTATAGATACACATGCTTATAGATACTTCTAATTTGTACCTGCTCAGAAAATCATATTACAAAGACACCTAGTAAGAACTGAGCACATTTTACCACACAGCCCCTATACATAAGGCTCAGGGGGTAAGAAGATATTTCATGGAAGCTGCAACCATGAAATCACAACAATATGGCTGCTTGAGCAAGACCTAAACAATGATGCCAGTTGACATGTCAGTGGGAATGGGAGCTCTCAATGTGTCCCACAACTAAGTGAAGAGCTACTGGGAACTAACAAGTGCTTAGATGGAATTAGTCTTTCCCAGAGATAATGGGTAATTCAATACTAAGTGTTAACTCTAAACACATACATACAAGCAATGCTAAATGGACTCAGTAGGTTGTATTTATGTTTCTATATGGCATTTATGTATGTATATATAATTAATATGTATGTATTATATATCCATATATGTGCATATATATTATTTACATATGTTATTATGTATATATTGTTGTGATATATTATCATATATAATATTATATATTTTTTTAAAAAGAGGGCATCGCCCTATCTGCATGTACATCTGAATGCCAGAAGAGGGTATCAGATCCCAGTGTCGATGGTTGTGAGACACCACGTGGTTGCTGCAAATTTAACTCAGGATCCCTGGAGGAGCAGATTGAGCCATCTCTCCACAGTACATACATTTTAAAGGGAGTGGGGGATACAGGAGAGGCTGGAGGGAGAAAGAGTAAATTAAGTTATATATATTTTAATTTAAAGTAAAATAAATTTTAAAGTAACCTAAACTAACCTAACGATGACAAGAGAATAAAGGGGGGGTGGGGGGGGGAAACCTTAGACACTCTTCTTGGCTCTTATAATAATAGCATTTCAACAAAAGATAACCTACTTCTCTTTGAGGCTCAGTTTTGTCATCTTTAAAATGAAAATGTCTATGCCCTATCTGCTTTACGGGATAAAAGGCACTCGAACAGAACAATATGCTGCCGTGATTTTTGCATATATTACCCTTGATTTCTAAAATTCAAGGCCACGACTTTAAATCTTCTGGATAACACCAAGTTGCTTCAGCAAATAATGTTAAAAATTCCATTTTCTTCCACGAACTGACCTTAACTAAAATCAGCTGAACTCCAGCAGACACTCTGCCTTAGGTGACTGTTTCAGAGCCTTTTATGAATAGCGATGGTCTTACATTTATAAGATTATTTTTCGTTTTACATCCATTGCTTTATTTTTCCTTATATTGAAAATAGATTCATTTCTCACATAATATATCCTGATTACAGCTTTCCCTTTCCTCTATTCCTGCCAGTTCCGCTGCACCCCAACCCCCACCCCATTCAGATTCAACTCCCTTCCGGTCTCTCCTTTAAAAAACAACAGGTTTCTGAGGGATAATAATAAAATATAATAAAACAAAAACTATCACATCGGAGTTGGACAACACAACAACGAAAAGACCCTACGCGAAGTTTTCAAACACACGTGTCAGGTACAACAGCGCCTCCTGCAGTCATCTTAAGGGAAACACAAGTGGGGCTCCTTTCCACTTTGGGGCTCTTCCCGCAAGTCCAACCCACAGGGAAAAAAATTTCAGATTGTCACAAACACCGATGAAATAAATGACAATGACAGCTCTATGACCTTGTGGTTCACTTCCTTAAAGAATGATTTCTTCAAAACTTGTAACCTCATACATGCCATATTGACATTGAGAACGTTTCTCTTTGCACAGCCTGGGAAGCCCTTTGGAATTAGTATGAAAGGGACATGTCTGGGGTACACAAAGACCCAGTGCTTTGTGCTAACATCATCACTTGAGTGCTTTCTCTACAAAAGATACAGGAGCTGATAGTGCACTGTACAGGTTAGTTCCCAAAGATGAGGGTGTGGGGACTCCTCTCCCATTGAGTTCCCTAAATGTCAAGGGTAAAGGTTCCTACAGCTCACATTCTTGGGCTACAACCATGAATCTAGAATAGACCTTGACATCCTGAATGCTAGAGTTCAACCAACAAACTAAATGACAAACAAAACAAAACAAAAAACAAAACAAAACAAAAAACAAATAAAACAAATAAAAAACAAAACAAAACAAAAAACCCATCTCATGATAACCTAAAATAATGAAATAAAGAGGAAAAATAAAATTATCTTTCCTGATCACCAACAAAATTCATAAGAAACAAAGGGAGTGAAGATAAACTGGCATTAAAATGATTTCAATATTCTATGAAGCACTAAGATAGTCACCAAGCCACAAAATTAAAATATAATGTTTCTTGAATAGACAAGAAAAGTGACATGGCACGTATGTTCAACTTTTAGGAATATTTAATAAGCTACTTATTAATGCAAATGTTGGTAGACAATTTGGAGGAGAAACGCACTGGATATAACCATCATGTTATATACTAGTTTTGGTTTGAAAAAACATCTGAAACTTAAAAATAGAAATATAACATATATAAGTGTATCTATAATCATACATGAATAGTTTAAATAGGCCAGTGCTACTTGGGTGACTATCCCGACCCCAACACCCCAACAAGAGCCACAGACTATCTAACAAAAACACTAGTTATTGATCAGGTTAATCCAATAGATTGTATTCATATGTACATATGTATGTGCATAGACAATAAGAATTACAGAAGAGAGTATGCTATTGAGAGAGGTGGTGATGAGCTGGCCACTTTTATGTCAATTTGACCCAAGCTAGAGTCGTTTTGAAAGACTAAACTTCAACTGAGAAAAAGCCCCTGCCAGAGTGACCCCTGGGCAAGCCTGAGGGCATGCTTGATGATTGATGTGGGAGGGCCATCTTACTGTGGGCTGGGCCATCTTACTGTGGTGGGTGGTTCTGGGTGCTGTTAGAAAGCAGGCTGAGTGAACCACATCAACAAAACATCAAAGCATAAAACAAAACAAACAAAACAAAAACAAAGCAGTGCTGTTTCTTTGCTCCTGCTTCAGTTTCTGCCCTTAGGTTCCTGTTTGAATTCCTGTCCTGGCTTTTTTCAATGGTGACTAGATATGGAAGTGTAAGTATATTCAACTCTTTTCTCTCTAAGGTGCTTTTGGTTTATCAACATAACAGAAACCATACCTAAGACAGTGGGAGATGGAAGAAGCTGCAGAGAAGAGTGTGGAAATAATATAAATACACTACCCATGTATAAAATTCTCAAAATTTAAATAAATTAATATAATATTGATGATGACAATGACGATGATAAAAAGGTATCAGGGGCCAAAACATTTACCTGTCATGGCTTGTTGATCATCCACGGTTAGCTTTAAACTTTTTCCTCGCCGAACCACACGCACTGTGTGCCATTCATTATCATTGAGGTTATAGCCGGCAAAAAGGGTCTCAGGACCTTTGCCTGTAGAATATGCCAAACAGTCATTATGGACAATCAGAATCACATACAAAAAATGAACCTTACAGAAAGTGTGAGGAAAGAGAAAAGGAAAATGGGGAAGCAAGGAAGGAGAGAGAGAGAGAGAGAGAAGCAGAGAAAGAAAGGAAAGAGGGGAGAGGGGAGAGGGGAAGGGGAGGGGGGAGGGGGAGGGCGTGGGGAAAGGTGGAAGGGAGGGGGGGAGGGGGGTGGGGGGTAAAATATGGCA
>JANHMN010000010.1:73976937-73990795 GCA_030674055.1 Rhabdomys pumilio | reverse complement strand
CGGGGGGGGGGGGGGGGGGGTGGGAAGGGATGGGGGGAGGGGGGTTGTTTGATGGGGGGGCGAGGGCGGAGGCGGAGAGAAGCGAAGAGAAGGGAGAGGGGAAGGGGAGGGGGGAGGGGGAGGAAGGAGGGAAAGTGGGAGGGAAGAGGGGAGAGGGGAGAGGGGAGAGGGGAAAGGGGAGAGGGAGGAGGGGAGAGGGGAGAGGGGAGAGGGGAGAGGGAGGAGGGGAGGGGGGAGAGGGAGGAGGCGGAGAGAAGCGAAGAGAAGAGAAAGAAGAGAAGAGAAGAGAAGAGAAGAGAAGAGAAGAGAAGAGAAGAGAAGAGAAGAGAAGAGAGAAGAGAAGCTGGGCCAGTTTTCAAGCCCAATAGAGTCATAGCAAGCAAGGAAAATGACAAGTTAACAAACACTCAGGTATGACAATTTTAGAATTTTTAGACTTTCGCATTGATTTAAGATAAGAGAATTAACCTGCTGTCATAAATAGGCACAATCAATATAGCATTGAGAACCTTCTCAAGTTTGCATGTAAAACCTTAAAAGAATTCTCTGATATTGAAGTGATTCTTTTTTTAATAGTGTAGTGGTTAGCTTCTGTTTGCCAGTAGCACACATTTTTAGATGATTGGGTAAAGAAGAAATGGCACCCTAGTAAGAACTTCTTGGTGTTGTCTGTCTGATGGTTGCTCTTCAGATCTTCAATTGTATATCTCCAAGATTTAAGAAGTTGCTGGCTTTGTCAGCCTCTGAAATATATGAGCATGACTGTCTGAAATCCAAGTCTAAAGAAACCTCTCAATAACTAGATGGTAAGTTGAAAATCTGTATGTATGGTGGGGATGTTTCTGAATATATCAGAATAATAGTAGCTTGGAAAAAGTCGACTAAAATAGAGAACATATAGACAGTTAAATGCCAGGGGGTGGGGTAGGTGTGATGTTAACTAACAGAGATAAACAATGAAGGCCAAGCGAAAGGAGGCAGAGTATAGGCAATTAATAAAAGAGTTTCCAAAGGATGTGTGCACAGAATTTAAATGGAACATGTCTAATGAAAATTACTAAGGCAAGCAAGTGGGACTATATCTGTGTTTAACTTAAAAACAAAGAAAATATTGACATAATTGTAATTTTAATAAAAGTACTACATATGATAGTTTAAATAAAAGTATTCAGTGTGATGGTTCATTTAGAAGAATATGATGTTAATTAAACATGCATTATTTTGCTTGATAGATTTTCCCTTTCTAATGCATTATAGCTTGCAGGAGCAGTAATACAGTGAAGAGCCTGAGACTAGTTGCTTTCCTGACTTGCTAATGGTAGAGGATCAGAAATGTCTTCCACATTTTCATTTACCAAATCCTAAAATCAAACCAGTGAGTATCGGGGATCATAGGAGAACAACTCAGAGTGTGAAAATATGTGCAAAAAGGGAAAGAAAAAAGAGAAAGAGACTGTCAGGGACCAAGAAGGGAAATTCTCAGTAGCCCACTTACACGAGGTCATTTCTACCTGTGACAATCATAGACTAGTCATGTAGCCTCCAATTTCATTTTTATGGTGCTACTGCCTATCCAGGTAAGTCTTGTCTTCCTTGGTTACTATGCCTTTGCAGGTTAAGAGGAAACAAAAATACAATTTTTCAAGGGAATTGCCTCAATTCTTGACCCAGAGTTAGTCATCATTAAGATTTACAAACCACCTCTTTGTTTTTCTGTACAGGACTTAGATTACACATTCTGGTACATGAGTAAAAAAATATTCTATAAGGAAAAGTTATCAGGAATTGATCACTGAACAACTAGAAGAAGCCTGGGAGTTTAGCATCTGCAAGAATTCAGAGAGACCAAATGTTGGAAGCAAATCCCAGGATCAAAGGGCCTCTTTGGAGTTTCAACAGTGAAAAAAAGGGGATATTTAATAATGTCACAGCAGCTTTGTGTCCTACTGGCAACCTGGTTCGTGCTTAGTTTTGATCTTTGAGAAGAGAATATGTCATCTTAAAGCTATTTTTAGAGGGGGGGGGGATTTTTTTTTCTTAGAAACATATGCTTCTGAAGTGGCCCTCCTCCTGTTCTTTTAATTTTAAATGTGTTTTGTCAAGAAAAAGAAGCATAAGAATCAGTTCATCCTCACCCCCACTCTGGGCTTGATCTTGCAGAAAATCATAAAGCTTAATCTATGAAACTGCCATTTCCATAACAACAGACAGAAAATCCAATTAAAAATAAACCTTTGGTTCACAGAAATCTCTGTGGGCCAACTTCAAACTTCTTTCTTGCATTATTAAAAATGTGAGCAGATTGATTTTAGAAGACAAGGCTCTTAAAAATGCACTTGATAGTCTCATTTCCCAGGGAGGGTGCTCACTTAACATGAAAGGTAATGAGAAGTGCACTGTGCTGAGAGTCAAGAATTGTGTTTGTCAGCCCTTGATTTGCTTCTACAAAGATGAGAGCAGTGAGTGCATGCTGTGTACCACATGCTTTACTTCATCTCTACATTTTCATAAACTTGTCGATGTGGAATTGAATTCATACAGAGGCAAAAACACTAGTTCCAAGGTCGCATCGGCTTAAAAAGTGATTGAGCTAAGTGTTTTCCTTGGTCTGTTTACTCCACACAGGAATAAAACCACTTGCACTATGGAACTTGCTGGCATAGCACTGAGACTCTCTGCTAGCAAATTGACTTCTTGTCCTTCTACCCTGTTTCTAAATGAAGACTGTGGGGATAAGATTTTCCTTGTGTGGATTCTGGGCTTCTTCTACAGAATAAGCACACTGTTAGGACAACCTCTACATCCTGTGTGTGTAGGCCAAAGTGAATGAGAATCTTCAAACAGCACATTGACCACATAGGGAAGCTAAAATTGATGCTACAAATGACAAAATGTACGGGGTTCATCAAGGAAGACCAAATCTCTCCTACAATCATTAATTTTCTAAAACATAACTTTTAGTCTTCTAAATCCCCATCCATGAAGCAAGCACTCCCTAGCTGATCTCTCCCATTCATTTAGATGCTCACAGTTCTTGGAAATTTAAAAATGCATGAAATTGTTAAAGGTGTTTAAACAGGTGGTATTATTAATGGCAAGCTGTTATCTCTTTGACAAACTTTTAACGGTAATATTATGGCCACTCAAGCTGTCAATCACCTGGATTACAGTGAAATTTATCTTGTCCTTTGAGGATACCCAAACATACCTCAATTATGCTAACATAAGTCTTTTAGAAATACTATGTGTTGGGGGCCAAACATTTATGAACTCAAAGCTCTTACATTGAGTTTCAAACCTCTAGTATGATGGTATATTAAAACATGAGGCATGTGAGAAACAATAAAGTTTAGAAGAAGTCGCAGATTTTGAGATCTTCCATCTTCATTTTTTAATTTTTTAAAAAAAGATCTTTTCCACAGAAAATGCTGTCTGGACATTCTGAGAAAGGTAAGGAGTCCCAAGGTAGAAAGCATTTCCATACAAAAGAGAAAGAGAATGAGAGCTTGTTTGGCCACTTGAGACATGAGGATGCTGGGAGAAGGCCAGGAAGCCTTATGCAAGCCAGGAAGAGGCCTTGACCAGAGACCAGAACTCTCTAGAACTTCCAAAAAAATGAAGAAAAGTTGCCCTTGCTATAATGTTTTGTTGAAATAACTTGAGTGGGATAGGAACAGCCTTTTAAGAAAGTACAACATATTATTTCTTTTACGTAAAGAATAGATGTATATGCAATTTTGTTATTTGTTTTTATTATGACCTAGTATTTAAACCAAAGATGTCATTTTTAAAACGAATTATAAGGAAGGAAATCTAGTAAAAAGACGTGAATTCTAAATTTCAACGGCAATAAAGAATAGTATTAAGATTGACTGGAGATCTTCCATCTTCATTAAAACATAGTTTCTACAGAAAATGTTGCCTGAACATTCTGAAAGGAGTAAATAAAGTCCACTGTCTCCAGCAAAAAAAATTGCAAGATTGCATCAAAATTTAGCTTTATTGCCAGTTATTTCAAAGAGTTTTAGAAACAGAATTATGAGCAAGGGGAATGAATAGAAGCTCACAGAACTATCTACACATAGAGATTGATAATCAAAGAAACCAAATGTCATCCCCATGGTGACAGCTATTTAACTGAAGAACCTAGTGCTCCTGGATTCTAGCCCACTAGCCACACTTCTGGGCTAGTGATTTATAAAGAGATCTTATCAAGACTATCCTATGTTACTATAGTTTGGTCATCAGTTGCTAACAGTGCTACTTCAAACATGAAAACTAAGCAAAAAAAAAAAATGTCTAGTTGGTTCCTTTTAATTAATTAATCCAATTAATGTTAGTTCCTTTGACCAGAATTTAAACTAACCTATGGAACAATTCAGTTGGTCATATACACTAGATAAAACAGCCAGCTTTGAATTCTAGATGTCTCATAGACTTACCATTAGGAAGGTTAAAGTTAACCTTGAGGTAAGAGAGACAAATGAAGGTATGAAGGGTGTGTGTGTGTGTGTGTGTGTGTGTGTGTGTGTGTGACAGAGAGAGAGAGAGAGAGAGAGAGAGAGAGAGAGAGAGAGAGAGAGAGAGAGAGAGAGAGAGAGGAGAAGGAGGAAGAGGAGGAGGAGGAGAAGGAGGAGGAGGAGGGAGGGAAGGAGGGAGAAAGACAGAGAGACAGAGAGAGACAAAGTGACAGAGGGAAAATGAGTTTCAATTTTCATTGTCAAATCAATGTGACCTTAGGTTTGTAAAATCTTTATTCTCAGAAGAAAGTAGATGATGTATTATAATTCATATTTTGACAGGGTACAAGGGGCAGAAAACTAGATTTTTGTCTCCAGTCTGCTATGCACTGACTTTCTTACCTTGAACTTTCTTCCCTGTTCCTATAGTCCATATTTGATAAAAGCTTATAAGGAAACTCCCTTGGGGCTCTGTTTAAACATTCTTCTTGGAAAGGGCTCTGTGATACTTCCCTTCCTGAAAGCTATGTGAAAGCCTTAGCATCATAATGATGTCATAACTGTGTGAGAGGCTGTTATTAACTGTTATTAACTCAATATATTAGTTTTAGCCTGAGTGGAAGGAGGAAGGCTAGAGACAGCTCCACAGAGGATTGGTTTTTTGTTTGTATGTTTGTTTGTTTGTTTGTTTGCTAAAATTATAATTTTCCAATGAATCCAGAACAATTTAGATAAATGATGATTTGTGATTATTATTTTAATAGTCAAATGATAACTATAAAGGGGACATTATAATCAACTCGATGGTGTCATGAAATTTCAGCACAAATAGTCAATAAATGTTCAACCAGGACCAAAAATTACTTCATTCCATATCCCAGAGGTTTGCATAGGTTATTGTGTGCATTAAGTCACAGAAAAGGATTCATGTGGTGAAATCACAGAGATTTTTGTGGGACTTTTTTCCAGTTATGGTGGAGAGGAATTACTCTCTTCCCTGTTGAGAGAATTGGGTTGGAGAAGGCACAGTCCTGCAGACTGACCTGGGTGGTTGTTCTCTGCTTGTCTTATTCATGAGGACAGCTCAGGCATGTGAACCTCCGAGAGTGAACTGTGACAGTAGCTTTTATCATTGTTTTTTAAACTAATTATTTTTCCTGTATGTATTCATGCAAAGGATGCATTTAAAAATACAGAACATAGGAGTTGCCTAGTTCCTATCCTGAAACATTAGGCATCACCCCCAAATCCTGAATGTTTCTGAGTTGTGTTTAATCAGCTACTCCAATAGAGAGCTCACTTCTTTCCTGTCAGCTTTCCCATCAAAGGCTACTGAGGTCAGTTGCAAATAATCCTTTACTTTCAAGATTATACCTGGTTTATAAAAAATATTTTGTTGTTAAATCTTCACAATTGATTTTGAAGAACACTGTTGAGTCTCTAGAAGGTACGTGGTGCTGATCTCTACCCACTTGCTGTTTGTATTTCTATATTTAAAAGTCCTGGGTCATGTATTGCTTTACTCTCTAATTACAAAGTCCAAATGTTGAAGATCTGGTATGTCCTTCCCAGTCTTATGTGATGAGCATCTTACTGCCTTATTTTATTGTCTACAAACTATGGAGCCACTGCTAAAACTTTTTGGTTTTTTGTCTTTTGCCTTTCTTCCCAATCCTTTATTTGTAAATTATTTTTGTGGATCACTCTAAGTTATATTTTGAAGTTATGAATATAAAATAATGATGTAATAACTAAGTGGTTTAGTGACAAAAACAGACTTCAAGTTGTGTCCAGAGCTGATTTACCTGCGTACCAAATACAGTGTAAGAGGACCCAGATCCCTGATCGCTGCAGAATTCACTTAATAAAGTCACCTAACTGGTAAAACTTGGATCTCTGATCATTGCTCATTTCATGTCACTCAGAAATATGCAGCATCTCTGTTCTATATGCATTTAAAGTAGATATTCCAACACTGGGCAGAAGAATCAGGGAAAGCCGCAGGCAGCCTCAAAACTGTAAACATTATACAGGCAGCACTGCAGGAGATGTATACTTCTTCAATAAATGTTCAAATGTGAAGACAGGTACCTTTCAAGGTATACAGCACCATGCATAATAGAATAAGCTTGAATTTGGAGTTTGAAGTTTCAGATTCACTCTTTCTACAGATTTGGTTCTAAAACATTCAGCCTACATATGGAAATTAATTTAAAATATATTTACATACGAGGTACAAATTGGTCAACAAGTATGCTCTCAGTTTTATGGGAGCAAGACATAATTACATGATACTAACTTCAGATATTTTAAAATTGAAAACCATGTGGGCAAATATTTTGTGAACTACTTAAGTGGTTTATGAGCATGGGAATGGGGGTACTGAGAAACAGTGAAGGACAGGAAAAATAAAGGTGTGGAACCTTTAAGAAGCAAGCAGAGACCACGAGATAAAATTCACAGCTACCTCTGGAGCTGAAAGGTAATATAGCTAGATCAAGCAAATCCAACCATTTCTGCTTGGACTTTTAATAAAATTAGACTTGTGTGCCAGAAGACAGAATGATGTCATATCTTTTCACACCTTGTAGGTAGCTATCTATCACTGGTGATAGATTTCAAAGATGTCAAGTATACAAAGAGGCTATCTCTTTCATGAACTTAGTCTCTTAATCACAAAATGCAAATTTTTAAAATAATTTATTTATTTTTATTCTGTGTACATTTTGTGTTGTGTTTGCATATATATCAGTGTGAGGGTGTTGAGTCCCCTGGATCTGGAGTTGCAGACAATTGTGACCTGTCGTGTGTGTGTGTGTGTGTGTTTGTGTGTGTGTGTGTTGGGAATTGAACAAGGGTCCTTTGGAAGAACAGCCAGTACTCTTGGCTAGTGAGCTATCTCCCCAAAAACAACATCAGCAATTTCTCTTTTGTAACACAACCCAGACACCTCAATGCTCAGTCTGTTTATATGACAAGGTTACTTAGTAAGCATGAACATTTTTGGTGCTCTTTCTGCAAATCCATCAACTAAAATTTGCATAGATGATAGGCATGTAGAACTCAACATAATTTGTATTCTAGAAGTTATTCACCTACAATCTCCATTTTATTAATAGAAGGTTATGTTTTAGCACAGCAATCTGGGCTAAATATTGCCATCAATATGAAAATGGATATTAACGTAATTCAGAAATAAAGTCTGAAACATAACCTTATACACACAAATTGGCTATATATTAATATGTGACTATTATAGTCTTTAAAACCACTAAATTGCCTATAATACCCTTTAATTGAACTAGAGAGAGAGAGATTTAACACCAGGACATCACAGAATTATGAAAATTCAAAAATGGTTCCTATTATGTCTCTCTCTTGTATAATTATTCTTACTTATTCTGGGTTGCATATCACAATTTCCTATTCACTTATATTTAGAAAATGTATTTTGTGTCTAACAATGATATCAGTTTTTGCAAATTCCTAACTAGGGGTCCTTCTACTAAATCAGGGATGGAATAGTTGTTGCTGACCAGAGTAACTATATCCAGCTTACAAACTATAGTGCCATTATTGTAATTATTCAATCATGCTATTCTGAAAAGCAGTCTATGAACTATATTCTAGCTAATGTTTATTGCTGTTTTTCAATAAAAAAAAAATTTAAAGAAATTGCTAGCTTTGTGGTTTGTGCTTTTTAGCCTGTAGGTTCACACTAATAACTAGGTAAATTAACTTTCCCATAATTTTTTAAAATTGAGTAAGAAAGAAATTATAATAAAAAATAGTCAAGTGCTTTAGAGTCAGATACATTTGAGATTTAGAGTCACTGTTGCCTTTGATTTAAAGGTGACCTTTAGTATGTCAATTAGTTTAAGTGTATTGCTCCAGGTTTTGACATTCTTTTCACAAAAAGAAAAATCACAAAGTCAAACCAAACAACTAAAGTACTTAAAACGAAAAAATCTAGAATGCATTAGTTACCTTACTTTTCTTCGACTTTAGAAGGTTTTATGTTCAAGTTTGATGCTTGTGTACCTATGTGTGTATATATAGTTTAAAATAGGCTTCTATCAATATCAATTTCCTCAGGTGTTAACAATGGCGTCACTTGGCAATTCACTTAGCAGGACCCTGTGGGAGGCTAGAAGCCAGCCTTGTCACTGTGACAAGACAGGAAGAGAGAAAAGCCCTGGGAACAGGCAGATATGGCTGCAGCCTGAAGCCTGAGTCATGATTCTTGGCAACAGAACTTCCTAACGGAAATTGGGAAAATGACATGATGTGTTTTTTGGGTGATTATTATGACACCCACATCCTGCTGTTGGCTTCATTATTAGTTTCTAGTTTGAAAATAAATTTTTTTAAAAAAGCAATTCTAGTTAGACCTCTACTAAAAACAAAACAAAACAAAACAAAATTCTTTCTTAAGTGGCTCCATTTTGCCTTTATCTAATTGTACTGAGCTAGGAGAGTTAGGCTTTACTTTTTTTTCTTCTCCTATGAGTCAGGAGGAAAATGTAATTGCAAGTTGAAATTAGACATGTAAATCATATGCCTTCACTCTTTTCTATATTACCATGGGCATGACAGACTACATAATTTGCCAGCTTAGTACAAACTGTAAACTTGAGGCTCCAAATGAACAATCTAAACCTTGGGACAAGACAATCCCTCACTTGCCTCAACACGGGGTCCTCCCATCTCAGGGTCTTGGGTACTTCAATAAGCTGTGTATTCAGGATTGTACACACTAGGACAAGTTGAAATCACTCTCATCACATTTTCTCCATTTAATGGCATGACATGTAGGAAACCAAAGAACTGCCCTTGGACTGTCCCACAGGTGAGGATTAGTGCAGTAACAAATTGGACTTGGTGATAGATAAGTCACCCTAGAAACCACAAGTTGAATGACCTACTGAATCAGGTAAGTCCAATCCTTCTTCTATTTCTCCTTAAGTTCTCTTCAATTCAGTCACGTTTATAGTCTTGATGATGATGCAAAATGACTTGTACAGGGCTAGTTGCCTTGAGAACTAACAACAGTGACAGAGTATCTCACTAAAATATTAGATCCTTTCCTATTAAAAAGATGTTCCCCAACCTAGAACTGACCTTAATACTTGCATGTAATTAAAATTGTATAAAAGCCGATTGGGAAAAAAAGAAATAAAAATGCTTGAATATTCTATGTTATTGTCATTACCAAAACTTATCATAAGCCCAAGATAAAATTTCCTCGTAATAAGAAAAAAGAAAGATGTTGAATAAATAACATAAAATCAAATATTAACCTTTCCATTCTTGTTCTTCAAAATCTGAACACTAACAGCTGAGGAAAAGCATTTTCTAAACATCCACCAGAGAAACAGGCCACATTAAGTTTATGTTTTTGTGTTGATTAGATTGTTACCCAAAATCTTCCTTTCTGCTTCTGTTTTGTACCTTTTAAAAAATGTTATTCATGTTGATCTGGAGCGGCTGTCCTGGTGGGAACTTGGGCAAAGTACTTATGTTTCCAGTGCCCCCCCCCTTAGTATTCTGATCTGTAAAATATGCTAATAAGAAAAATCATTCATATACAAAGGAGCTTAATGCATTCCTATCACTTAAGGCAGTATCTGTGGTGGTTTCTCATGATAATAACTATTATCAATATTATATTGTCATTATCATCTTCTGAATGAATTTGAAAGCTCAGAGAATATCTGATAGCTGGGAGAATGTATGCTACTTCTTCTTGCTCAGTGACTTGAACAATAACAACTTGCCAAGTATTTGTTGAAGGGTTATTTTTTTTTTGTAGTTTTTTTTGAGACAGAGTTTCACTATTTACTTTGGTTGTCCTGGAACTCACTCTATAAACTAGGTTTTCCTGGAACTCACAGAGATCCACCTGCTTCTGCCTCCGAAGTGCTAAAATTAAACGTGTGTGCCACTGGCTAAATGGTTAACTTTTTTAACATTTTGTGTGGTTTTTATTCCTGTGGATGAGCTTCAGACAAATGATAAATGAAAATCAACTCCATCAGTTTTAAACATTTCTACTCACAAAGATATGACCTTATCTATGTCCCTTGCTTTAGTGTTTAGAAGTATGGAATATGGCAAGTCCTAGGGCTGGAGAGCTTGTGTATTTTCAACAAGGTGATAACTGTACATATTTTTTTCAATTGATTTGAGAATAAACTTAATATGAATAGCCTAAGAGAGCAAAAGGACCTGACATCAGTAGTTAGTAAGTTCTAGATAAAAAGAATCCACCTGGCTTAGGTACTACAGGAGCTCAAGTCTTCATATTTAATTAAACAAGCAAGCAAGCAAGCAAGCAAGCAAGCAAGCAAGCAAATATGCATTATTTTTCAGGAAGTTTTGACATTTGAGGAATTCAAAAAAATGCCTCAAGGGACATCTCTTCACCAGTTTTTTTATTCTATTATAAATTTTGCTGTTAACAGATTCCTCATCTCCTGTTCCATTCCTGGCTAAATGTCATCAAGCCTATCTAAGAAAGTAAATAAATGAAATTTAAACCATCTACAAAACCATTTGAACTCCTGCATTTTGATATTGATTGTACTCATTTATGACAGATCAGGATAAATAACTCTCATGTAAATATTTTTCAGTGGGAATAGCATACAGTTTAAAAATACATACTACCTTTCAAGTACATAATTATATTTACAACACAGTAAAAAAATTCACAAGTTTAACAAGTATATTGCTCAAAGAATGTTTCAAAAATAGCTCTCCTCAAATCTATTCTAGCTCAACTTAGAAACATAGAAATATGCACAATAAATAAGCAAGTTATAAAGGAAACCAAAAACTTGGACTGTGATTTTATTTTAAGATTTAAAAACGTTCATTTTCAAGAAATGCTTATCACATAATAGGATAACTAGCAGATATAAAACTCAGTACTGAAGAGCTAACTTGCTTTTAAGTAAATTAGAATACATTTGTTCATTTATTTGAAAAAAAGGTCATATTGATTTATATTTTTGTTTATTTTAATGCAGCTTACTCAACAGATGGTTAACCTGTCCTAATTTTTAGAAGTTAAGATGTTATAGTTACCACTAAGTATCTGAAGATTTATTAACATGTAAACTGACATTTCATAAACAGGGAGGGTTATGATTGCAATGCAAAGATTATTTGATTAAATGAGTTTTGCTGCATGAGAAAACCATTGAAATATCTATAGAATTTATTTATTTTTTCATACAAATGTAGAGGGCAGTGTCTACTTCATATAATTCTAGAATAGAGGTTTGACTTGTGCTTGCTTTCTGTCTCCAGAGTTCTCATTCTTATGTTGACTGCCATTAATGTCATGGCTGATTTTATGATATTTAACTAATCCTCAATATTTGAGAATGTTCTTCAATATTATTTTACAAAAATAAAAAGGGGAAAACAGAATTAAACTCTTCTTTCCTTGAGTTTTTCTTTATCCTTTACTTTCTTTTTAGGGGAAGAAGAACCTGTGCCTCCACATTAACTGACCTATTTGCTGAGAAAGCACATTTTTTTTTTTTTTAGAAATGTATCAAAAAATGTGTTCTTTTAAGACTATTCTTTTTGTTCCAGTCTTCCAAGACTGCCAGGGTTTAAAAGCTATGGAGAAGCTTCCCTTGACACCACAGATATTCGTTACTCAAGAACGAGAGAGAGAGAGAGAGAGAGAGAGAGAGAGAGAGAGAGAGAACAAAATACTTCACAATGACTGTAAAATTCTTCTTTACTTAGATTTCAATATACAATAAAAAGAGTGATAATATGTTTAATTACCATGAACTTATTATCTAAGTTTTAGCCCCTAACTGTAGTGCTATTATTCCATTTAGAAATTTGTTTTGGAAAAGTATTGGAATTGCTTATTTAGCTAGCGTAGTCTTTAGACCAGAATCTTCTGCTTGTGAACAGTCTACGTTACTCTCAGGAAGGGATCCTCCAGAGTGATGAGCCAGCCAATGCAATGACTGCTAGAAAGAAAATCTTTCCCTCAATTAACCTTGGTTGATGGGGGGTACTGTAGAAACGTTTCTAAGGCTTACTGCCAGCATGGTTCCTGGCTGATGTTTCTCCCCAGAAGGCCATAGTCAGTGACAATGTACACTATCTAGAAACATCTAGAAGCATCTCATCTGTGGATTTACTAGTTTGGTTTCTTCCTTAAAATCATATTCCCAAAATCATTTGAGAAAACTGATAGTACGGATCCACTGTGATAGTATCTGGCTTTGCGTCTTCCCTATATGTTTCCAACTGGCTTAGTGTTCTAGACTGTCTTTAAGTCATTTTGCCATGAGAGAAATAACAAATGAGTCTTCAAGATATTGTAAGCCACTTAACTACAAGTGTTTAAAATACATTGCTAAACTTAAACAATCTGTGTGTCATGGTCTATCTGCATAAAAGACATGTATTATGTACATGCTATCACACTCTAAGCATGTATTATGCAACATATGAGTTGTGATAGCACTTAATATGTTAGTAAAAGTTTTCTGCAAAGTTTGAAATTATATTTGAAAATTATAATTTGAAAAATACCACTTTTGAATATTTTCTGTTCCATAAAGCCTCCAAATATGACTATTATTTCTGGTTAGGTACCAAATGTATTCTTAAAAAAAAAAACATTATTTGACTACAGACAAGACTCAGCAGTTAATAGTATGTACTGCTGTTACAGAGGACCTGTCAGTTCCCAGTATCTATATCATACAGCTTATAATTGCTTGTTACTTCAACTTCTGGGCATCTGACACCTGCTTCTGTAGTGTCTGGACACGTGCACTCATATGCCCACATATATACACACAGACACACAGATACACATAATTAAAAATAAAATGATTTTTCAAAAAACAAGATACTTATTCTGGATATTTTAAAGACTAAAATAAAAGAGAACTTTAATATGTCAATAAATTTTAAATGTGTATGAACATATTATGTATGTAGGCGAAATCATGCTAAAAAATATTGAGGTTGGTTTTAATTATATTTTAACAGAACATATACCTTTAATTTTAATTGTGCTCAAATTGAAAGGTAAAGAAAAAATCATTAAATAAAATTAGAAAGTGAACTTGATAAACAAAGGTAAGAAATTAAAGTCACTAGTACCTCACCAACAGAAAGACACATTTCTAGCAAATTAAAAAAAAAAACCGCTCTCTCTCCCCTCCCTCTCTCTCCCCTCTCTCTCCTCTCTCCCCTCTCTCTCTCCTATATACATATAATATAATATAGATAGATAGATAGATAGATAGATAGATAGATAGATAGATAGATAGATAGATGGATGGATGGATGGATGGATGGATGGATAGATAGATAGATAGATAGATAGATAGATAGATAGATAGATAGAT
>JANHMN010000010.1:73937487-73976927 GCA_030674055.1 Rhabdomys pumilio | reverse complement strand
AGATAGATAGATAGATAGATAGATAGATAGATAGATAGATAGATAGACAGATACTATGTCTTGCCTTCTCTCCATCTCGGTATCTCTATCTCTGGGTGTTTCTCTGTTTTTCTCCATCTGTCCTTCTGTCCATCTGCCTACCTGCCTGTCATTCCCTCACCCCCTCTCTCCATTACTAAAAAGGAACACAAGGATCCACTATGAAGGACATCGTCTACGAGCAGTTTCTACCCTCAGTAGAGTGTTATTTCTTACACCTATTGACTGAAATAATTTTACTTAATAGATTATACAGCTTTAAGAACTGTCAAAGTACTTTTTGTAATATGGAATTTCTGAGCTGATTTAGTAGATTAAATTTAATAAAATAGTTGGGTGTATATATACAGGATCTATTTAAATACATCAAAATTCATCACCTCTGGAGTTATGTTCAGGATTCATATATGTGGTTATTAATTTGTTCTATCATTTTACATTATTGTACTCATTGTCATGGTCTAGCTATTTTATTTGTCTGCCTACATCTACACTATTTACTAGGTGAATAAACCCACATTCTAGAAATGTTTCAGTAATTAAATCAAGCTCTTCTGTTTAAAGAGAACTTTTATAAATCATGAAATAGAGAGCACAAGTTTGTTACTTGCAAGTATCAGTTGGGTTTGGTGTTATTTTAGTTTTATATAAATAAATTACCCCTTTTTATATAGATATATATCCCAACTTCTGGACATTTATATATAAAATGATTTAGAATTCTTCACATTTTTTGACCAATGAATGAGTATTTGTATTGGAAATTTCCTGACTCTAGTTATGTATCTCATTTTTCATGTACAAATTTCACTAGCTCTTTACATTATTTTCATGTAAATTTGAAACATATTTATAATTCTTATATTATATATAGCTCCCCCTCTTACCTTCATGGTTTCTTTTCTTCACTTCCTTCCTTCCCTTCCCACTTTTCTATATTTTTTCACAAGTCTTATAAACCAGATAGACCTTAAACTTGCTATGTACATAAGAACAACTTTGAATTCCTAGTCTTGTTTCTACTTCTGAAAAATAGAAGATTATGAGTAGGTGCAAAAAGACCTGGTTATGTTGTGCATTTCTAAATCAATTTAATAAGTAAATATATGTGTAATCAATAGAGTTTGAAATTCCATTGGTTTCAATAGTTCTATGTATGCATCAAGTGTCGCAAGTCTGTATTTAAGTCAAAGATTACTTAAGTCATAGTTAGCAGTGATGCAAAGCTACAAAGTTAAAATCATTAACAAGAGAGTATAATTGAGGTAAATAAAATTATAACAATTTGAGTATTTTAACATTTATTATTTTTGAACATTATATTCCCAATATATTACATAGCCATCTTGCTCTTTGTTTTCATTGATAAGGAGTTTAAAAATATGGGTTAATTCTGATACCTGCCCTTCTCCTATTTAAATGACATTTTCCACTTGATTTACATAACAGTGGTATAGTAAAGAGATTATCATCTTTTGAGCCATTTAATGGCCACAATGAAAATATTTTAGCTCTACAGCTCACAGCATTAGCTTTTGTGGAAGTCCAGCAGTCCCAGTGTCTGCTTCAAAGGTAGTGTACCATTTTGCACAGATTAGATCAAGAGTGGGTAATCCCCAAGGCTAACCACTCATTAACTCGTGAGACTGTAATGGAAAGCTCTATTCAATAAGATACTAAGAAGTAAGGACCACACACAATTCTTCTAGGAGAGTTTAGACCCACAGCATACATAGTAAACAGAGTAAGATCAACAATGTGAAAAATAAAACAGTAAACAGAGAACAAATCATGAGTGGAAACATTGACAAGGGAAAGGGCACCACAAGGTCACAAAGACACAGAAAAGCTGGAGCTGAAGAAAAGCAGAAAATATCGGCAAACAAGAGAGAAGTAACCAAGATACCAGGATGACAAAAAGGGCAGAAAGCTTAATCATCATTATCACAAAATATTGAAAAGGGAGGTAGCAATCCCTCATAGTTAAAGCAACAGAACTCTAAAAATCTTTGAGTGGCTAAACCCCATTCTGTCCCCCCACACTCCCAAAAAACTGCCTGTAATGATGAAATTAACTCATATTATATCAAATTTTGTTGTCCTAGTAATAAACCTCATTGTTAAGACTGACCAAATATAGCTTGTTTATGTTCATTGAACTGTATGATCATAATATTTACTTTCATATTGTTAGGTGAATAACTGCTGAGGCACAAGTCATTAATTTATGTGCCTAAAAGTGGCAATGCTAGTTTTTAAAGGAGTAATTTGATGGATTTTTTGGACACTTTTATGTATTACTATCTTCTGAATATTAGATGTTGTTTTAAATACAAGTTTTCAAACACTATGTTTGGTTTGTTTGGTTTTGGTTTTTTTTGGGGGGGGTATTTTGTTTTGTTTTTTCATCTTATGGAAATTAGCTGCTTATAAAACTGAATTATTATAGTACAGATATAAAGAGAGCAACTATTCTCACTGTAGAAAAAAAGAAAAGCAGTACAACTTCCTTTAAAGCTAAAGAAAATCTAACCATATATCTCAATGAGACACCTAAAGCAATGTATACAAATGTTCAAATATCAGTTCTCTCAATTAACAAAAATATCCTGTCAGCACAATGCGGTTATTTGGTGACACGTGGTTATAAAAAAAGATAATGCCTATCTTATAGAAAAAAAAAAGAAACATCAAAATCAGAATTGATTCTTCAGAAACTTTATAGATTTTTTTGGCAATTTTGACCTAGACCAAGGGTGACAAAGACAGTGCTCAGTAGAGAAAGAGAATTTGAATGCATTTAGCACTAATCAGCAACTCTGCCTTCACCTGGTTTAAGAAAAGTTCTCACTGCTCAAAAGTCTTTTTAACCACGTTGGAGCACAATAGCCTTCTAGCATCTAAATAATGAGATTGGTTGTCACATTAGGCCAAAGTGTTCAACCCCTCACCTACTGACAGCTGTATCTACCTCTGCAGTCATGTAAATACTCAGGAAAGGCTATATTCTTTACTCTAATCCCTCCAAATTTAAATGTGTAGATAATTCAAATGGGCTTCCTTCAGATTTCATTCAAGGTTTGAGAGCTGTCTAGACTGTATATTGTAGCTGATTGCTTTCAGTTAAAAACCTATTTTTTACTCTGTTTTATGTTCAATTACTGTTAGAGTTGAGTTAAATATAATTTAACAAACTTTTCCTTGTCTTTCTTTCTTTTTACATACATACAAGAACAATAACAAATATTCTGCATTTTCTTTTCATCTGCTCTCTCATCAACATCATCTGCCCAGGTGCTAGGCAGCACCAGTTGTTCAGTGACAATGACAGACAAACTCTATAAAACCATCTCCAATACAGGAACAAAGAGCAGAAACCTCCATGTAAAGTTGTCTGCTCTGCAGGGACCATGCAGCTGCGAGCTGCATATTTGCTGCTTCTCATCCAAGCTAGACTGCAGAACGTGCTCCTCTCTCTTTAAGTCGCTCTCCAAGTGACAGCTTGATCGCAGCAATCTAAAATGGCTTAAGTGCCTCAGGTTGACATTTTACATTCTTTTATTGCTTTTCATTTTTATCTACATAGAAAAATTGGCGAGGGCTAATATCCAGTTGATCTTTTCATTTTGGTAATAAAATGATAATACAAAGATCTTATTATCCACCCCAGACATCCATCAAAGTACATTTTCCAATAACAATGCTGCTCAAAATGTTGCTTATCTCTCCCCAAGTGGAAAGTGAGGATAAGTACTTGGCTCTAGATTTCCTTTGTCTCCAGGATTTG
This sequence comes from Rhabdomys pumilio, assembly GCA_030674055.1. NCBI lineage: Eukaryota > Metazoa > Chordata > Mammalia > Rodentia > Muridae > Rhabdomys > Rhabdomys pumilio. Next base: position 73,973,101 of record JANHMN010000010.1, on the reverse strand, counting down.
GGTGTTGTGCTGTAAAAAGACTTTGAACTTCCACCCTTGACATTTCATCCACATTAATGTCTTGCTTAATTTTGTTGTTTAGGCACCTTAGATAAATCACTGTGTATAACAAGCTGAAAGGAGTTGAAAGTCATGCCGACTAAAGTAATTGAGTTAGCTCCAGTGACTTTTACTCTTGTGCAAAAACAAGAAAGGGAGCAGGAGAAAGCCACGATAGAGGCATAGAAAGGAAGGAGTAAGCTGGAGGAAGGAAAGAGGGACAGGGAGGGAGAGGAGACCAACATAGAGCACAAACAGAAAAAAATGAAAACAAGCAAAGCAGAGACTATTGATGTATTAAAGTCCATTTCGGATGTAGGGGAGATAGTTTACTAAGTGAAATGCTTGAGGGACCTGAGCATGGGACTCCAGCATTCACAGAATACCTGGGCACTGCAGTAAATGCTTATTACTGTAAATGCCTGGACTTGGATCTTTCCATGTTGGTCACTAAGAACGAGTGGGTCTACCCAGCTGCTGAGTTCTAAGTTTAGTGAGATACTTTGTCTTAAAAAACAAAGGTGGAGAACCACAAAAAAGAAGACTCTGCATTAACCAGTAATTTTACAAGGACCTGTGCTAATTCTGACTCTGTCTGTCTCTGTATCTGTCCCTGTCCTGGTCCCTCTCCCCTGCCCCCCCTCTCTCACACACACAAACACTGACACACAATCTGTTGCTCTAGTGGCTTCATGTCTTCCTGTAAGCAAGAAGAACCTTCCATAGTTATGTCACAAGTATAGAAAAACAAAAACTATTAAAAATACCAGTAAAAAACAAACAAAAAAGCAAAAACATCTCATTAAGTAATTCCTATATCCACTACGAAACAAAAGAAGTTACCTCCATGACCATTAGGAATTATCTGTGGGTCATGAGTGCAAGTCTGGCTTCCAATTTTTAAAATATTTTTGACCTTCAAAAATTATCACACTAAACATTTCTAAGGTGCTTATCAAAATGGTGAGTATCAAATAAGCAATATACCACCATAAAGGCAATTGTTTCAGAAAATGATCATGTATCAGTTTGAATATATTGTGTAGAATCACTGAGTCTCCAGTCTGAAATCAGGCTTTTTGCTAACTCTAAAGTTTCAAGGAGACTAGGCTCTGGGATTGTGCAATGAAGCCCGAAACAGAATGGGAGCAGACTTTGTCCAGACCCTAAAGACAATGCATTTGAGAAAATTTTACATGGAACAGAAACATGCATTTGCATTTTTTAAAATATTAAAAAAATTAGCCATTTAATAGTATACAGCAGTCAAGAAACTGCAGAATACTCATATGTTCATACCATTGTTTTATAGCGAGTGACTGAGGCTTCAGCTAAAAACACTTTGTTTTGACAATATTTTATCATTATTTAGTTCATGTTAGTATAACTTTATGAAGATTTTTGTCAAATGATCTACAGGTTTTTCAATTAATTCAAATATTTTCATATTTATGTTAAATGTATGTGAATTCACAGTTCTTACCCATACAACTGTATTAAAAGATCTTTACTCACCAAGAAATTACCTTCACTAATAGGTGGTAGATGGGCTTTTTTTTCTTTGGTGGCAATTGTAATCACAAAATTAGCATGTCAGGGTGTGGTTTGCAGTGGAAATGCCCCTCCCACATCTCAGACACTTGAACACTTGTTCCAATTTGGTGGCAATATGTGGGGAAATTCTGTGGGGTGCAGTCTTGGTGGAGGAAGTATGTCACTGAAGGCTAGTTTGGAGACTTTCCTCTTACTACTGATTAGCTCTGCATGTGAAGATGTGATGTTCTAGATTCCTGCTTCTTTCCCCATGAGAGCAGCAAACCCTGCTCAGGCCTCCCTGTCACAATCCCACTCCCAACAAATCCTACTCTCTCTAAATGCTTTATGGTCTGGGTGCTTATCACAACAGAAAAGTGACTGACAATAGGGGAAACAAGGATAAGATAATCTTTCTGCTCCTTTATCCTGAGCATAAGACAGAGGGGATCAATAGTTGCGCATATTTACCTGTCAGCCTATGGATTTCAAACTGTCCACACTCTAAATTTAAAGTTCAGGTAGCAAACATATTTTTATACTGACATCAGCAGTGAACTCCAATGGGTCTTGAACACTTTTCCCTTACCATCCAAAAGATTAAAACACTCAAATGGCAGTCACAAGAAATATGACACAGTAAGTTCTTGGGATTTCCCTCCTTCCTCAGAGGAAAACTTGTATGCCTGTTACAGAAGGTTCTAGAACTACATCTAGACTTGTAATGTGGGGGTTGTAGAGAAAGAAACACAGCAGGTATCTCATAAGGGAAAGGCTGAGAACACCCAAATATGTCCTCTTGTCTACTCACCAGGTTTCACTGTCAGACTAGAAAAAGGAGGATGGAAATGGGGGTGCTATAGAGACTCCAAGCAATTCTAAGTAAATGTACAGAAAGCTATCTCAGATGGCTTCTGCCTAAGTGGAACAGTTTAGAGTGTTCGTCCTCATTGTGTGGAAATCCGCGCTGCTGTAGACCACTTATGCCTGTGGTTGCTTTCTTAAAATACATCAGCTGCAGTGCTTCGTATTAATATTTCAGCACAGTGATGTTATGCAAAAGTGTCAGGCAAGCTTAGGGCTCACAAAAGTTCTACAAATAAATTGCTCTTCGAAGTTTGGCTGAGATACAAATATTTCTAATTAATTTTTGATTAACTACCACGTGCAGGGCAGATGAAAATAGGTGAATGTTATTAGATATGTAAATTCCTAACTGTCCTCAAATTTGACTCATCTTTATAAAACTCGCTCTATCTGCCCACTGCTTTCCAAATAAAATAAAGGCAAAAGAAAATGAAAACGTTACCTGACCATTGAATGTTTCTTCCAGTGACTACAGTCATGCTAAGCCATTTCCAGTCCTGTTTGATGTGTGCACTGAGAGCATAAAATCCATTCATTTAATTCAAGTATTCACATGTAATTCATACTACTTTTAAAAGGAAAAAAATCACCAACCGGTGAAAATCTTTGTCTTCAAAATTATTCCATGAACTTCCTAAAGTATGGAAAAAGACTGTTCATAGGACCATAGGACCACAGTCTCGTGGCACTATGAAGACTTGAGTATAAGAAGACTGACATATATTCAACATATGTTCTAAGTAATTGTAGCTAAAACAACAAAACAAAGAATGACATTTGACTTGGTGAATTCCATTAATTGTCAAAGTGCACACTTTCATTTTACAAATTTAAAAATTAATGTTTTATTTCTGTTCTTAATATAAATAAAAGGTCCATCTAAATTAGAGCTCTAGAAATGAGTATTTTCGCCACAAGAATTTTCCCCAGTTCAGCAGGAATCAGTAAAGTCTACCATTGGGTTAAGGTACAAATCCAGCTATGAAGAGAGCGCTCTATGGCTGTCACTTCTCCTGTCTGCACTTCTCCATCAGGCCTAAAGAATCAGATATATCAAACGTACAAAATTACTTTTCAGCAAGGCATCAAAGATAATGATTGGAGAGGAAGTGAAGTGATGCATACTTGAAATTGCATTTGGATTAAAGTTCAGAGAGATAACTTTTTAGGAATTATTTTGTTTATGATAATGTCTAAGTGCCTGGCATGGTTGACTGTAGTTTATAATTCAGTATTTATTCAATGATTTATCAGACTCACCTTTTTTCACTTAAAAATATTACCACACATGAGGAGAAATACGGATCGCTTGTGCAGAAGCTCAAGAATATGGGATAAAATGCATTTTAGTGGAGAAGTTATTCTGCCAACAATGCACAGGCAGCCTGCTTCCAGGGCCAGAGACCAGAATCTTACTATGGCAATGAGAGATTAGAGCAGCTTTGCTAAAATCATTTTATTACATAGCTATTGAATTTGTGGTCATTGGAAGAGCTTCCTTTATGTGGTCAGCAAAACCTGGAAAAGAAAAATCTAAAGATTCTCAGAAAGAATTGTAATCAATTTAATTATTACTTAATGCTAGGGCTCAAAATAAAACCACAGTCCTTCTATCTTTTCAGATCTCCATCAAAATTAAAATAAAGCTCAGTCCATGCATCTTTCTGACTCATCATTTAGCATGCATATCACATATTTGAATGGTTTTAGTTATTTTTGTAGATATATGATAAGGATGTAAAAATTCAACATGTAAATTTTCTTAATAACCAAGAATGAACTCTCCTGGTTCATGATTTTCTAAGAGCATATGATAAAGAAGAACATACTGTGTCTATGTAAATCTTTGTATGATTTTAAAGGTTGGTTAACATTTCCCAAAATAAGTTAGACATCTCTTTTATATATTTAAATTAAGGGATAGCAGCAGAAGGAAATGAGGCCCATGGTATGTTTTTTTATTTAATTATGAAGGAAACTATTGGACCTTAAGATCTGTCCAAATGTCTTCTGCTTCAAAATGCATGCCACTCCTTGCCCAAACAGGAGGAGGGACTTTAGTGGGAAACCCTTCTTAAATATAAAATGAATTTTTACATCCCAGATGATGGACTGCTTCAAGGTGACAACATGAGATTTATAAATGCATTTCTCTTACTCTCTCTTTCTCTCTCTCTCTCTCTCTCTCTCTCTTTTCTTTGACTAGCTTACATTGTAATGGAGGAAGAACAGTTTAAAAATTTTGAATTGGCACTTACTGGAATTACAGTTAATCCTGATACAATCTAGATGGGGAAGAATAGATGAAAAATGAATATTTATCCTTCAAGGTAATAGCTGCAGACATCCAATAAAATTACAGTCCACCCTTCTGGGGACAGACACATGCAAATTTGGCCACTCCATATCATTATTCTTTATAGACTTCTAGAACCCAGATTTATTGTTATGAAATTGTACCATCAAAAAACAAGAAAACATTTAAAAATATGGCCAATTCAAACAGAGCTACATGGTGACAAATCTAAGTGACATAAGAGGAAGTTAACTGTCAAAGATGCTTGGCTTAGACCGGTTGCAACATTCTCCCCATCTGTGAAAGAACAGACTATTATCTTCACCAAAAGTTAAAAGTGCTCCGTCACAATGGGGTACAGTGCAAGCTCAGCTAGGCTCAGACATCTTGGACTTCCAAAGTCTAATATCCCACAAAGGCTCACAGAATTCTTTGCAACTGCAGCATTCAAATGGAGAAAAAAAATTAAAATTCTTTTCTTAATCTAGTATGTATGTATATTTCTCCTTTGATTTTTGATTATTCTGGGGCACTAAATGTTTACAACCAGATGTTGGTGGATTCCACACCTTGTATTCACAGAAGGAGAAAAGCAAAACTGCATGGACCCTTAGAAAATACAATGGCTGTAGAGTAGCTGTCCCATGGAGCACCCAGGCCTAGGCCTTGCTTAGGAGCCATCAATGCTGTCTTTATGCATTGGATGGCAAGTCCACACTACATTCCTGATCTTTTCTTTTGTATGCTCACTTCATATGAAAGCAGATATAAAAACAGAATTTCTGGTGTGGATAACACAGTGGTTCTTTTTAGAGAACTACATGGAAGGTTTTATGGAGAGATATATACATTTTGGGATTTTTGCTTTATTATTTAATGCCTTTGGGGAGGTGGAAAATATAAACCTAGATTCTGTGTCCATATAGCTAAGTTTGTCATGTGTCGTCAACCGCATCAGAAAAGTGGTTGCAAACAGCCAAGGAGCAGCAGCTACACAACTCATTCTACAGAATGCTTTGCTGGTGAGGATCTCTAAGTGTTCTCATATAAACAACACAACAGCCTCTTGGTGCAGTTAAGCCATTTACTCAATTTTCTTGTAGTAACCTATAATGATCACTAGAGGAAACTCTAACGGAACAACAAAGTGTGTGTGTGCGTTTGTGTGTGTGTGTTTAACTAATAAACTTAATTAAACTTGTATTAATAGAATGTAATTAAATGCAATATGCTAGAAAGAGTTATTTTTCTATTTTCTAAGCTAATACTGTACCCATCACAATTTGAAAATGTAGGATTGGCACGAAAGTCATGGGTTGACTGTTCACATCATCTTTCTAAAAATAAATCTACAAGGTTGCAAAAATTGGTTTTCTTCTCCTGATTCATGTGTGTGTGTCTGTGTCTGTGTGTGTGTGTGTGTGTGTGTGTGTGTGCGCGCGCACATACGCGTGTGTACACAACAGAGAGAGAATGTATATTTAATACTGTCAAGAAGTACAGTAAAACCTCATTCATTTTCATTTATTTGAATTTAATGATAATATTAAAATTTATTGGGCAGAATATTATATCTTCCCTTGGTACAAAGACACTATTGTGGAGGGTGTCTGTGAATAAAGAAGATATTGAAAGGCCAAGCTCTGGTAGAAAAATAATTTCAAGAATTCAGGAGAAGTTAATGGCAGAATTTGCAGAGAATAGGGATCTCATTATAGATGGACCTTTCACCTCCGTTCACTGAAGTAAACTTTTGAGCCATCCCTTCACAAGCTTCAACAGCTTATATTAATTGGAGGCTTTAAATTAAATTAAAAATTAAAAATGTTCAACTTTTAAAATTCTATAATTCAATGTTGTTTTTTTTTATTTTTTTCACTCCATCAATCATCCATATAGGTGAGGTTTTACTGTAGCAATCCTGTTGATGATGCCTTTAATCAGGAAAGCATTATCTGTCTGTAAAGGAGCCTGTGTCCTCACTGTTCTCATGGCTGTTTGCTAAGGGCCGCAGACTTTGGGCATTGAAGGGTTGTGGATTGCTGAATGACAGCAAAATATCCCACACATTACTTTAGAACAGAAGAGATGGAGGACCACAAAGATGACTATCAAAGGAGAAGCCCATGGAGGAAGTAGGAACAAGTATGAATTAGATATTCCATGTGCATATTATCTTATCTAACACATATAGACATTTGTTTTTGCAAGGGTGTCATCTATGACCCATTAAAACATCAGAAAATATAACTAGATTTCAGCTTGAGGCATCTTAAAACCTCACAATTCAAAGTTTCAAACTTCATCTCACCGATAGGGCTTCTCCGAAGCCTTGTTGGTAGGAATCACAAAACACTAAATTATGAGGAACATAAAAAAAGTGATGCCCACCAAAGCATTACTCCACTGTTTTACTTTCCACAGCAAACAGGCTAGTCGATAAATGTTTGCAGGCAAAACTGAACAAAAAGTGAGAAGTGTTAGCTGAATTGCGGAAGGCTTGTTGTTACCTAGATTGACCGTGAGTTTCACACGCCCTGCATCTAGCTCCAGTCGGAGGGTGTCTGCAGAGTCTCTAGAAGTGGTCGCCATCAAAATACCATATGCACGCTGGGATCTGAACCTTAAGGACACGTCCTCGGCCTCGGTGTGCATCACCACCGGAAGCTGAATTTTCATGAACATACTCCCATCATAGCTCAAAACCGTTGCCTCTGTGGGAGGAAATGGATACAGTTCAGTTTGCGTCAGTATAGTGCACACACACCTTTGAAACAGGAAGCTGCTAAGGTTTTTTTTGTGTTTTTTCAGGACATCAATGGTAAAATCATCTCATCTGATTCAGAAATCATTCAGAAATGATTCAGTTTCTAGTTTTGTAATGCCAAGAGACATCCTAGCAGACTTCCTCATTTGTTAAGTATATACTAACCTTCAGAAAGCCTCTCTACCTATTGCATATGCTATAGCATTGACCATATGGAGCTATATATGATTTATGAATATAAATTCCCTTGTAAAAAAAGCATGAGATATATTATTTTGAATAACTACAGAGTAAGCCTGGCTGGAAAAACCGCAATGATGTATGTATGCATGGACAGTGAGAGCTCTAACTATCCTACGAGATTAGTTGGTCTTGTGGCTCTGATTGATTCTGCATGAGCAAAAAATTAAGACGATGTTACTGGAAGATATCTAAGGTCAGGACTGTCTGGAAAATCCCTGGAAACAGAAGCTACTGTCAATATTTTTTTTTCACATCATCTACTCTAAAATTGATATATTGCTAAAATGTAGGTATCTTCCTCTCTATCAAAGCTAATATTCATCCAGTAATCAATGAGATTTCTACTGTGTTACTGTATTTAATGAGAAAAGCTTTTAAGACACCTTAAAACATAATCCTATTTTAACCTTTTTTGTAAGTAAGAAATAATTTAAAACATCATCTATAAGAACAAGCCTGGTGTTCTAAATATTGAATTACCACCAAATCATCTGTATTTTTATAGATGAAATATGGGTGCAGACAAGAATAGGATTTGGATTTGTGTGGGTATGTTTCTAAATTAAGGTTCATGGAAATCACAACACTATACTAAAGACATGAAGGAATCAGTAGCAAAATTGCTGCCGCCAGACTGCTTAAGAAACAGCAACCCTCAGTGTTCAATACCATATGGTGGTGGGACACTGAGAGACAAGTCTGAGTCATGTTGCTTTCTTGTTGTTTCTGGTAATTCAAAATGCCATTTAATAAAAAAAACCTATCTGAAATGAAAATAAATTAAGAGAGAATTCGTTGAATTCATTGCCTCCATTATTTACATAGCATAGCCATTGACTTTACCACTACAAAGCACAGCTTTATGACTGTGACTGTGCCCATTGTTACGATTCCTTTCTGGTTTGACTTTCTAAGTTTTTCTCTCAGAAAGGATATCAGACTCTTTTCTAAGAGACTTATCGTTTGTTTCCATTCAAGGTTTGAATGGGTAGCTTGAATTTCTGAGTATTACACATTGTTTCCAGGACTCCCTCCAGCATATTCTGATCTTTTCCATCCAGCCCTGGATTAATGGATCTTCAGCAACTCATGAGCACTCCCATAGTCACTTTGAGTGCACACTTCCTCATCTCCTGCCTATTTGACATCTTCGCTTAAAATGGAATTAGAATCTCACTTTTAATTCACCTTTCTCCAAACAATGGCTTTCCAAACATGTTTCTCCAATCACTTCCGTCTCAGTAAGTAGATAGTTACATTACTGTCCAAGGACAAACCTGTGGGTTTCTCTCTTACTTTCTCTGCCATGTGCAGTCTATATTCACATTTATAGACCTTCATGTTGTAACTACAATCCATGTCTTGGTTGATTGCTTTTTATTCTCATAGCTAAACTATATCAGTCTCCATTCTCATCTTACCTGGAGAACTAAAAGAGTTACCTGTGTGGTATATCTGTGTCTGTTCTTTCTCTGTACACGCAGCAGCCAAGTTAAACCCTTATGGAGGGAACCCTTTCCTATTAGACCATTCTTTGGGTTAAAACACATGGCTACGGTTCTATTGCAACTAGAATATCTCTGCCCTCAGCTTTTACCATCATTGTCTCCAGTCGTTTGTTCCATGCATTCTAAGTCCATCCATTAATGAAACATTCGCACTCAGAAATGCCTGTATATAGAAACTTCTTAACTTCTACCTATTAATGTTAGGTCCTTTCAGAAGTCTGGATGTTGGTGAACTATTCTTTTGGACAATATGGCTCCCTCCTCAGACTGAACTATCATCCCTCTTGTTTGCAATTATAACTTCTCATTTTTTTTGGATGATGTCATCTGCAACTGCTCTTTTAAAAATGCCCCAAGGAAGCAGATCAGTTGCTCACCACTCAGGCATCATCAAGCAACTGAGCCAGACATAGAGGAGACCCCATAAATGCTTCTTGAATTATCAAAAGCCATCTACACTGAAAGATCTTTTTGTCATGTGGAACAAAACTTGTATAAGCACTCCCTAGAGCAAGAAAACATTTATTATGTCTACTACTAGACCAAGTCAGTTTTGTAAAGTCTGACAAAAAAAATCAGTCTAATTTGAAGGATAAAATACAAAGGGATTTTATTTATGATATTATACCTGTTGTTATTCATAGCTCTAAAAGCTGAGAACATGAAATATAATCTTAAGATATATTATTTTATTTAATATTATCAAGTTTTCAAATCAAATAAGAAGTTTCTCCATGGGACAATGTTGAAAATGATAGAAGTCAGTGCAGATAACCAGGTGTAGCTGCCTAGGCAACGGTTAAAGCCTGACTGTGAGGGCCCAGTGAGCTCTAGGGTTTCAGCATAGCTTTAAGGGAGACAAAGGAGACGTGACACTCAATTTTTCCTTTTCTAATCTTTGGTCAATCAGGCAAACCAACAAATAATTCAATAAAAATAATAAATTCATTATAGATTGCTTTGTTACTTTATTATCATATAGATAGAAGGACTAAACTATTATTAGTTTATTTGGCTTAATATACATAACTACTCTATTATATAATATTTGAAATAACTTCATTTTTATTTATAAATAGCTCAATTTGAGCACTAAGTTGAGAACTCATCTTGTTAGGCATATACAATCAACAATTAGTCATAAATATATTATGAAATACATCTGGAGAAGGGAAAAAACCAAGCTCATTAGCCTTTACCGTTCTCCAAAAAGCTTCAGGAATGGCTTAATAGTAAAGTAATAGAAGCCGAGTGCCCCCATATGCCATTTCAAACAAGTCTCAATGTGAGGATAACTTGTTGATAAACGACAACTGAAAGCATAAACGATTCCTCATAATTAGAGTTGATGTTTAATTAGGCAAGAAATGGAAAATACACATGATTGGAGTCTAGAACTGCCAAATAAATGTGAGACAACACTCTGACATTTGAAGGTTATGCTATTCGGCAGCTTCTTTTAACATTTGCAAAAATTATTTTATCATTTGGAACATCAAAGAAGAGTCCTTTAGAAGGATAATTCCAAGACATTTCTTTTCAAGCAGGGAAGAAAAATTATTTCAACTTTGTCTTCTCTATCTCCTTCTTGTCATTAGGTTTGATAAATTTGCTTTTGTGCATTAGTCCTGGTTGCGGCCTAAAGTGTACACCTGTGCTGAGTTTTGCTGAAAGGCAGTCACATATTGTGATCAACGATGAAAACCAGACAGGGAGCCAAATTATATTGCTCTGACATCTGTCCCTCCATCTGTTAGAATGTTAACAAACAAGTATGAAGTAGACCTCTGGTCACACCAATGCTCTTATTTCACATTATCACTGAGAATAATTTTTATGCAATCTAACCTTCAAAACTCATTGCGTTAAAAAGACTATAAAGAAAATGCAACATTTAATATATATGCAAGACAGCATTTCTGCACTAGTCATCCTTAAAGAGTCAATATGTATAGAATAAAATATTATCTTCCTTTGTAAGACACATATATTTTTCTGGTGTATTTTTCTTTGCTTTTATAATGTGGAATTAAGCGTAACTGCCACATCATTCTATGATGTGGCATGCATAGACTGAGGCACGTTCTAACAATTTATTTTTAATATTAAAACAGAAACTTTATAACTGTCTTTTAATTTCACGAATTGTCAGTCAATTTTCATGATTAACAACCTATTTTGACATGAATCTATCTGGAGAGGAGACAGAGTTAAACATTTCCTCTGGAATTTGAAACTCAGAGGTTCCGGGATGATCTTGTGTTTGCTGAACTAGTGCACAGCTGAGAAGGGGACAGAAGCCACATTATTGTGTGGTACTGAGCCTGGCAACCATCTCATATCGCTCTTGCTCTCAGGATACCATTATTTTATTCTCAAGAAACGACGAGAGACAAAGAGATCTGCAGAAATTTCCAGCTAACCATAAATTTAAAATGTATGTTAAATCCTAGTGATGATGTTTGCTATTACATTTTTATCTGAGATCTGTATATGCTTTCCATCTCTCCCTCTAATTACAGCAGTACATAAATATTCCCATTCTCCCCTTCAGACTCAGAAATCTCTAGCATTTCTATTTTCATTTTGCCATATGTAGTAGCAGAATACTGCCACAGGGTGGTACACCATGCATATTTAACTGGAGGCTTTTATAATTCATTTGGCAGTAGAGTAACACACTTTCTCTAGCTGCACTTAACCAAGGGACATCAGGATAACCGCATCCCTTTGAGTGATTAAAATTGAAACCAAATTTTAATTCAAACATGTCTACTAATCTCATATTGTGCCTAACTCTATTTTACTTTGTGAGCTATGCCATTTGTTCCTCTCTCTTGGCAGTTTTACAAACCAAAATAAACAAACTAATTAGGAAGGAGAAGGCAAAGAGGGATATATAAAGAGTATACTCCTACAACCTAAAGGAGGCAGGACTAGCTAGGCTCTAATGTCAATTCACAGGAATTGCAGTAGTCCCATAAGGGGGATGACTATGTTTAGATGACGTGAAGCAATCTATTGTCCTGTCTTATTTTGTTTCTGACAGAATAGTGATGGCATTTTGGTACATAGATTAATGTATAATCATATTACTATGTTAATATTTATTAGTGTTGACAGTCATGCTGACAAGCCACTGTACTTAAGATTTTTTTAAAAATCACTTTTTATAAATGCCTACCTTTTTCTTTTAAACTTTTAGGCCAAATTAAAAGTATTTTAAGATTGAAGAAAACCAAATGAATGTGCAAGGCTTTATGAGAAATACATGGTACTGGTTAGGTTGAGTACCTCACGGAGGGATGCTATTTGTACCATGAGAGGATGATGGATCAACTAATCGATATTTTTTTCATATTGATTTTTAGATTCATTGTAGAAAATAAGTGACAATGAGCGTAGTGACTAAACCATTTATCTAAAGTCATGGGTCGATGGAAGGACATGCTTGCTAGCGTTTGTTCTTCTGTGATCCTGGTCCTTATAGACGCTGTTGACGTCATCCTCATTCTGTTTCCAGCACTCATTTCTCTCGTTGAAAAGGGAGAGAATGAGAAAAACAGGTACATTTATCTTTTTTAAGGAGGCTGCCAATACAGAAACTGCAGAGAAACAATATTAAACATGTATGTACGAGCATGATCAGTTAAAAACTGGACAAACGAGGCATTGTTTGTATGTTAGACGTCTCAAGCACACTTACAGAGCTGTGGATACACTTAAACAAGCCCTTTGAAAATTACAAAAGGTGCTTCAATAACTTGTGTGCGATCTTGGGATTCGGACCATGGGTTACTTCACTAGAAGTTGTTATGTTTCAGTTCAGGATTGAGACAGAAATTTAGTAAACGTTTCTTGCAGGGGACTAGTTGCTAAAACTTGGAAAGCCTACCTCTCTCACAGGACCTGCCGAGATAGCCTGTTCCAGAGCAATCACAGACGTATCTGTTCCAGCCATCCCTGCACATGCCATTGTTTTTGCAAGGATTGCTAAGGCACGGTTTTGCTGTCTCCCTTGAGCAGGATGGCTTCACTCCAGCAGTGCTCTGAATTTCCGCCATCTGCCGGATGTCTTTGCTCTGGCCATCAATGAATAGATCCCGGATGCAGCCCACGTAGCCATAGTTGAGCAGAGCAGTCCACACCTCGGTGGGGAAGACCAGGCCAGCCTTATTTTCTGGCAAGCCACCCAGATACAAGTCATCATCTAGGTCCAGGATCTCACTCTCCCCAGGAGCTGTGTAGGGAGTGCGCAGTGTGTTGACAGAAATGGTGCCTGTACAAAGACAAGAAAATACAAAATTGTTTAAGCACACATCGTGATCTGATTTTCTCCTTTTCCCTCTCTTCAGCAGAGTGTCTTAAGGCCAGACATTTCTATTTTTATACTTTCTTTTATTATTTTAAATTAAAATATAATTACATCTTTTCTCCATTTTCTTTCCTCCCTCAACACTCAACCATATAATTCTTCTTGACCTGTTTCAAAATCATGGCTTTTAAAAAATTGTTGTTACATACAGATATGTATAGTCATTTCTTGTTCTTTTAATTTCAATATTTGATACTTCCAATTAAAATGAAGTCATCTATGGGATTATATAACTTTAGAAATAAACAAATTACAATTAATGTGGTCCTATTTGATTCCATAAAAACCAAAGTATATATACAACTAATAGTGGTGAAAACTTTAAACAACTCAAATTTAAATAAATTGTATAATAAAGAAGTGGACATTTTCTAGAAAGAAATAATACTCTATGTGCCAAGTGTTTGCTTTTAGAGTTACTATTCAGTATATGTAAAAGCAAGCACTAGTATATATATATGTATATATATATATATATATACATATATATGTGTGTGTGTGCATACATATATAATGTTTATATATATGTGTGTATATATACACACACAGATATATATATATATATATATATATATATATATATATATATATATATATTTGTATGAATTTGTGAGCCAAGAAAAGAGCATTCATTCTTATCTTTAATTGATTTGATTACTCTGCTTGGTTATAATAGTTTGAAAGATTTCAAAGTCCAGATGAAACTTTTTATGGTGCATAAATATACAGATTCATTTCTATGCTTTGGCCTTCCTTATAGATACGTCCATATAATAGAAGTTTGCCCTGTCCGTCTAAGAAAACACACCAGAGTCTGGCTGAAAGCGAACATCACAGGAATGTTCAGCATCACACTTGGTGAAGGATTCAAGAAAAATCACTTGCTTCTTTTACACCAAATGACTCATCAAAATCAATAGTTTCCTTTCCCACACTTCTTTTTTTGTTTGTTTGGTTTTTTTGTTTGTTTGGTTTTTTTGTTTGTTTGTTTGTTTTTGTTTATCGAGACAGGGTTTCTCTGTGTAGCCCTGGCTGTCCTGGAACTCACTCGGTAGACCAGGCTGGCCTCGAACTCAGAAATCCACCTGCCTCTGCCTCCCAAGTGCTGGGATTAAAGGCGTGCACCACCACCGCCCGGCTCCCACACGTCAAAATGAAAAAATTCTGTTGATTTAATTGATAAATTAATCTATTAATTGATCTATTGATATAATACATGATTCTAAGGCTTAAGTATTAAATGAGCAGTTATTCATTCATATGGAAATACTTGAGAATTATAGGAAAATATGGAATCATTACAAATGACTGAACGCACATTTCTGACAAAAAGTTAAACATGTACAGTCAGATCATAAAACTTCCTACCAGTAATTTATCACCAGAAAGGATTTTTTACCTCTGTGATGCAAATTATATTCACAAAACACCAAAAGAAGGATCCATTGGCCCTAAATTTATAGTTTGTTTAAATTATAATGAGAGGTGAGAGAGAGAAAGAGAATAGAGAGAGAGACAGAAAGAGACAGAGAGAGACAGAGAGACAAAGACAGGGACAAAGACAGGAGGGTAAGAAAACAGCTAATACCAGTGCACTTCTTTGGAGCTCTCAAATCTCAGGGAAGGAATGCAAGAACAACCATATAGTACATTTGTTCCTAAAGAAACCCAAAGCCCAGGGCTTTTCCCAAGTAAAAACATACATATAACTAAGAATAGGAGGCTGATTGTCCCCCCCCCCCCCATGCCCAGGAATATTTTAAATCCTGGCAGCAGGAACCATCTCCAGCTGAGCTTTATAAAGGGATTGTCTTTCTGAGGGAGAAGGGCATGGGAGCCACTGAAAGAAACTTCCCAGTTTTCCAAGTCATTATGGGGACTTTTGTCTCTTTAGACTTTCACAGAAAGTAGTGGAAAAGCTCCCAGGGGAGAAACATCGGCATTGCCATTTTGGTCTTGCCAGGAGAGGTGACTGGTGGGGATTTTCGATGGAGGCTGTTTAAAAAGAGAAAAAGAAAAAGTACTCATTTGTATTCTTCTCATTTGTGGCAATGTTTAGAAGAAAAATCTCATTTAGAAGCACATCAGAGCTATAAAAAAATTTAGTATAATAAAAGAAGTTTCAGAAAATGGGAAGCTTAATAGTGAGGTGAGTGGACTCATACCTAGCAGAATGTTCACTACATTCATTTAAAAGGAAGAATTGTTTTGTAACCAGTATTGTGCAAAATACTCAGAAGCAAGTGCCCTGATGGACCCTATCCTCTGTACCAGTTCAGGTTTGTTATAAGCTGAAGAAGGAATATTTTGAGAACAAGGCAGAAAGGCAAACATAGAAAGCAATGAGCTAGAGGAAGGACAACTTCAAAAGGTCTTCCTGGAAACAGAATCTGATAAAAATACCCACGTATAACTGAGAGGAACCTATCTGACAAACACAGCCTAAAAGCCAACCATGCAACACTATGCGAACAATGGGGATAGTTTTCTTTAAATAGCTTTTGCCCGAATTCCCATTTTATTCACAGAACAAGGTTAATTCAGCTCAGGGAGATTAAAAATTAACTGGCAAGACTAAATTGCTTTTAATCAGACTGTTACAGTCCACAAATAAGGAAAATTCTCAGACATTCCTCAAACACAGGAATTCAATGGCTAGAGCAATGTTATCTCTCTGTTGGCTCTACAGTAGATCTAGAGTACTCACTGGGTCTGGAGTGTGGTGTCTGTGTGTGAGTGTGTGCATGTGCATGGGCGTGTGTGTGAGACAGAGAGAGACAGAGACAGAGAGACAGAGAGACAGAGACAGAGAAACAGCAACAGAGACAAAGAACAATGAAGATAATGAATATGGATATGTATTTACTTATGTGTGTTTTAAATGTAGTGTGTGTGTGTGTGTGTGTGTGTGTGTGTGTGTGTGTGTGTGTGTGTTTTGTAGGTGTCTGTGATTGTGTGTATATATGGAGGTCAGATTAGGACACTAGGGTACTCCTCTGTAATGTTCCTTTATATCAGGGTCTCTCACTGAATTTGAAGCATGCTATTTTCAGTTTGGCTGGTAGACAGAAAGTCTCAGCCTCAGAGTCACCACCACCTCTGTGGTAAAGGAGTACAAGGGACCACATTAATCTCGTTATATTAGTGATGAGATCAAAACTTCAGTCTTATGGTATAATGAGGCCTCTTTTAGGTATATGCCCAGAAGGTCTTGGGAAAGATCTATTCCCAGTTTTTTTTAAGAAACCATCAAGTTGATTTCCAAAGTTGTTGTACAAGTTTGCACTCCCACCAGGAATGGAAGAATGTTCACTTGTTCCACATCCTCACCAGCATATGCTGTCATTTGAGTTTTTGATCTTAGCCATTCTGAAGGGTGTAGGATAGAATCTCAGAGTTGTTTTCATTTGCACTGGCTGATGGCTAAAGATACTGAACATGTCTTTATGTGCTTCTAGACCATTCAAAGTTTCTCTGTTGAGAATTCTCTGTTTAGCTTCATACCCCACTTTTTAATTTGCTTATTTGGTTTGCTGGTGTATAGTTTTTTGAGTTCTTTATTATATTTTGGACATTAGACCTCTGTGGGATGAAGTTTTTTTTTCCCATTGGATTCTTGCTCGACTATGTTCATAGCATCTTTATTCATAATAGCCAGACTGGAGACAATGCAGATGTTCCTCAACCAAAGAACAGATTTAAAAAAAAATGTGAGACATTTATCCAAAGGAACACTACTTGGCTATTAAAAACAATGACATCATGAAGGCAAATGGATTAAATTTGAGCATATCATCCTGACTGAGGCAACCAAGACCCAGAAACACATGCATAGAAAGTGGTCATAATTGGACATTAGCTATAAAGTGCTAGATAACCATCCTACAATACATAGACCCAAAGAAACTAAGTAATAAGGAGGGCACAAGGGAAGATGCTTGAATCTCTCTCAGAAAAGGAAATAAAATACTCATTGGAGGTGGATGGATGGAGGGAACTGGGTGGGAGAGGGGGTAAAAAGGGGAACTGGGGTGGGGCTCAGGTATGGGTAGAGGAGGGATGGGAGTGGGCTGAGAGAGAGAAAGGAAGTTGGTGGAGTGCATCTCTAGGAATAGCTGAAGACCTGAGCTGAGAGAAGCTCTGGGAGTCTAAGGGATTGATCCTAGCTGAGGGTAATGAGGTTGAAGTGGCCACCTGTTCCAGTGGACGGGGAGACGTCAACCCACCCACAAAACTTTCAACTCAAAATGTATCCTTCATACAAGATGTGCAGGGATAAGGATGGAGCAGTGATTGGGGGTATAGTCTGTTAATTACTGGCCCAATGTGAGACCCATCCCATGGGAAAGAGCTAATCTCTGACATTATTAATGACACTTGGCTGTATTTGCAGATAAGGGCCTAACATAACTGTCTCGTTAGAGGCTTCATCCAGCAGCTGATGGAAACAGACTCAGAGACCAGAAGTGAAGTAAACATCCCCTGAAGCTCAGGTAGTCTTAAGAAATTGGGGACAGGACTGAGGGAGCCAAAGGTTCAAGGACACCACTAGAAGACCTAGAGTCAACTAACTTGGGCCCATGGAGGCACACATAGACTAAACCACCAACCAAAAAGCCTGCAGGGGCTGGGCCTAAAACCCCTACACTTCGTAGCAGATATGTAGCTTGGTCTTCATGTGGGTCCTCTAACAATTGAAGTAGTAGCTGTCTCTGACTCTGTTCCCTGCCATTGGATCCCCTTCCCTACTTAGACTGCCTGTTCAGGCTTCATAGGGAGAGGATGCATTTAATTCTGCTGTGACTTGTTGTCCCGGGGTAGGATGTGGTAAGCAAGGGGGTTTCTGTTTCTCTGAAGAAAGAGGAAAGAGTAATGGAGAGAAATCTATAAGAGTGGGAACTGGGAAGACAGTAGGGAGGGAGAGCTGTGGTCAGGATGTAAAGTGAATAAGTAAATTAATCAATGAAAAAATAGACAAAAGAAAAAAATTAAAGCCTCAGTCTTCATGCTTACACATCAAATTCTCTTAACTTCTAAGGCCTCTCCATCTCCTTTTCTCCCTCTCTCTCTCACTCCTTCTCCCCCTCCCCTCCCCCTCCCCTTCCCCCTCTCCCTCTCTCTCCCTCTCCTCCTCCCCCTCTCCTTTTCCCCCTCTTGCTCTCTACCTCTCCTTTCCCCCCTGTCTCTCCCCCTCCCCGTCCCCTCTCTCACCTCCCATGTCTATACTCTGAAAGACAAAGCTTGTGCTAAGTATTTCATATAATCACAGATGCCTTACTTAACAGTGAAAACAAAGAAACTAAATCTCTGAGTTATTCTTTACTGGTTTGAGTGCCTGCTTTGAACAAAGTATTACATCCAGTTATGTTCTTGTGAGTAGTTGTTGACATATCTGGTGTAAGATGCCCCTCACAACTTCTCACAACTACTCTTTCACTACAGTAGTTTTCAAAAATTATACTTTATTTAAGTATTAAAAATTATCATACAGTTATATAATGCATTTTGATAATGTCCACCAACCCACTTTCCTAATGCCTCCTACTTGGTCTCTGCTGTCCCTGTTTTATTTTCACATTTTTAACTCCCAGAGTTCAGGAAGTGTTGCCATACGTACACAGGTGTAGGCATCAACAGGGATATGGGTAACCAACCTACCAGTGACCACACCACTCTTTCTTCTTCGATAGCCATCAAGAGATCCTCCACAAAGGGGTGGCCTCAAATCCCCATTTCCATAAAGTAGGTTTTAGCTGATAGCAATTTATAGGTAAAATCACAGTTTTCATGTAAATCAGTGGGTGCTTATATGTTTGAGTACATTCATGTGAGCATGGGTGTGCACATAGACACACACACACAACACACAAGTACATACATACACATTGAAAAAAAAACCACCTAAAATACTGAATTTTATTTCCTCTAGATACCCTGGTGTTTTAGGTGTTATATTCATTTGTTAAAACAAATTCTGGTTTATTAAATGTGTTTTAGAGCTACCAAGTTGGAAACAGCTCAGAAAACACTAACTGTCAGACGATGCTCAATTATGGTTCTTTACATTTCTTGTTTTTCTTTGAGTGTTAATTTTTGTGTTCCCAGGAAGTAAGCAATAAAATATGAGACAAAGGTAAAAGGAAAACAATTCTATCTTATATTCGAACATAGTCCAACAGATTTAGAACGTTGATTTGATGAAATTCAAAGCTAAAAAGAGATGGCAAACAAATATATGTACTAGATCGTCACTGAATATTCCAAATGAAAATAAAAATCAGTCTTTTCTATGCATGATCAATCTATATGGCCTTATGTCATAGGAGTATCTCTGAATACATGGTAAGGAAAAGAGAAAGCATAGATGTTGAGCTGAAAAGAATGGTTTGTATATTTTGAAATTTTTTGAATTAAGAGTTAAAAATGTAACTTGAAAAGACATTCCATGGCTGTGGAGAAGCTCAAATCGGTGTTAGCCTTTCAACTTGTACATGTGTGATGGTCCCTGACTAGACATATAGGTGATTTCAGTAGCCTTTCAACTTACACATGTGTGATGGTCCCTGACTAGACATATATGTGATTTCAGTTGTAAAGTCCCTTAATGACTTTACTACTGATATTACTCAAGAGATTGAGTTGAACAGCTGAGTCACCACAAAATTGAATTAGTTCAAGCCATTTCAGCAGGTGCATATGAACATAAGGAAATTTGAGTATAATGATTTCGGCATAGTATACATTCCACAATACCTCTTTGCAGTAATTGCACTTGAAGTTTCTAGTACAATGAATTAATACTTTACAGAAATATGATTACATTTCAGTAATTACAATTTGTAGAAGCTAGCCATGTGTAAGAATTTATTTTCACAAGTGCTTCCTGACTCAGTACACAAGAATCCAAAGTACTCAGCTCTTAAAGAAATATGACTGAAGCACAATACTGAGACGTGTGTGTATTATGTGATTCTAATGTATAAACTTCATTCATAACCTTAGCTTTTAAACTTGATGTTTTAACAGCACAGGAAAGGAGACTAAAAATCAGCTAGTAAATGCAGTAATATTTCTATAAGAATATTCCAAAGATTAAGGGAAAGTTTAATTTTCATATAATGTACATAAATGCAAAAAAATCTGCAGAAAGAATCTCTTTGTTATAAAAGTTGAAATCAACTTTGTAATTTGGTATGGTGTTCATAATTTTCTACAGGCTTTTTATCCCATTTATATTTTTTCTTGGCTATTGTAGTTACTTAATTAGCTTTTATGGTGAATAGAAACAAGGAGGGAAGATGAGATTTTAAATAAGCTAATGTGGTCTCAAGTTTTAAATGACTATGAATGTGTAAATTGCTAGAATGGAGGTTTAGTAAATGACACACTGTGATAGAAAATGCTTTTGTCTGGTGGGAGAAAACGTACTGGAGGTCCAGCTCTTCAGATGGCAATTTTAGCCAAACAGTTTGATTCATGGGCCTCCCTGTAAGGTTTATGCAAATTCAGGGAATGGACAAGATGACGACTGAAGATCCATTTTGAATAATTAATGGAATGGCTGCATCACACAATCTAATTTAAATGTCAATCCTATCTTTCTGTAATTCGGCACACAAAAGAGTTGGATTACAGAAACTTATAAATTTGCCAAATTTCTACTCTAGTAATAAACTCAGACTCAGTGATAATGTACAATAAAATCAGACAAGCAGGATACATTACTAATACAGCAGGATGTAAAACACCAAAATGCATACTCTCCTGAAACTATAAGAACAAATATGTAACAGAACCCTAAAGTATTACCCACAGTTCTTTGGGGTTAGGAAGATAGAGGCTGGTGAGGGCAGCTGTGTGGTTGTGATTTTTCTATATCTTTTAGTGTTTTCTTTTTTAATGTCACATATAGGACTTAGATACAGAAATAAAAAAGTGTTAAAAAATACAAAAATACCATGTTAATTTCCTTTTGAAAATTTATCTGTGAGCTCAGGAACTTAAGGAATAGGACAGTTATATAAAAACTTCAGAATAAAAGTTTGAAAGCCTAATGCCTCACACTGCTGAGAGTAAGAGAAGGTACTATACCTGTCCAGAGCAGATGAGAACAGCAATTGAGATACTGGCTAATAGTACCTGTTTTAAATTGCTATTGAAAATCAAATCAAGTAGCCATGTCAGCTCTCAGCTTATGAGAGAGGCTGTTCATGGCAAGCCTCAGTAGCTCTCACTGTGGATGCTGACTGAAAACCTGAACAATGGCTATGAAGCAGCATTTCAGTGCCTGTGATGTTACTCGACTGCTGCTGACAGCTTTCTGACTGTGCATGCTTATTTTAAGTTAACCCATAGTTGAATGAGGTTGGCAAGAATGTCTTATTATTTGCCAACTAGCATATTCATAATACACAGCATGTTTCATTGTATGCTTCCACATGATGGTAAAAAAACGGTCAAGCCATACAACTGTATGTCAATCATGAGTTGTCACTCGGTCATCTCACCAACTCATTTCATCTCAACATTGCCCTGCAGTGAACCAAGCAAGGAAAGCTTATTAGGTAAGAAAATGTCTATTTATAGTGACCTAGGGTGGCATAACATCTTCATCTCAACTAAGATGTACATGTTCCATCTTCACAGTGAGAAGACACACTTAGGTGCTTAGAGCAGCAGTCAGCCGGCTACTGCAGATGTGTGGTCCTGTGTTTGGACATGTGAATATAAATGAAGTCCTGAGGGCCTGGGTTCTAGGCAACTGTGCTGTGAGTTCTCTTTTCTAAATACAGACCATATACCCCTCCCCAGGAAATAAACACTATTGCTAAGACATTTTTGAATAAAAAAGACCTTATAAAAATCAAATTAAACAAGTAGGCTGAATATTCTGCTTATAGTGCAACAGTAAATCTATACTTAGGTACACATTTAAAATGATCAAAAGATTTCCAAAACAAAAGTGCTACAAATGTAGAGAGAATGCAAATAAATTTGTATCTTTAAATCTTACAGTAGTAAGTAAATATAAAAATTAAATTAAAAAATATTTGGTATAGAAACTCAGTGGCAAGTTGATTCTATTTGACTAAATAATTGGTAAATTATTGATATGTATTTCACTCTTCCTGCTGATGGGTAGTGTTTTTTAAACACAACTATAAGATACAAGATATTAATATAATTTACTAAAAATTATCCCAATGTGTGCAACAAGGTAGTGAGTAGAGACATGGGAAACCTTTACATCTGGAGGGCAAGTTCACCTCAAGACCTACACAGGCCAATGGCTGATCAAGTGCGACTATGTAAGAGTGGCAATTTCTGAGTGTTATATACATAAATCAGTGCGGCTAATAGATAGCTAGCAAGCACTGTTCACACTGAACTGTGATTACTACAAACCCCTAATTATGTGCTCTGGAGAGAGACTGCCTTTCCCACTATAATTTCTAGTTCTTAAACTAGAACTCTATGACTTCAATTCAAATCTCAATGGTTTCTTAGCTGTTAAATGTAGGCTTACCCATGAATAACCGCTGATACCGTCTGCTGTGCCCTGCTGTACACAAGCAGAACTTGACAAGAATAATGAGTTTCCTCTTTATTTCAATGTGTAATGATAGTTTGCAAGAAGAGAAGAAAAAAACCAACTGGAAATTCACTATAAAATTTTTTGAGAGGGTATCCTTCACTGAGTCACATAGTTTAACTGAATTTAAACAATATTCTTGCCCTAAGAGAACAGTCATTAACTTTAGCCTAATTATAGGACAGTTCATACTTCAGCTAAACACCTAGGTAGCTGCTTGTTGTCACAGTTGGTACCAGCAGAACTGTAATAGGGGAGTTTAGAAAGGGAAAGAAGGGTGGGAAAGATACATTTGAGCGATGTCTTGCAAAGTTGACAATGATATGAACTTTTGTAGTATACTTATTAACTCATGAACAAAGGGCTTTTATCCTAGCAGCTAAGATATGCACATAGAATAGCTGCTTTCTAAGACATAAGTTGTTCACTCAGAGGCACTAGATCATGCTGCAGCTTGCATGGCTCATCCTTTGTCAGCTAATTGCAGGGTTGATATAGTCATCTGCAGATAACTCAGCAACTTTAATTCCTATGTCGGTGATTATAAACCCTATAGGCAACAAAAGGAAGCTACATTTTCTTTAGAAACTGCTGTGGTCAAGTTATATAAAAATGGGGCTATTAAAGTGTGTGGTTCTTCCCTACATTTTGGAATGGAATGTACTTCGTAGGTTGGTAAAAACTCAGAATGAAGGTTTCCCCTTAACCAGCAGAGTTTGCCACACTTAGACAGTTCTGCTTTAGTAATCATTGCACGAGTTCTCTGTTTTGGTCATGAGATGAACTTAATCTTCTATCTGTAAATGCCCCTGCTGTATCTCTGCCTGCTCGCTTGTTGCACATATTGTGATAACTTTTAGTAAATTATATTATCTCATATCTCATATCTGTGTTCATAACCCACTACCAATAATGAAATTCTATAAAGGTATGCAAAGGAAGGCAGTATTTTTCATACCCTATTTTTCATACCCAGTATTTTCACATACCTCTTTTAGTGAACAGAGGACCCAAAGTTGAACAACCAGGAAGACTGTTGGCCTGGTGATTATCTTCATTGTCACTGACAGCTGCCTGACCCAATACTCAGTAATTGTGGAGATGACATCTTCCTACTTGGTTAATTTTCTCCTACCTACATGTTTGTTTAGCAATATAGGTCTTGTGAACAAGGAGAACTTGCAGTCCTGTCCTCATCAAAGCTTGTTATTCCTGTACCAGGCTTGCAAAGCTATCTAACAATGATTGACCTTTCTGTTTGAATTATTTCAAATGTCTGAGTTTGGAAGTTCTCACTGTCTTCCTAAAAGGGTAGTACCTGTTATTCTCTATTGTACAAGTGGCTTTCAAGAAAGCAATTAAATAAAAGTACAAATTTAATGAAGCTGCATTCACAAAGAAAATTGCTACATTCTTCAAATGTAAAAAAAAAATTATATCTTCTTAGGAGTGTATTGACAATAGGCTACTCTGTTTTATTGTGTGTGTGGTGAGGAGACAGACTGAGAGACACAAACAGAAAGACGGAAAGACAGACAGACAGGAAGACAGACAGACAGGAAGGCAGATAGACAGACAGACAGGCAGGCAGACAGACAGACAGACAGAAATTATAGCTGTTTTGCCCAATAAATTAGGAAATGTGAATACTGAAAAAAATTAAATATAAACTATTTTGGAAAATCCAAATTTCAATTATGTTCATTCATTATTATGACTTCAATTTTACCTCAGATTAAGAAAATTAATAGTTACACTGACATCAAATAGCTATGATTGTTTTAATTTTTTAATATCTAAGTCAATAAAATCAGTTGCTGAAAAAGTAACTTAAAGGCTCCAGTCTATACAGTAAAAATACTATGGCCTTCTAAATAGTTTTGGGAATTTATCAAGGGAGTGTCCAAGGAATTCAATCCTTTATCACTTCAGAAGACAACCCAAACTGTCTTGTTGAAATAGCCATCCTATTTCTCTCTGATATGGAAAACAATTTTTCTAGGACATTTGAACATAGTTGATATAAAAATGGGTAAATTTAACTGAGATTCCATGTCTATTAGTTTGATCTCAGATACAAATATTTTCATTGCAACAGCAACGTTCAGAATAGTCTTTCAGTAAAACAAAACTGCAAATGTATTCATTCATGCCAGATCAATTCAGTGTGCAAATATAGAACTTAATTAAAATACTATATATAAAATATTAACAGCTGCAGCTATTAAAATGACATTATGGTCCCCTGAGCAAGTCTCACATAATGTGAGCTACCTTCTTCTAATTGTTGAAGGGCAGAATTTGGCTTTACTTTTCACAGTGTTTGTTTCAATTCTCTTATCTGATATTTTAATCACAGAAAAGTAATTTACCATCAAAATACCAACAAACACAGGGATATCTATTTTTTACACTGGATTCTAACGAAAATCTCATGCTACAATTCCTCTTCTGGTTTGAAAAAAAAACTTAAAACGTTGTACTCACTCAGTACAAAACTGAGCTTTCTAAGTAAGAGTAGATGCTATCTGTCTTTGGTATTCTCCAGTGAAGGTTTGCATGCAGCAGATAATAAATGTACAGAAATGATGATGAAAGAAAGACCTCAGGCACATGATATTAGATGTCCTTTGCCACAAGAATTATGGGTTTTATTTAATAACTGGTATGATTATAATGGGCTCCATTGAAAGTTCATTAGCTTTTTTTTTCCTTTAGGTACATGTTATTAGGTATACTGCTACATACATACATATATTAATGCCTATGTATGTATACACATATATGTAATTCACATACAATTGTGAAAGGAGGTATTTAACACATAAGTCTGTTATCAAGTGAGTACTAGATTGGTTTGGTCTTGGCATGTTTCTTGACATTTACTAATAACTTGGTATTCATCATGCATCATTTTTATATTTGCAGTATCTCATTTCTAGATAAACTATAACTGACCTGAAGTTCTCTGTTTTGTTTTGTTTTAGTTTTCTGAACCTCCAACTATGACAAGATAATCTGATTTGTTTTATTCTGTTTTAAAATACAAGTCAAACTTATGTTATGAAATATGAGTCAAATTTCTCTCTTCTTCAAAGTCATTTTTAAAATTGCATTCTAGGTTTATGTACAATCCTGATGCCATCTACAACCTAATATTTCAAATACTAGATCATGCCATGTTCCCACGTTCACTTTAATTCTTTTATTTGAAAGTTCCTAAGGATAAATTAAATACTATGTCTTCCAGAGAGTTTGAGGCAGGGCAGAGAGTTTATTATTGTTTTCTCCAATTCACTCGGCAAAATTTTCTTAGTTTACTCCAGAAAAACAGAGATGAACCTAATCCCCAAGGAAACAAATTTTCCCCAAAAAGAAAAATTAGAAAAAAATTTTCTGAGACAAGCTGGGGTTAAAACACACTTTCTCAGTTTTCACTTATTAAGAACCAGTAAATCAGCCCTTCCTCGATTTTCTGACTTTCCAGCTCTTTATTTTACTGCATAAAAAGGCATATTTCTGGTTGATTTTTCTTTCTTTCTTTGAAGTTCATACTAAGCAAAGTCCAATTCTTTACACAACTTTTAAAGTGCAGTGAAAATATTATGTCGTTTAGAAAACTTTTCTCTTAAGGGAACAAAGCCGGAAAATGAAACCAAGGGTCAATACGCACTGTTGGAATTTCAGACTTTTCAAAGAAACGTTGGTTAAGAGGTAGATTTAAATCCCACCACAGAGATTGAAGTGTGTTGCACACAACCTGATACATTTTTATGGATTGATTATTTTATTTTTATTATTTTACATTTTATGATTAAATGTTCAGATACCTTCAAATATCCAATGACATAAAAACCTAGCTGAGTTTACAAGAACTATAAAATCTGTTATCTGAAAATTCAAGATAAAATTTCTTGCAAGATGTGATATGCCTTGCCTTGATGCCTACGAATTGTTTGCTTAAGACACAGCCATTTGATCATTTGGATTTTGGAGGTTCTACCAACACAGTAAAATGTTAAATTACCTGACCGTCCATCCCGCTGGAAATCCACGTGATACCATTCTCCATCATTGACTTTCTTCTGCAGGGCTTTGATTTTTATAGTACCTGATCCCATGTCTAAGAGGAGGTACAAGTGGCCATCCAGCATTTCAATAGCAAAAAAGTCAACCTTAATCATCTGTGGGTGCTTGGCATCTTTCTGATGTCTTGGCTTGCCATGGCTAAACAATATGAGGCCATTTGGCTCCGTTGTACGGAAATCAAATGATATTGAGCCTGTTTTCTTTGCATTCCACTTAGGCAAAGAAATGAAAGATTCCGGGGTCTCGAAAGTTATTGGGTCTAAGGTTGCCACATTTTCACACTTAAAAGCCACCACACCATGGATCTTCATCTTAGGATCTCCTTGCTTGGCAAGTCGCGATAACTCCAGCCTTACATCATTATTTTTATATACAACCTGTGGGAAGAGAGTAGCAGTGAGAATCTAGACTTTATATTTGAGTGTCTGTAACTCATCATCAGCTCATGGAATTTTCAAGTAATCTTGAGGAATTATAAAATATTAATTGATTTTATTGTATTTTTTCAAACATAAATTTCAGCTATCAACTCACTGAATAACAACCATTTGGATTGTTTATCAAAAACGGAAAGATATGTAAATCCAGAAACTGATATAGATACATTCATTATGTATCTTTACTTTGTAAAATAATTATGAGAAGTCAGTGTTCTGAAACTTCCCACAATCCCCACTAAAAGAGATCCTGTCTTGCACTGGGCTGTGTTACTAGCTGAGTTCTATTGGGAGACATAGAACTACAACATATGCAATAGTCATCACAGTCTATTCAATTTGTGGTCCTGGTACTTTATTTTTAATTTATGCAATTATCAGGTAAATGTCCTGTACTCTTGTTTTCCAAGGCACTTCATCTAATGGGCCAAGGTGGTTCTTGTTGCCTGGAGTTAGTCATAGGGCTTTTTGGACATGAAATAACACACAGGAAAAACTAATCTACAGGCTCTTAATATCATGCATCTGTTATTACATTAAATCAGCAAAACTCATGAATCATACCTTTTCTTTACAAAATGCATATGCTAGGTAATACATTTATACACATATGGCTTGTACTAACACAAGGGTAAATTAGTTATTTATATAAAGATGAGTAAAAATCCATCTAAGGGGCTGAAATTTTCATAGAAACCAATATTGCCAGGTTCTAAATTTACTTATTCACAAATAGTAATAGGAACCAAACCAACACAGTAGGTATTTATTTCAAAGGCATAGCTAGTTGACCCAAGAAAGATACTGAACTTCTTGATGTGATCAGTCAGTGACTAGATGTCCTTGTCAATGATTAAGCCTTCAAGCTCTAGAATCAACTTCTAGAGTTCAGATTCAAATATGAGCAGTACACAAAGTATGATGTCTATAAGTTTCATTTTTCTCACTTCAAAGAGGTAATATATCACAGCATGTGGGTAATGATTAAATAAGAAAATGTATGTAAGAGAGAAAAGTCTCTATCAAGACAAGGCAATGTCAACTGCATTATAAGTCTTAGATAATAGCTATTAGATCAGCCTGCATGAGAATAGATAGCTATCTCTTTATCATAGCTGAAAATTACTTCTACTGTTCTGTGTGTGTTAGAAAAAAATAGAAAATGAAACCCACACACATAATTGGTTTTTATATTTGATTTTCATCAAATAAATAAGTGACATCTTTTCAATGTTGAGCCTGTGGCTTCAGTTTTCTTTTATCTTCAGGGCGGATTACTATAAAGCACAGGATATTCTTTATTCTTTGAATAAATATGTTCAATGGCTTAATAAGCATCTACTGACAACAAAAGAAGAGAAAATGAATTAAAGCAATCACAAAGAGGAATTACACTAATTCTTAAGAATATGTCTTGAAAGGAGTAAGCACTATTATGCCTCAAGAAAGTTGATTTAGGGTCGTCTTTCTCTGGAGATCTTTAGCAGTGGAGAAAATACTCTTTATGGGTTATTTTCAAAGCTCTCATTATGACTTTTGTGCTACTCCGCCTGTTAATTTTTCATCATTCCTTGGGGATTACATCTTAGTATTTGGAGATAATTTGGGCATTCATTAGGACTGAGCATTTTCTGATCTGCAAGACACAGATGCCTCCATTCATCAATAGTAACTTGTTAGCTGTAAACTCAAGCTGCTTTCAGAGAAGTAGCTGTTTCTGACATCAAGTTTGGCTATGGATAGTTGTCTTATCTCATGAATAAGACATCATGAATAGAAGAGAATTGGAGGGTGTAAGATTAATGAAACTGTTAGCAATGATTTTAGCTGCAATCTTATAGTTTTATGGATTTTAACAGTGAGGTATTTGGGAAGATATTGAGAAAATGTAGGAAATTTTCCCTGGGATATATTAATCAGAGTTAGCCATACAAACTACCCCCCACTGAAATAAAATGAACTCCCACCTTGATCTAATCTTTGTGTAAGTAGGAACCTTGCTCACTCTTGTAGAGTACCAATTCAGTGCATATGTAATCATTACATGTTTACTAAGAACTGAATCAAATTCTTTTTTTCACTTTGTCAAACCAAGTTCTTATAAGTCATAGGCTTTATTTAAGTATTATAATCATAGTTTATGAATGCAAGTAGAATATACAAAAATGTGAGATTGTGGACCAAACTCAAAACCAAAGTACCACAAATATATTTTTCTAGGGAAATGTTTAACTATTTGTGGATATCCAGTTTGTTAACAAGTTGGCCTATACACAGGAAGAGCTCATGTTCAAGTTCATTTTGTAGGGTATGAATTCTACAGTGAATAATGCCCACATGAAACCTAGAGACATGAATGTTTAGTTTCTGAGCAGACCATATTGCTAGTTTTTCCTCCCCATTTTGTGCTCCCTGAAGGGCTCCTATAAAAGCCAGAAAAGCAATCTGAGATGAAAACTCTTCACTGTTGTCAGGTTACCACAACACTTTTATCTGACCTACATTCCATAGCTATCCCATCTTCCAGCCTTAGACTGTGTATCTTATAATGACCCAACTCCAGTTAAATTATTCTAACAAGTGGCTTTAAGTATTCTAAGCCTTCTTAGAATTCATGAGTGAGCTCTTTTTACTTTTCTAAAAGAATATGGTGCTTAATCATAGGATTACTTTATGATTGCTCATGAGATTGTGTCTTATTTAAAAAGTAGAGTTCCCCTTTTGAACCAATACATACATACACATATATGGAGGTTTTATATATATCAAATATAATCATTGATAATACTAGTGAATATTCATTTTAGATCTAATTTTAGAATCTAAAAGCTGAGATATTCGTATATTTTTAAATCATTTCAAAATGTGCAATTTCATCTCCCTGCTCCATTGGCTACTACGTAGGTATCAAAAGAAGATAGACAAGATATAGCTTTCAGACTTTGCATTTTGCTTGTTTAGATTCTTTTGTTTTGTATTTAATTTGCCATGTAATTTAATGCATTATTATTACATTTTCTCTTTTCCTTTATATGGTAAGGACGTTAAAATGTCTCTTTAAGCTTAATTTGTATATTACAAATACAAAATAATTTGTAAATGTAGACTTGCATTTAAGGTAGATAATACTTAATATCAATACCTGATCTTGAAAATAATACTGAAAAATGGGACCACAATGAAGAGGAAATGATTACAGTTATGGAACGTATAACTGATTGTCCATATATATAACCTTATTTTAATTTGCATACTATTGTTTTTGCTTTGTTGTTTCTGTGTATCTTATGTTCCTAAGTTCTAAAGAGAACAGGTCAAAAGGAAGGGCATTTCTTATGTGAACTCTTGGACGATTCTCCTCTTAGTGTATGTGATTTGAACCAGAAGTGAAAGAAACATGTTTCATCTGCCCTTATGATATTGTCCAGTGGTGGTTTGAGATGCCAGGATAGTTTTCCCTATTTTGAGGCAAATTTGAACACTATCTATTAGAAGAGAGAAAGTTTAGGCCACCTTAAAGTACACAGAAGTAGCTTGAGCATTAGGTTAAAGGCTTCTACAGAGGCAACTGATAGATACAACTCTTCTGAGGGAGTCAGGGTATGGGAAATTACTAAGAAAACATTGACTACTCATATGAGGACTTTTACAAATAAGTATATCCATCAGTTAAGAGACTTCAATAAGCTTCTTGAATTAATTAACATGTACTAATTATGTCTTTGAAGAATAAACTCTGACAGTATGTAAGGTGGCAAAAGCTCTCTGAAAGGAAGAGCTTTGCAGAAGTTTAGGCATTGCACTGGATAGAGCCCACCCAGAGGACACAAGTGGTTCCTTTTAAACCATCCTGGATTTTCTTCCCGTATTTGAGAATGGTTATACATGAAGGTGTTTCCTTTTAATTTTCTCCTATCTGGAATCACTCCATGGCTTTTCTTGGCATAACAGTGAATGTGTCTGAAACACAATCAGAAGGTAGGCCGTGGGGCCAATGGAACTGTGAGACAATGCCTTTTTTAATTAGTAATCTGTACCACCTATGGCTATATCACCCATGCATGCAGTTGTGTGCTGCTGAGGTGACTAAGGAAGAAAAGGCAGATGCACACCACTTTTACACAAAGTAACCCAATAGTAAGCTAAGAAAACCACACAACACCAAGGCACCTGAATATTAGGGAGGGGAGCACAGGGAATTTTATAGATGGGAGAGCTTATTTTAAGGGAGAATGATTGGGATTTTTTCCTGGAGAAGAATTTGTTGTTTTTACCCCTAATTTAATCCTATTCATAAGAAGACTGCAGACAAATTCTTTAGGTAAATATGTCACATTCTCCAAACAAAAACAACAAAGCTGGTTAGAAAAAATAAAAACAGACTTTAGTAACATTTATCAACAAGAGCTCTTGACATTTAAGCTGATACCCAAAGTCTGTTAGTCTGGATTGAAAAAAAAATCCACAGTACTTTATGCAATTTAGAGAAACATTTTGTCTCAGATTCAGTTGGACAACCTAATGTGTCCTATTTATAAAAATAAAATAAATAAAATCACCAGTGCTTTGCCCTTCCTACATACAATAAATAAAGCCATGTGGACAGCTCTAGATGCAAGCTGATAAAGACAACCTAGAAATCAGACTGTCCTGCCCCAGGGTAATGATTTCCTATAATGCAGCCTTCAGTGCTATTCTCAGTGAGCAGCCAAAGACTCAGGACTAATAAAGTGTGATGCCTGTTTTTCTCACAGTAATGATTTCATGATGACTTTAGGATGTGAATTTCAGAAAATTGGTCTCAAACTTCACTTTTGTCACATTTGACGTGGAGCTGCAAAGTGGAGCCCCAGTGAAGCCAGTTATTTAGACACTGAACGAGTTACCAAGAAACAGCAAACTATAATGTTTGCTGTTATTTTACAAGTAGCAGACGAAGGTATGTTCAACATTAATTTCTCATTAATCTACAGAAATAACACACCATAAATTAGGGTTTAAAGTTTCTGTTTCAAACAAGCAACTGCTGCTCAAAAAAGAAAGGTCTGGTGATTTTATTTAAAAAAAAAAATGATTAATCTGTCAGTCTCGATAAGGGAAAGATAACCATAATCATTACTATCTTGGTAAGGAAACTCATCTTCCTAGAAACCAGTATAATTTCTTTGAGCTGAAAAGAGCAAGAATGAATGTCTTATCTGGATTAACTAATAAAAATTAGTTTAGCATTCTCATCTCTATGAGTTCAATGACATTTCTTCTACTATACAATTTTACATTTTTCAATAAAGTGGCCATAAGTACAAATACAAACTATATAATTTAGTTTCTGTTTATGTATCAACTAGTCACATATGCATCTAGTATGTATACATATATACATATATTATAAAATAAATTACCATTTACTATACAATCTTTCTTTTCCCCGCTGCGATGAAACAGTGGGTGTTCCTTGTGAAATACTATGCTTCTGACGTTTGAATGTACCATTTACTCAGTGTGTGCATCATTTTACCATCCTATTTTTATAAACTTTTTCCGAGGAATATTTGATAAGCATAGTATTTTGATGTAAAATATATTCCTTGATTATAAGTACACGCATGTGTGTTTGTGCATAAAACCTTATTTTAAATAGATCTGAACTGTTTGAAACAAGCACTTAGAAGCTGACTTTGCTTAAAAGAACTGACTCCTGATCTAGCCCACAAGGTAACCAAAGGTAGGATAAAAGCTTGGCATCTCAGCCTCCCCTTGGCATCCTTGCTGGGTCATCTGCTTGCCTCTGCCCACGAGTGTAATTATCACTCAGAGTGTTGGTCTAACCTGCCTCATCTTCCTTCAGGGCTTAAGGTACAGAGAACACAGTATATTAAATAGCAGTCATTCTGTGTTCCAGGAATAGCAAAATCTCCAAAGATAGTTACTGAGCACAAGTCCTTCTGGCTTTTTCAGATGAGAGCAGTTATCTAGGATGCTGATGCTGTACCTCAGAGCAGAAGTAATTCTCTCCTGACAGATTGATACTTCAAACAATGACAGTGAGCAGATTTCTGACCACTCACAAAACTAATAAAGTGCTCAACAAATCCAAAACTAAGCAAAAATTGCTTTAATTGAGACTCTTGCTCTTTATACCATATTATTCTCTATTTGATCTTAAAGTGCATGTCAGAATCCTGGAAGACAGGCTTAGAGATCTCTAGGACCCTTGGTAAAGTTGTGGTATTCTATCTGTTGTGTGACAATCATCAGTCTGTTAAAATATCTTATCAGAAAGGATGGTGAAACCTAGCCCGTTAGGGCTGCCAGACTCTGATCATTTGTCCTAAACACTTGTGTTATATAACTCTGCTTAAGGTAAAAAATCCAAATTGATTTCTCCTATTCATGATTACTTACTAGAACCTATATAGTTTTTTAATGTCTCTTTTTGCCATTGGTTTTTAAGGATCACCACATAGGATACTTTCAGAAAAGGATTCTATGACTCTATGTTCTATTTTGAGCTATTTCTCACTGAGCTATTTCTTCTTGGCTCAGGTCCATGTCATTTAGGTAATATAGATTTGTAATATATTCTGCTATTACTGCTAAGCCTTTTATAACATTAACTGTTCTACAGTGTACATTCATGACAGCATACAGACGTTTATGTTTTCTTTGTGGACATGTCTGTAGTGGTATTTGCAACATGAATATTTGTAACTATTCAAGTATCTTTGATCTTTACAACCTACATACAGCAAATTATACGTTAAAAGTTATTTAAAGGGCTTTTATAAAGATTATAATTATACTATTTCTTTCTTCTCTTAAAGAAATTTCTGATTCTGA
Source organism: Rhabdomys pumilio (assembly GCA_030674055.1). NCBI lineage: Eukaryota > Metazoa > Chordata > Mammalia > Rodentia > Muridae > Rhabdomys > Rhabdomys pumilio. Next base: position 73,938,515 of record JANHMN010000010.1, on the reverse strand, counting down.
TTTTTACTTACTTTTTTATTTATTTGAAACAGAGTCTCACTTTATACTCTCAGTTGAACTCAAAATCCTCTTTCATCTGTTTCCTGGATACTGGTATTAGAGGCTTGGAACACTATATCAGACCTTAAAAAGATTTCTGAATAACACAAGGAAATCATAACTTGCTTAGAATTACATTCCTACTAGTATACTTATTGGAAAATTATAATTCGTAAAAAAAAAAGTATGTTCTGTATTTTAATGTATTAGGGCATCTGACCTCATCCTAGAAAAACATTTTAGGAGTTGGAGGACAGAATACACAACTAATGAAGGAAACAAGTGAGAAACACAGACAAACAGCAAATGCAGCCATAATCATGTGCATCCTATGCTAGCAATCATGGGCCCGCAGGAGCTTTCTTCAGTAAGATCTCAGAAATTAGTGCCTGTGCATCAGAGATGCTTGGATATGGGGTGAAGTTCTTATTTCCTTTGAGTGGTATCTCATCAGAAGGCAAGTTTGTTTGCCCAGGCTACAAAGCTAATTCATTTGATTGTCAAAAAGTTATGAATAAAATATGGTGTAAGGATTGCCATTGAGGACCTGGTACAGCCTCTTATTTATGAGCATTCAAACTATGGTCTATTCTGTCTCATATTTCCTTTCATGATATTTATCAGAACTAAAATATGGTAAACTCTATTAAACTTTCTGAAAACATGGAATCTGGTCATCTAAATTGATAGATTATCTAAACTCTCGGCCAAACCATTTCTTTCCAAACATTCTGCCTATATTGCTCATTCAAATCTCCACCTGAGAACCAAAAAGCATACAAGAGAAGCTGACATTTAAGGCCGCCAACACTGCTGTTTGTGGCACTTGCGATGAAAGTATATTGCAAATGAGACTTGCTCTTAGTGCAGGCAGTGGGATTATATAAATCTATGATTTAATATCATCTGATAGATGCAATACAAGATGTACATTGTTTAGATTGTGTGTGTGTGTGTGTGTGTGTGTGTGTGTGTGTGTGTGTGTGTGT
>JANHMN010000010.1:73883231-73937477 GCA_030674055.1 Rhabdomys pumilio | reverse complement strand
TGTGTGTGTGTGTGTGTGTGTGTGTGTGTGTGTGTGTGTGTGTGTGTATGAATGCATTCATTTTGGCTTAACCAATTCCACTCCTTAGGTAAGTACCAGATAACCCTTCAAAGCAGTTTTCTTCCTTCTCAAGGATGAGTGTTAAATCTTGGTTCACAGTGTTAATAAAGCATATACAGATATGCAGAACTAGTGCTTGACTTTGGGCACCAAGCAAAGTGTTGTCATGATTGTCAACATTCTAGTCTTAAAAGACCAAAGTCCTGGAACAATAGAAGTGCTTCTGAGCATTGGGGTATTGGCTACTCTTCTGAAGTACCCAGTTTTGAGTGTCAGCATCTACAAGATATCTCATAAACATAAGCAATTCTAGACCCAGAGGTTCTGACTCCTCTTCTACCCTATCAGGAACATACATAGTGAACAGACATACATGCAGGCAAAACACACACACACACACACACACACACACACACACACACACACACACAATGACTAAGTGTTAAAATAAAAGTAGTGGGCCATGTCCTAAGTCCTGAGATATTAAGTGTCTAAGAGAAATATTTTCTTTATTTATATAAATAAGTGACTACTTTCATTAAAAGTGTCTCAGGTAAGTAATTAATAATGTTCAGATGTAAATGTGTATATGCCTCCTCCCCAACCTTCATTACTTTATTTGCCTTTATTTTTTTACCTTGCTTTTTGTGAAGGATACATTTTGTAAGATTTCATCAGCTAAGCTAAAACTTTAATAAATATTTACATTGATCATTTTAAAATTATCAAAGCATTTCAAAGTCAAAATAGGCAGCCTCTGAAATCCCATTCAGTTAGTTAATAGGCCTAAGCCTGACAGAGATGCATATTATATTGATCTTGTGCTACAATGAATTATGTGACCCTTTTAGGTTTGTTGAAAACCACATACAATTGTTCATTGTTTCTTTGGGGTTTTTTTTTTGTTTTGTTTTGTTTTGTTTTGTTTTGTTTTGTTTTTTTCATTCCAAAATTCCTAAAAAGTATGGAGACCCCGGGTTGGAAACTTTTATTTTTCAATTATGACTTTTAAGTGCTAGGACATTTTGTTTTAATGCAATCTTTAATTACTTCCTTTGGAAGATCCCCAGTGCTTGAGAGGTTAGATGGGGTGTTCCTTTTGCCAGAGGTTGCTTAGTTTACTGTTTATTTAATGAATGGGGTTTTGTGTGCAGCTGGAGTTCTCATGGCACATGTTAGACAATCCTTGGCAGCATTTAAATTGGAGAACTGAGAAACATATTGGCTCTGCGGAAGCGCAATCAGTTCCCAGGCAGGAGCAGAGCTCTTGCCAAGGAAAATTCACTAAACTAAAAACTGCCAGTATCAAATGTGTGCACAATCCAGGGAACACTGAGTTTGGTGTCAGTATTAAATGAATATATATTTCAGATATATATTATAGAACACAAATGACAAAAGAGGAGAGGCTCTATAAGCTTGATCGAGAAGCAAGTATGGGAGCCTCATGCTTGGGAGAAAGATGGGTGTTTTTAGGTTGTGTATAAAATGTAAGTGCTAGCTGCCAAGAAAAATACAAAATCAGTGTCTCATGTAGCTCCCCGAGTCTTTTATTTTAGAGACATGTTTATAAGTCACTAAAAGATTTAATTTTTAAAATTTTAATAAGAGAAGCAGTCATGAGATATTGTGAGATGGCCAAATATACATTACTGAGCAGCTTAGACTGTATATATACATTGTCTCCAGTGCTTTGGCCAGATACTTCTGTGTAATTTTTCACAAACTATAGTTACTGAAGGTCCATTTACTATATGTCTGGAGAGTGATACTCTGTGACATGTTATCTGAGCTTTGAAAAAATTTAAGTCCATTAGATGATAATTGTTTCACTCACTGGTAGTCTAGAATTAGGGGGAATTAAATATTTAAATCAAATATTAGTTTGATTAAGCTTGAGAAAATGTTATTGATTTAAAAGCATAACAGCACGCTACTCTTCTTTCCTGTGGACACTGTGTTCATTCTTACATGGAAGAAGCCTTGGGGTTCTCTTGTCCCAGAGTAACTACCATAGCTCTTCCCTTTACCATGTTGCCCTCACCTAGCCCTCCCTCCTCTCTCTAAGGATTGTTTCCTTACCAGGACATCTATAACTTTCTTTAGCTCAAAATGAACCTTGGGTTACTTTCAGCTCCTGTTTTCTTGGATAGTCAGTGGCAGACTGCCATGGCAGTCCTGTCTGTTTGGGACCATTTAACTTCTGTATTTATTCAGAAATATCAGGGCTATGATTATCAGTTCAGAAACACATATTGAGGGCTAGCCTGGTCACTGCTTAGATGGCTAAGCGGATCAGTGTTCTCTACTCCAACCCTACACTTGTCAATCTGTGCTGGCTCTGTGCTGAATACATTGTCAGCTGACAATCTGCTGGAGTTGGCCATCTATGCTTGCTTTGCCCCTCACTGCATCAATTACATCAAGCAGAAAGGGTGAAAATGGAATATGAAATATAAACTTTAGCTGGTATGTTGCCTGACATAATATTAGTGTGAGTCGATACAGCCAAATATCCAAACATCATGCACCTCCTCTATGTTCTAGACTTGTTGGATTATAATATAAAATTGTCTATATCTCTCAAAAGTCTTATTTGGTAAAATTAAAAATCTTAATACAAATTACAGAGGTAGTAGATGACCAAGCAAATTCATGACAGGGTTGAAAAGGGTCAAGAGTGAAGTACTTGCGTGAAAAATTATCTAGCATACTGAAAATTCAGAAATCATGCCAGATAGTATTTAAATGCAATATTTAAAAATTGAATAATAAATGTTTTATGATTATCAAAACATTAAAACTACATAAAAACAGATTTAGTATAACTGATTCTTTCTGGTTTTGTTGGCTTGAAATGTCATGGCACAGAACCACAGTATCCTATTTTTGTAGGATTCATGAATCCAACCTGATATCGTGATGAAAACAAGTGTCAGTAACAGAAGTTTTATGGTATAATTAGTAAATGCCATTAAATTTAGAACCACAATACACTATTAGTTTTTAAGGTCTAATAGTTATGAAGAAAACCACTTTTATAGAAAGGATAATTATGGCAAACAGTGTTCAGTCATACATGGTTCCATGCATTGTAATTTATTTATTCCTCATGTAACCTGATGAGATTCTATAACAAACTTCTCTTTCTGAGAAGCACATTTTGTTTGTCTATGCACATATCTGTGTGTGGGGTGATGTTGGTGGTTTGGGAGCACATGTAAATTTGTGCACTTTATAGACCAGAGGTTAATCTCAGATATCATACATATCTATCTATATTTCATTGACCAATTTTTATATATAATTTTTATTGGATTTTTTAAATTTACATTTCAAATGTTAACCCCTTTCTGGGTTTACCCAGGAAACTTCCTTTCTCATCCCCTCTTCCCCTGCTTCTAAGAGGGTGTTCCCCCATCCACTTACCCACTCCCGCCTCTCCAGCCTGGCATTCTCCTACACTGGTGCATCGAGCCTTCAGAGGGCCAAGGGCCTCTCCTCCAATTGATGCTTGACAAGGCCATCCTCTGCTACATTTGTAGCTGGAGCCATGGGTCCCTCCATGTGTACTCCGGTTAATGGTTTAGTCCCTGGGAGCTCTGGGGGGTCTGGTTCATCTTGTTGTTCTTCCTATGGGGTTGCAAACCCCTTCAGCTCCTTCAGCCCTTTCTCTAACTCCTCCATTGGGGACACCGTGCTCAGTCCAATGATTGGCTGCGAGCATCTGCCTCTGTATTTGTCAGGCTCTGGTGGAGCCTCTCAGGAGACAATTATATCAGGTTCCTATTGGCTAATTTTTTTTTTTTTTTTGAGACAGAGTCTCTCACTGGTCTACAACTCTTCAAATAGACTGTTTTGGCTGATTTTGTGAGCTTTGAAAGTCTTTTGCCCAACTCTGGAATTACAAACATGAGTCACTATGTCAGAATATTCTTTTAAGTGTGATATTAGGATGAAACTCAAACCTTTGTGCTTGCAATACAAGCCTTTTACCAACTGAGCCAGTTATCATGCTCTTAGTCTATAGTGCCTGTCTGTGAAACTGTGCTACACAGACGCTGTGACAAAACTGAGTTCCTCATTTAACAGATGAGAAAATTGAACTAACAAAGTAAGAATAGGAAAATTAAATTTTAAATTTCAGAAGTGTTGGTATATAAACTTTTAAAAACCATATCATTGAAGCAAACAGAGTCGCTCAAATATCAAGTAAGCTATCTATATTCTGACTTCAGTCTCCCAACCCCACAACTCTTAACTATCCATAATAGTGACTCTAAGACTAGGTAGTGACATTAACTCTCATAGAAACTAGTCAGAATTCCAGGGGTGAGTGTGTGAGAGATTGTACCTAGTGACTTACTACTTACTTACCTACCGAATCAGAACAGTAACCACACCAACTGCTGAACAGCTGGAAATCTCTGGTTCAGGACATGTGAAACACAAACTTTAACAATTAGAGTTTACTTTCCTTCAAAATCTTAAGGAGTCAATTAAGTTAATAGCTTCTAGTCTTGTGGAGGCTAATAAAATTAGCCTTTTAGTCCACTGCTGATAGAATACCTTTTTTAAGTGTGTTGATAGAATTTTTGGCAACAATCAGCCACTGTGAAATATTACTCAAAATATAACCTTTAGCTCTTCATGCTAAATAGCACTATAATTATATGTTTAAACTAGAGCATCATGATGGATTATAAACAAAAGTACAGGTGACTCAAAGCAAAGCTTTGAGATCCTGTCTAATAAATCAGTCCTCTCAAGCATCTGATGCTCCCACATCATGATGCTCACACACACACACACACACACACACACACACACACACACACACACACATTTCTGATTACTTCACTAAGCAGAGGTGGGAGACATAAAACTGAACAAAAAATTACCAATACATCTACTGTAGAATATCTTTAGTTTTTATATTCGGACTTGTAATTAGGTATTATTATGAAAGAGATAATGGACCTAAGTAGGGGACTCAGTCACTATTACTGTCATGCATAGGGCCTGTGTTCCATTCTCAGTATTCATGCTAGATGGCTTACATTCATCCATAATTCCAGTTCCAGTGACATCCTCTGGCCTCTGAAGTAACTTATACCAAGATGCACACACATACTAACACTCATGTGCACGTGACCATGTAATTAATAAGAAAATAAATCTTTTAAGCAGGTGAAAACAACTTTGCTTCTTGGAAAAACATTAGGCAAAGAAGACGAAGGTGTAGAATGTAGTTTGAAAGCAGAATATTGAATGGAAAAGCAAAGGTCAAAATATCCAGGCAACATAAAATATACAAGGGTTTGAGTCCCTGTAAAATGGAGGGTGTTTCCAGAGCATTTGTATTGAGCTTGACATTGTTAATGACATTAGGTTAACTGAGAGTGATCATGTTATTTAGGAAAATGTCTTACAAGTACGATCCATTTACCAAACCAGTCTTCACATCCCATTTTAGCATTCTGTTTTATTTTATGTATTTGAAAATATTTTTAAAATATCTTAGATGATTTTCAGAAGTTCTGATGACTTATGCAAGATTCTACAACTTAGCTCACCATGTAAATTTCTGCTTCACTTGGTGGTTCAGCTACAGAAAGAAGCTCTGAGCTTTGCAAATGCACTCACATGTCCTACCAAACATTTTAATTATTTGACTATAGTTTTGAGTCCTCCAGACTTAGGCGAAACAACCAAAGCAGTTGTAACATGTAGTACTATTCTTCTTACATAGAACTACTACTGCATATTTATTTTAAGTCAAACTTGCAAGCTAGAACACTTGAGAGTGTTCAGAAGATCCTGAATCATGTTAAACAAAGACTCAGATTTCTGCTAGGAACCATAGACTGGTAGTCTCTGGCCTGATCACCTTGAATGCAGGAGAGCCATGTGCCTGAAGATCTAAAGTATGCTACTTAAATATAAATCTTCACTTGGAAATTCTGTATTAGACAGCCATGAATTATAATATTTTTATGCAATTATTAGGAAGCACATGTCATAGACTCTTTTACAACCAGGTCTAGTTTTAAAGCTCAAACCAGAATGTCTACATTGGGGGTAGAATGGAATTCAGAGGAATGTTGCCAGTAGATTTCCAGAATCCATGTCTTAAAGAATCAAGATAACAGTAAGACATCTCTAGAGGAGATGCTGTGTTGTCACTATACAGTGCACTGGCAATGGAGATGCCATTATGAGACAACACAGTCAGTATACAAAGACTCTGAAGAGTTAAACTGAGTTTGGTGAATCCTGAAGAGAGAAAAAAAGTGGCTCCTCCAACCTTACATACAGAAAACACAGCTCACATCCTTCATGGTCTCAAGTCATAGTTTTTTCAGTGGATTTTCATCTAGTATATTTTTTCCATCTTCCAGGGTGAACACACAAGATAAATAAATAATCATGCTCTTTTAAGACTGAAATAAATGAGTTCAAGCATTGAAAATTACCTATTTGATGTTGTTTATAAAAGTCACAATCTTTACAAACAGATAAATACTTAAAATAATTAATGTATGTTCAAATTTCAATGTAAATTGGGAAGCCCATAAACACACAACACATTACAGAGAAGAAAACAGCTTAGGAAACTCCAGGTGGCTCCTGACATTAGCAGAGGAAAGCAGCCAGATACTTGGAAGAAGAACTTAACAGGACAAGGACATAAGAGGAAAAATTGGAGTCCCCCCAACTGCCACTATGGCTGAGCATGGATAAGAGACAAACCAGAATGACTGGAGAATAAGAAATGTTGGTTCTGTGCCATCGATCAGTTAAAGATTCTAAAGGTGTTAATTGCACTAGTGTTATTCCTAAGAAACTCTCAGATTCCATATAGTTGCAAGAGATATCTGAGGGATCTCTATGTGGATCCACTAGGATACAGAGACCTGGAGGTCTGAGAGAACCATGTAGAAGTCTGAGCATTATTATAACCTCAGAGACTCAGCTTCTAAAAAGTGGATGTCCATAGCCACCATCTAAAGCATTTCCTGATGCTTAAACCATGTGCCAATATCAGAATGCAGTACTTAGGTGCAATCTATGCTAACATGACTCTTAGTACATCGTCTCTGAGAGGCTGGTTTATTTTGGGAAGTAAGAATCTATCATGTCTTATCTGTCTCTTTCTGGCTTAACAAACACACTTCTTAGTGTATTCATTCATTAATATAGACTTGTTTAGGTCATGTCTTTTGTGGACATTCTCACTAATCTCCAAGTTGATCACAGTAATATCCACCACTGATTATTCTAGCAACAGTAAGCATTTTAGCCATTATCATCAATTAAACATAACCATTCTCCAATGAAAGTTCTGTATCTTCATTTTCAGGCATAGTTCAAAACCTAAAGAAGTTTAACTAATTTCTTCAAAGTCACATGGCTAATAAAGATAAAGCATTACATTTTATTACATTAAATCATGACAAATCATTCCTAATAAATGAATAGTCCTGACAACTGACACATGGGTAGATCTATGAGGGGGAGAAGTTAATTTTTTATCCTAAGATTATTAATATTTTCAGTAGACAGAACTTATAACACACTAGAGGGAAGCTTAGAGAAGTGCAGATTTTATTTTCTTATAAATATATCTGCCTTCTCAGTGTGCTGATTTATCCAAATAGCTCTTCTTTGTCTTCTCTACTCAAGACAGCAATTGATTTATGTCCATCTAAAAGTTGTAAGTATTTCTATCTTCATCTTAATAATACTGACAAGAGTGAAGTGGCTTCTCCCTAACAGTAGAAGATTAAAGTGTGACAGAGTCCAAGACTCTATCCCTCCAAGGCTCAGGAAAGGTAGGGGAGGATTGGAAAGGCTGGAAGGAACACAGAAGGAGCAAGTGCTGTGGAATGCTGTCTTATGAACATGACATGGCTGACGCACTCTTAAACTCTTAAGCAGCCATGCCATCAGGCACAAGATCTGCACCAGATTGGACTATGAATATCTCCTCATTGTGGGGAATAAACACTTATAAACGACAAAGAGTAATGAAGGCAGTACTCATTTCCATATTTCTATACTTTGAAATTATAAGTGCATTTTTAATTGAACTACAATTTAGTGACACACATCAAAGATAGGTTTTTATTAGGACAAACATTACCCCCTCCCCAAAATAAAACACCTTCTTCTAACATTTCTTTAAGAAGGAAGATGGCATTTACCATTATAGTGCCTTCCACATGAGTTTCAGTGACTTAGCCAGAGTACAATATAAAAAGACAAATAAGAAAGATCATATTTAGGGCATTGTTATCGTCAAGGAAAGAGACATTGTCATGAGGAGTTTAATGACAAGACATGCCACTGTAAATCTGATGGCTTGAGAATTGTGTTATTGAATGGATTCATATCATCAAACAAATAGTCTAGCATAACTGTCCTCTTAGAGGCTCCACCCAGCAGCTCACCAAAACAGATGCAGAGTCCCACAGCCAAACATTAGCTCAAGCTCAGGACTGCTGTGGAATAGTTAGGGGAAAGATTGAGGGAAACAGAGAATACAGGGACTCCACAAAAAGACCAACCAAGTTAACTAAGCTGGACCCTTGGGGGCACCCAGAGACTGAACCACCAACCAAAGAGCATTCACCTGCTAAACCTATACCGCCCTGTACAAATGTAGCAGATATACAGCTTGGTCTTCATGCAGATCCCCCAACAACTGGACCAGGGCTATATCTGACTCTGGAACCCTCCTGTAGATCCTGTTCCCTTAACTGGGCTGCCTTTTCTGGCTTCAGTAGGAGAAGGTGTGGCTAGTACTGCAGTGATTTGAAGTCCTGGGGTGGGCTGGTAACTAGGCAGGGACCTCCCCCTTCTGAGAGGAACAGCTTGAGTTCTGGGGATCTCTTATGCAAACACGCATGTGAGTGTGTTGCACACACACACAATCTACACTCACATCTAAACATCCAAACTCATACACAAACACACATAATTCCACAGACATAAAGACACACACAAAGTCACAGATATATACACACAATGATGCTTCTATGTTCATACTCAACCAGACACAGCCTCTCTCTCTCTCTCTCTCTCTCTCTCTCTCTCTCTCTCTTTGCCTCATTGAAGTAATTTCTCAATATTTTGCTACATATGCGATAACTCCAAAATTTTCTACTACAAGACAACATTGGGTATAAATAATAATTCATCTTCACATCCTTCCTCACTTAAAGATAAATAAAAATAAATATGATATGAAAACCCTGTGTACATAAAAATGACAGTAAATAGATTCTGTCCTTGTGTTATGTGACCAAAAAATAATAACAAACTGGTAGGCATCTCACATTCATGTAAATGTGCACAATATTGTTAAGAAGATGTCTCTCAAACTACTTGAGATATTGGTTTTTGTCAAAATAAATGATGTGAAGAGAAATTTGGATATGCACCAAAAGCTTCAGTCTTCAAGGGTTTTCAATTTTCTCCCATTTATAAGTTTAGAAACTGAACAGTTCAGCATATCTCTAATAAAACTTGTCTCCCAAGGTTCCTTTTCTATGCTGGCAAAATAAAATTAACTGCAAACTGAAGAGGTTAGATACATGCATAATGGGAGCATCAAACTGTAACATCTTCTCAGTCTGGCTCTCTAAGGTCTCCTAATTTCTACCCTGGAGAGGAATCCAAATATTAGCCTCTCTGAAGATCACTCTGACAAATCTGAAGAGAAGTATGGATTACAAAAAAGAATATAACATATTGAATTATCTCTTCATGCTGCAAGCATGTCCATAGATGATAATACAGGTCTCTAAACTTTCACTTAACATTTGATGACAGGAAATAAAATTCCAATCTTCCTGCTCACCCTTTAAGTTGTGAGACCCTTGTCTTTACAGCTAGGCAACCATCGAATCAGGGGATCCATACACTTTGACTAGAGAGCTGAAGTGATGAGCCATTTGAGCCATGGACTGCTGTGCACACCACACAGCTGCTCTCCACAATGATGCACGGCACTAATATCTTCTCAGTGTGCACTTGCTTGAATATATTAGAGCAATACATCACCAGAATGCTTAAGCTTATACAGTACGCTGCTTTGTGAGATAGAAATGCTTGTATGAGGCTTGCTTTAAAGACTTAATTTCTAATGTTTTGTATTAAATGATGTCTATATCACCTTTTTGGTGGTCTGGGAGATACATGTTGGTATTGCATTATGTTATCTTTGAAAGTCAATAATTTTCCCATGTTGAAGACATTCTGATAGCAGAGCACATCTTAAAAGGAATGAATGCTCAGAACTTGATCTTTTCCTATAGATGACATAAACTGAATGAAGAATTCTATATATTTAACAGCTAGCATCAGTGCTGAAATCAAGACCTCAGCAAGAGACCTCGTTGTTTGTAGTATCTTTTCCATAGGGGTAGCATATGGGCTAGAAATGGGCCTTGAACCAGAACACACTAACCAGGTGGAGAAGCATCCCAGATGCGAAAGGTATTGTGCTTGTATTTAGTTTCCTTTTCTGACGATTCATATTCTTTAATGATGGAATTGGATAGCTGTAGTAATATGTACCACAGAAGTCCACATCTCTTTCCTTGTCCCAAGTTATGGATCAAATATAAAGTAACTTCTAGAAAAATAGCAACACACAAGTTCTAGACATAGATATTCAACTTTTGTATTGTCATCATGTAATGTCTGCGTTGCCAAAACTATGTTGATAGATGAACCTACCATGAAAGCAGAACACACATTTAATTTGGCTACCTTCTTTCCACTGTTCACTGTTCTTGACATATGAAATGTGTTCAGCAAATATTTATTCAATGCACTAACATGCTATCCATTTAGAGTAGATTCTTTTCTTCAGCAAATAGTTTTAAGAAGCATGCACATCTTTAATTGCGTCTGTGCATTATTATAGAAAATACTTTCATCTAGTACTAATAAGAAATGACAATCTGCAGATTCAGAAAATTATTTGATTATTACTGGTCATATGAATAATGATAGTGTTTAAACACAATCATATGAACTGATAAGTGTATCTTTTATTACATGCAACTTTTCAGGTTTCTTTTATTTTCTAAAGAAATATACTCCCACATAGAATATACTGTATATTATCATAAATTCACTGTTCTTCCCTTACCCTTGGAAAACAGATATTCAGACTCATGAAGATGCTTTAACAATACCAACCCTTATACATATTCTGTTGTTCTCAGATGTGTGTGTGAAACTTAAATCATATCTACTTGCCATAATAAAAGTTATATGAATATATTATGTTTTGAAATACATTATACTAATACATCATTTTCCGATGATGTTGTGAGATCTTAGAGTCATCATCAAATACAATGAAATTTTCCTGAACACAATCATTATAACACAGCAACAACTGACCTGCTATGTTGTACAGAGTGGATGGAGCATGACTAACAAACAAGGGATTATCTATTGCTGAGCTATATGGAAGGGCATATTGTAATATCATGACACTCAGAGCTGCATATAATTTTGAACTTTTGAACCATTTATTTCTTTAACATTATATACAGCCTTTTTTGCCCTAATTGACCATGGGTAGCTAAAACAATGGAAAGCAAAATCAGGTCAATTTCTCTTTCAATCATAGATTTTGTTAGCTATCTTTGGCACTATAGATTCTGTTATTCATAGTTCTAAAAACAGTAAATTATACATACGTAGAGTTAATGTTTAGGTTTCTACTTGATATTCCATTTTCTATTCTCTTCTTTATCAATAATGTTTAAAATTCTTCTTGTCCACTGTCATTATACTGTACCATGCAAGTCAATATTTAGCTTTAATTTGAAGCTACCCAAAGAAAAGTAAACAAATTTCACTTATAAGTTCAATAGCCTCATTTTCAGTCATCATCAGACAGGCAAACACATGCATGCATCCTTGCAAACATGCACACAACACAGACAGAAACACACACACCACTTGCCAAAATGCCTTCCCATGTGTTTTATGGATTCTATGTAAAACAGGTACAAAATTTCCATTGCAAAACAGTGGATTCATTTGGATCTATCATGGTCAGGGCATGAAGTAAATAATGATGTGTTCTTCCAAGACTTCTTTTCCAATCTGTGCTTTTAATCTCCTAGCTTCTTTCTTTATTCTTTGTACCTCTTGTCCATAGTAAAAGAGCCATTTAAAAAAACTGCAGGTTGAAGGCACTGGATATCTACAAAGAAACTCATCACACTGCCACAGACCTTCCCTGAATGGTGGTAACAGCAGCTCTCTCACTCCAGACATTTCTGTTTCTCCACTACAGCAAGTGCAAGATAGCCATTGCACTTGCCTGGATATTGCTTGTGGATATTTTGAACTATTGTTTCCTATCATAATCTCTGAATTCTTTTTTTTTTCAGTGAGATGGTTTATCTACAGAAACCAATGAGTCATTTCAGATGATGAACAATTCTGAAAGGGTGTGTGGAAATAAGGGATAGAGTTACTCAGGATGTCTAGAAGTAATGGATGTGTTTACTCATCTCTGCTTGCTAGCATGGGTAGAAGACTTGCATGTAAGAAGAACAATGGCAAAGATATAATTGGTCCCATCTAACAGACAACTGTGAGACAAAAAATAGACTATCTAACGACTTGCTTAACAGATGATTCCTAAATGTGAGTGCTTCTAAAGAAATCTTTGAGATTTGCTATGATACCACCCTCTGTATTTTAGCTTTAAGGCCAGACAGAAAAGATAATTTCACTAAATGTTTTATTGAAGAATATTATTGATCAGTATTTTTTAACATGTGACCAAGATTGATATTATATAAAAATATCAATAAAAATATATAAAATACTGAGTCTGTTATTTTTATTTCATGACTTGAAATCTAGATTTACAAAATTCTGTTTTTATAAGCATGGCATGTATACCCATGGACGGAATATTGGACTGACATATATTCAATGGCACAAATCAGGTAAATAGTACTTATTTATGTTTATTTATTTATTTTTTTGCCATTCTGTCTCTGTCTCTTTGTTTCTCTGTCTCTCTGTTTCTCTCTCTCTGTTTCTCTCTCTCTCTCTCTCTCTCTCTCTGTGTGTGTGTGTGTGTGTGTGTGTGTGTGTGTGTGTGTGTGTGTGTGTGTAAACAGTGCAATGCAACAAAAAAATCATGGGAAGAGGGAAGATAATTTTAAAATATGTTTTAAAAAGCTTATCTATATATCATAACAGTGTGGTTGATTGCCTTACTACACACACACACACACACATACACACACACACACACACAGAGAGAGAGAGAGAGAGAGAGAGAGGCATGCACACAGGTACACATGTACACACACATATCTGAAATTTGATCTTATTTTTTAAAATAATATTTGAATTTCTGTTAGAAGCCAGGAATATTGACAACTAAATGAAGTGAAATGGAATTGTTTTCCCAATTTTATAAAACCATTAATTTGAAAGTTCAGTTCAGCTTAACCTATTATATGTGAATTGTGAACTGGGAATACTGTATGAACATACACTGCTCAACACATGTCCACTTCCAATGTTTAACCAAGTACTCTGGTTCTTCTTAATCTTTTTAATCCTAGAGTTCTTGAGAAAACAACTCAGATTTTCATTTATCTGAAGCCAGTGTTTTATAATCTGTTTAGTAGCAAGAAAGTGGCATCCAGAACTTAGGGCAAAGCCAGTAATCAGCATATCTACACATGAAAAGTTTAGGGATATATACATTATATTAGAATGTGCTTGGAAGCTAGTTTTGGAGTTGTCTTTGCACAGCAATCCTATTCTCTTAAAGTTTTGTTTTGAATACTTATAGATTTCCATGAATCTGTATAAAATAATGTGAATTGATATTCTAGATAGAAACGTCTTTCAAAATTATATTACAGTCTGTTGGCAATAATGTAATTGTTTCTCTCTTTTTTAGATTTTCCTACTTTTGAATATATTTGTTTATTTATAGTTGATTTTAACGTTCTTTTAATTCTATAAAGTTTTATTAAGTATTATAATAAACCAAAAATAGACTAGGTCTGAAGTGATGGCTCAGTGGTTAAGAGCACTGACTGTGCTTCCAAAGGTCCTGACCTAATTTGGAGTGTGTGGGAGTATGACTACAGAACACAGTTTAATGAATACAGCTGGCCGAATCCACAGCCTCTACTATCAACAGTCAGCTCTTCCAAACGTGTGAGTATAACACAAATGGGGAACTAGCAATACATCATTGAGTTTGCAGAAAACAAAACACCTCATCACTTCATTCCCATAAAATCAAGGCAAACATGACGAACAATAGTCTAAGAGTTTCACAGGAGAGAGGGCAGTTTGGCTACAGCTACCAGGGAAAGATTATATTTTATGGCAGTGGGATTTCAAGACAAATGTCTCAGCACAGATGTCTTCTGCTATGGGATTTTTATTTTATTTCCCTTCCTATATAGCTTTTCCTATAAAATTTGAGAGTATATCTTATTCTCCTTCATGTCCCTTGAGGTATTCAACACTTCATTGTATCTAATTACCCTTAAATACTTTATAACATTGCATTACACCTAATCATCATATTTATAAAAAATAAAAATGATGTGATTTTTGAAAGTAAAACATAACCTCAAAATTATAAATTCAGAAATAAAGCTATTTAAATATTAGATCTAATATTTATTTAGTATAAATGTAGTTCTTCTATGTATGAGCATTCTTCATTCTTTCTCTTAAAAGCTCCTTATTTCATCAAATATTCAGATTTTCATGGCAATTTTGATTTTAATGTTTAAAAAATGAGCATTTAAAAATGGCCATAAAGCAAGATGGCACATGCCTCCAATCACAGCATCAGTAAGTCAGAGGCAGCAGAGACATTGGAAAAGCTGGTCTGCATCACATAGTAAAATCTAGGCCAGCCAGGATTATTTAGTGAGACAAAAATCCCCCAAATAAATAAATGAATGAATAAGAAATAAAATCCCTTAGGTTAATTCAATACCCTCATGTCAACTAATTAAATGCACTTTGGAAATATGAAATATGGATATTTAGTTTTGTTGTTATTTTACTGGTATAAGAAACTATACAATTTTATTTTCTCTTGAATATACACTGATAGGGACTGCTGACTTAGTAACTTCTGCAGAAGCAAAGTGTTAAATACTCAGGATAAATATGACAACTGAAAGAAGGCTGAAGAATTGTGGGATCACGCATTGTGCAGAAAAGCCCCACTGGGCATTCCCTCCAGAGACAAGCTCCCTTCCCATCTGAGGTGCAGGGTCAAGGAGGGACTGTTTTCTTTCCATGGTTTGTCTCCTCTCTGGACTGTCTTTGCATCAACAGTCTGTGTGTTCAGTCTAAATTCCCATTTTAACACCATCTAGAGCACTATTCTGTCCAAGTTTGAATTCATGAAAACAAAATTAAAAGGATTAAGATGAAACTTGAGAGAATTCCAACAGAAGTCTCAGAATATAGCCAAATAACTGACTAAATTACACTAATTGATGGTTACATAATCTGAAAATAGACGAGTCCCTTAATTTAAAAATAGTGAAGAGGGGAAAAATCTGTGGTATATAAAATGAATAGATTCATGGATTTTATATATTAGGTTTTTAAACTTGTGTATATCTGAAACCTATAAAGTAGAAATATATAAATTATGACTATATTCGATCCCTACAGGAGCAGTTTGGTCCATTTGTGAGTGCCTGTGAGTGCTCATCACCATGGTATTGACTGATTCACAAATGTGCAAGTTCTCTCCCTACACTATTCGGCTTCTTTCATTTCTTTCATTATTTTGACTTTAAAACTTTACATTTTTTACTTATTGTTACATTTTCCATTTCATGTATGCATGAGAAAGACTGATAAAGACTGCTCCAAATAACAATGCTTGCATTGCTATTTCCACCTCAAAAATGTAAATTACATTAACATTTTCCTATCAGAAAGAGAGAGAGAGAGAGAGAGAGAGAGAGAGAGAGAGAGAGAGAAATACAAATGGTAAAAACATAGTTCTTTGAGGGAAAATTAAGGTGGAATTTCTCTTGTCAACAGAGATGTATCATGTTTTTGAGAAGCTTTCTGAGATTTTTTTTTTTTTTTTTTTTACTTAACTTGGAAGGAGAACTTTTAAGGAGGGATATTGATTGCTATTGTGTTTTCAATTAAAGATACTGCCTCATGTAACCTAGACTGGCTACAAACTCACTATTTAGGCAAGGATGATCTAGAACTTCTGATTTATTTTTAACTCTACCTTAAAGTATTCAAATTACAGATGAACACCACCATGCCCAATCTCTGAGATGCTGATACTCTAAATTGATGCATAAGCAATCTGTCATCCATTGCACATCTTTAGGCCAAGAGAAATAGTTTGAAATTGATATTTATTTTATCCAAAAATATTTAAAAGGAAATGTCATGATTATTAGAAAAAAATGAACAACATAAATTTGGAGATTGCTAGGAATATCATAGACAGATGGGTAGCTTCAATTAAACCAGGATGTTGCAGCTAAGCTGAGTTCTATTTACTCACTTGGTTATAGTAACTGAATTATCCAGCAGCATTCATTTTTTTAGAAGCTGTAGTGGGGAATGCTGTCTTAAGTAAAACAGTGAAATTCACTCTAGTGTACTGTGTTAAGAGAAGTTACAGCTTTTCTAATGAAAATAGCAAATTTATAAGCTTTTTCTTTATCACACACAAACCATCTATCCATAAAAGAATTGATAATGTCTTGGAAACTTTGATTGAGCATTATAAATATTTTGTTGTTGTTTATCAAGCTAAAGACTTCTTCCAGATAGAGTAAATACTTGGTTTTAAATATTGCTTTTATATATGTCTAACAAAATTATGACCCTAAAAGTAGTTTTTTAATAAAAGAAAATATGGGCTACATGCTAAGAAAAGCTGCTAATATTGAGTGGAAGCAGCCAAAAAGAAAAAAAAATTGATTACAGTTAACAAAAATGAAAAAGGAGTTGGAGATCTGCAGATCTCTTTGACATCAGACATGGAGACGCAGAGTCTGCAGTTTGCCCAGGTGATTTCCTGTCTTGCTTTGGGAATTATAGTTAAGTGATTGGATGAATCTCAGAAGAGACTTTTAACTTTGGACTTTTAACATTGTTTAGACTGCTATTGAATATGGGAACTTTAGAAGTTGGATTACATGTATTTTTATTATGCTATGTTTAGGTATGATTTCCACAGACTCATATGTTTGGACAAGAATATCAGGGGCCAGAGAGTAGACTGTGATGGTTTGTATATGCTTGTCCCAGGGAGTGGCAATACTAGAAGGTGGTGCCCTGTTGGAATAGGCTTTTTACTGTGGGTGTGGGCTATAAGACCCTCATCCTAGCTGCCTAGAAGCCAGTATTCTGCTAGCAGCCTTCAGAAGAAGATATAGAACTCTTAGCTCCTCCTGCACCATGCCTGCCTGAATGTTGCCATGTTCCTGCCTTGATGATAATGGACTGAACCTCTAAACCTGTAAGCTAGCCCCAATTAAATGTTGTCCTTTTTAAAAAGAGAAAACAAAGAAAGCAACAGAGAAAAAGAATAAAATTCAATTTAAAATATAACAAAAAGGATCAAACACTGAGAGACAGGAAAGCACTCAGAGCAAGTGAACCATCTAAAGACCTGCATATATTCTTTATCAGCCATATTTTCATATCTTTCAGAAGAAATAAAAAGGAATCAAGATACCTCATTTGCCTGAGTTAGTGTGTGATTCTAAAATACTTATGTTAGCATATCCTGGTAAACATCACCAACTGTTCCTGTTTTACAACTTGAACTGTATTAGTTTAAATTGTCTATTTAACTATTCAAAAGTCCCTTATATTGAGTTCATTTACCAACTACATCAACTGTACTAACTTTCAAAACACTGTCATCTAGTCTAATCACCATGTTTTATTCTTTTTCTGAAGAATGCATGTCTTTGTATTATATCAGCTTTCTCCTAATTTTTCTCCCATTTCTCTGAGATACTACATTTACTCATGCCTTCCGATGATGTTGCTTCTTCCATGCTCTCATTGACCTAATTGACCTACTCATTTCTCAGATCACAGGGATATAAATACTGATAATTCTTGGACATTACACTTTTGGGTCCCATAAATCCAAGGTCTTTTCCTCTTTTGGGAGAATTTCAATACCTCTTCTATGAGAATTTCCATAATTAACATATGCTTGCTATGGTTATGAAGTAGGTCACGTAAAGTCTTCTGCTGCACTTTCTAACAGCAAACATGTGACAACAGAGACACTTCACACAAAAGTGTGAAGACTGAGTAATGAGCCAAGATTTGCTGAGCATCTTCTACCCCTGGTCTTTTACTAAGGATATCAGGACCAAAGGTCATGGAAACTAACATATGTCTCTCCAATGTAATTGATATTAATGTTCTTTAAAGTCTAAAAAAACACCCAAGCCTTCCTCATTCTCAAGCCATTATGACTTACTGAATTGAACTCCTGGTACCTGGAAAAAAATGAGATAGTGTTACTCCAAACATATGGCAAACCATTAACATCTCTCTTGCTGAATTCTGTACTTTGAATCCTTCCTCACCGGATTTCCAAGTGATACATGATGGCTTAGAGCCCAGTAAATGTCAAATAAAATCCATAGAATTGAAAACAGTTTAATGCTTCTTTTCCTGTGGTAAGACAATGGAAATCAATATTCATTCTACTCTCTAATATGTCCCTGAAAAATTCTGATTTCACAGGCTGTCCAGTGCATTTGTAAAAGACAGTAAGAAGGTATGAGAGTGAGTTAGCACGCACATCTTTTCCCCACAAGGAAAATGAGTTCAAAAACTTTTTGCTCTGAAAATTCTAAATGTTTCAAGGGAAGCCAATGATATCCTCTGAACTCAATATGCAAAGATAAAAAGGCCATCTTCACTGACTGATCACATATTACTCAACGTCTAGATCCATCATGGGGAAGCAGGCCTACTTTGCATCCCACAAGTACTCAGTGTGCCTGGCCTCAGTTCAGTTGTGTAGAAAATATGGTCGCTCTTCCCTTTGTTCTCCACTGATAAGACTTAACTTTGGGTTTAGGACATTTTAAACTAATTTAGCTCCCTTTCATAACAAACAAACAAACAAACAAACAAACAAACAAACTGACAACCATTAGTAGAGACCATCAATATGATAAGCTATTTCTATTCTGAGTATCAGATGACTTTTGTTATTAGAAATGCTCAGGTGACAGAAGGGGTGTTAAAGACATTCCTTTTAGGACTGTGTTCCCTGAAGGGGAAAGGAACTCCACAGAAAGATCAACAAAGTCAACAAACTTGGACCCTTGGGACTCTCAGAGTCTGAATCACCAACCAAAGAACACACACAGGCTGGACCTAGGCCTCCCCACTCGTATGCAGCAGATGTGCAGCTTTGTCTTCATGTGGCTCTCAAACAATTGGAACGGAGGCTATCCCAAAAGTTGTTGTCTGTATGTGGGATATGTTCTACTAGCTAGGCTGCCTTTCTGGACTCAACGGGAGAGGAAGAGCCTAGCATGACAGAGACTTGAAGTTCCAGAGTTGGGGTGTACTCAGGATGGCCACCTCTCAGACAGAGGAGAAAGAGAGAGGGAACGGGAGAAGAATGTGGGAAGGGATAACAGAGAGGGAGGCAGTGAGCGGGATGTAAAGTGAAAAAGTAAAAAATAAATTAAATTAAGAAAACCTCCCTCTTGTTAAACAAAGTCTCTCTGTTTAACAAGAACAAAGCTCTCTATAGCCTAAGAATGGCACACTAAAATGAGTGGCCATCTGAGCATGAAACGTGTGTAAGTAGTGTAGATATTATCACTACCATTCAGTGTGCTGGTTTAAATAGACACAAATAGAATATATTTTGCATTTCAGCCCCATGTGAAAATAATCAGATCGATATATTACAAGAAAATTGAATAAGTCTGGGCGTTCTTGTGTCTGACAACAACAGATACTGTCCGTGCAGTTTGGTCCCTCATTTCTCAAACAAACTAAAAAGAAAGACAGAGATTCTCTGTGTAAATCTATTATGTATGCACTATTCTGAGTGATTCTGAACATCCTGATTTAACAAACAATGTGGATGCAAGTACTCTAACACTGAGTAGCTTTGAGCAAGTTAACTGACGCCTACAATCCTCATTTTGTTTAAGTGTGAAACTAAAGATAATAAGCAGCTGTCCCTGGGTGAAATAAGCCAGATCCACAGTGACAGAATTACACAAGTCTAATTATATAAGTCATAAAACAATCAAGTAAAAAGTAAGGGAAGAGAATGATAGCTGTCCTGTGTGGTTGAAAGGAGGCAAAGTGGCATTTCTATTCAATGAGTATATGCTTCAGGCTTGGAAGATAACGTCAAAGAACTTCACACTACTGAACTACACAGCTAAACTAGTTACCATCACAAGATATGTGGCTTGGAACTGTTGTACAATTAAAAATAAACTGTACCAATACAGTTATGAGATTTGTGTATTTGAGCGTGCTAGCAAGCACTGTCCCAATGTGCTGTATTTCTCAGTTCTAAATTTGGAAAAATGAATATACAGTGCATTAATTTGTATATCACTTTACTCAAATTAGGGCTACTGCAAATGAGATAATGAAAACTACCAAATGAGCAAGCTCATAAAGCCTTCTACTAATGCCGCAAGCAGCGATCCACTATCATGCGTGGCCCTAGTGGGTTGTCAGGATTAGCCAAGTGATGAGAAGCATTGTGTTGATTCAGGTGGCTCGTTCAGTGTGATGAAGGAATGACCTGATCATTTAGTGAGATGGTATATATAAGCTGGGGAAGTGCCACCTAAGGCCTACTGAGTTATGCTTCATAGCATCTATATAGGCATCTTTATAGATGACAAGTTCTGAATACATACTTGCAGCAGGATAGGACACTGCTATGAATAATGGCCTGGTAATAAGAGCTAAGGCTCTTTTAAACTGCCCATCTTACTTACCCATTTAATAGATTCTTCTAACTCCGTTCTCTATGTATGTGAGATATCTTTGCTTTGAGTGAAGCACCTGATTCATTTTATCTCAATGTGTTTGTGCCTGCTGTTCCCTTGACACAGGATGTTCTTCCTAAGTATATTTATAGCCAACACTCTCATAACCTCAGTTTTTTTTACATTCTACTTTCATATGGGACAACCTTCAATAAGCCATGTGTTCATGATATATTATGAACAAAGATAAACTAAATATTTTAATTGCCCAATGTCCGATTTCATCCAATATAGTATAAGTTATTAAATAAAGCTAAAGTTTCCCTTCCTATTTTCACAATTCACTTCAACCTAGGGTAGAGTTCATAATAGAATGTACACATTAATTCCTTTTGGTATGAAAAAATGTATTGATTTAATCTTTATTAAATATAAAAATATCAAAAGGATCTAACTATTCTTCATACAAAGAAAATACATATACAAACTTGTTAGTTTCCTTAGAAACACACATTTATAAAATCATTTCACGTTCAAGTGAAGTGATTTTTGGCTTCAATGAAAGTAGAAGTTTGTGTCATTTGTCTGTGTTTATTTCATTTCCTTAATTAGAAAGTGTTCTAAGACATAAAAGCTAATGTCCAGCCATCCTTAAATCAACTCAAGATTTCGAAATACAAAGAGGTATACGGATTTGGAAATTCTTTGCAGATTGGTTTGTTTTGAGACAGAATATAATAATATAATGTAAGCTGGCCTAGAATACGCTATGTAAATGAGGCTGGCCTTGCACTCTTGATGATTTTCCTGCCTCACCCTCCAGAGTGCTGGGTTTCTAAGTGTGCATTGAATCACCATACCAAGAATGCATACACAATCATTCTCTATCTTTGTCTCTGTCTCTGTGTATGTCTGTCTGTCTGTATGTCTGTCTCTCACTTAGCAAATGACTGTGTTATGCAGACTAACCTGTAGTTCTTCATCTTTCTGTCTCAGCCTCCTATGTTCTGGGCTTAAGCCACTCTACCTGGTGGAAGCTAGAAGATTTGTCCACAATGGCGATCACCAACCTGACTGAAAACAAAGGTTGATAGAGAGAACTCCCACAACACACACCTAGACTACAAATCAGCACTGCTGATCCTAGAAAATCCTCTGTGAGAGGTGAGATCAGAAATACCGTTACGAGTTTAGTTAGCATGTTTTTAAAAGTAAAAACAAATTCTGCAAGTGGACATGCTTTCCTTTTACATGTTTCTTATAATTCACTATGGCAACACAGTAAAAAGGAAAATTAGACTCATATCAAGCTCAAATAATAAAAGTAGAATTGTTAAGATCAATAATGGTAATTTTAATATTTAGCAGAACTCAGCCAATTGGTACCTTACTAAATTTGTATGTATACTCATTTAGTGTCAAATATAACATTTCTGAAAATTTATAGCAACCCTAAATGCTCACTTTTTGACTTAAAACTGTATAATTATAAAGATGTGCCACTGTAGAGAAACAGTGTTTTCTTTGTAGTCTTTGCTGACCTTCCAGGTTGACTTTATTTTCCAGCTTCTCTGAACCTTTTCAGATTAACTAGAAATTAAGTACAACTTTCCTGAATGTAGCAAAAGTATCTTTGATGGCTAACCTTGATTGGTAATTGGATAGGATTTAGAACCACCATGGCAACAAAACCACTGAGCAAGAATATGAGGGATTATCCAAACGGAGTTATATGAGGTAGGAATTTCCTGATTTATATCAAGGTGTTGGCACTATTTGTAACCTGAGCATCCATGTCCATGGCTCTCTGTGTCATGTCCGTCTGTCTATGAATCCTATGTGAGCAGCTGCCTCAAACTCCAGACACCATGGGATCTGAGCCATGAAAGATGTTGCTCTGGGGAGTAAAACAAGGGAATCCTTTCTTATTCAATGTTTATGCTGTCATGCTTTTAAAACTGTTTATGTAGGTGCTTTACATAGGCTTTGTTTATAGTATTACATATATATCATTTTCTTTATTGATATTTTACCTACAAAATGGCCTACATAATGTTATTGTACACATAGATTTCTCACAAGTTGAACACTTTCATTCCTATCCAATGAAGACTTGGAAGGTTTTAAGTTATTACCATAAACAACCAGCATTAAATTCATTCTTTTTTAGCTAAATGTGTGTGTGGACCATAGCCTACTTCAAACTGCTTTGCTTAGATCCTAACCTCTACTGTATGAAGTCTTTGAAAATATATTTAGGTCTAGAAGAGTTATTGTGAGTGGAATTAATACCACTATAAATACAAAACCAAGCAAACAAACAAGCAGAATACTCTTTCACAACTCCCACCATATGAACCAGTATGAAATATCACCATCTACTAGGAAGTGGGCCTTGAGCAAGTCTGCCCAGTTTTTAACTGGAACTTTCTAGCATACAGACTATATTGTCTATTTAAGGTACTCAGTCTATGATGTTTGGGTATAGCATCCTAAAAAAAAAAGGAAGATTCTTAGAACATTAAATTCTCCACCTCTTTCTCATTAGTTGAGAAAATCCTTCAGAAGCATGATTTTCTTCCCTGGAGGTCCTGCTGTCTGATAAAGTTCTGTTGAAATTGCTGACAACATAGTGATCAGAGGGTGGAGAAATGACTCACTATTTAAGAGCACATGTTGTTCTATCTTGAGAACCAGAGTTCATATCCCAGCATGTAGTTTCCAAGACATAAAACAGGTGTCTCACAAAAATTTGGAAACCCAGGTCCAAGGTATCTTATACTCTGTTCGGACCTGCATGGGCCCCTTACACAAGTGTGTATACATACACTCACATCAAATTAATTAAAATAATAGTGTGATGAATGTGTCACTGAGCCCCAAAACATTTACTGTGTTCCAGCAGATCATCTAGGAAACTACTAGAGAGAAGAAATAGAGTTTAGCCAGACCACTCATGTCACAGTCTCATGCTTGTTCAGTATCTAATCCATACCATGGAGCTTCGTTTCTCCTGTATACTAAGCATATAATAAATCCTTGATAAGTTAATTAAGGGGGTAGCAGATATTTTATATAAGGTGAAAGGGGCTATTCCAATAGAGTTTGAAGCAGTATCTTTCTCACAAATGAGACAATTACAGAATTCTATCTCTACTAAGTACCATATATACATGTGATTCATGGGTGTGTGTGCACAAACAAGAACACACCTTGGAGGCATCCCTTTAAAGGAGAATAGATTTATAGAATAGATAAAGGATACAAAACAATGGAAGATATTTATAAAATGTTAATCCAAGGAGATGGTGGGTCATTTATTTTGATGTTTTTTTGTGTGGACATACATATGGGCGTTGCATAAGAGTGTGTAGGACTGAACACACATGTATGTATGTGCATGTAAGCCAAAAGTCAACATAGATTTCATTTATTGTGTGTGGCAGTCTCTCAATGAGATCTGGGGTTTCATGATTTTATTAAGATGGATACCCAGGGACTCCAGAAACTTGCATATCTCTTTTCTTCCACACCTCCCATTCACATACTTTAACCACTGATGTGGGTCATCACACCTAGTTTTGATGTGAATGTCAAAGACATTAAGGAATTCATGACTATGTGCCAAGTATGTTATCAGTTGAGCCATCTCCCCAGATCTGTGTTTGCTTTTAATTTCCATCACACAAATAGTTACCTCCTTTTTAAATTTTTGTCAAATCTTTGTCCATTTTTTTCTCCTCTGCTCTTGTCACTCTCCTTTACTCACTGGCTCTGCTTAAGGTGTCTGAGGACTATGAGGAGACTAGGCCATTAGTGAAGAAAGAGTTTCTCTGTTTGGAAAAACATTTTTCTCACCCTTCAATAAATGCTGCTAGAGCCCAGCAGGCAAACACACCCCAGGCTGTATGCTGAACACAAGTTGGATGCTCTTCCATAGACATTTAGGCTTGGCTTCCTTCCCTTGGCTATTAAGCTCTATTCCCACAAAATTACTACATGTCTGAGGTTTCTAAAACCCTTTGTGTAGATTTCAAACAGTTATTGTGTGGGATCCAGATTTTGACCTTGGTTAAGCAAGCTTCAAATCCTTCCAACCCTGCCCCTGGCAATAAAGCTCCAAGGGCACACAGTGAAAGCACAAGATAAGAATATCCTCACCAGCTTGGTGATCATTGGTCCAGGCCACTCACAGGGCAAACTCCCCATGAAGCAGCTCATTTTATCATCTTCATTAGCACTCTGGGTCAGACACTAGAGTCACCCTTATTAATCTTAGTTAACAGATAAAGACATGATAGCTTAAACAAATAAGAAATATGTTCAAATTCTTCAACCACGAGAAAGCCAGGTTTGAAAGCATGACAGCAAACTCTACCTTTGGCAAGGACAAAGACAAAGGAGAAAGGGCAAAAAAGAGAGACAGAGACCCATAAATACACACCTGTTCTCATAGCAGAAGAAAGTGAGAATTCAAAGATATTTTCTTACACACAAACAGGCAAGCACACAATCTGAACTGCAAGGAGAACTAGAAATAGTAAAAGGACAGGGCAGGAAGGCTTCCCTGCCTTGTGCTGGGCATATAATCAATAGAGATGCACTGTAGAGCAGAGATTTCTCTCGTCTCAAAGTGAGGAGCAAAGGCTAAGAAAACCAGCAACTTCAGGTTCTCTCCTTAGCTAGGGCAATGGTGTATAGGCAACAGTCTGTAGTCTATAGGTCTATAGGTGTCAGAACCCAAGATATCAATTTATGAATATTATTATTGCTTGTAGAGAGTTTGACTTAAAAAAATAGTGGATGAAGACCTAGTAGAAAGGAAGGTGCTCAGAGTGAGCACCTCCACGTGTGACTTCAGAGCACCGTGAGAAAGGAGTTTAGAGAAAAACACTGAGAGACAGATGTTTTCCCCAGAACACAGAGAACAAACTGTCATTACAACACTAGCTGCAGGAAGCCTGTCATGAAAGAGAAGGGAGGGAGGCAGGACAGTTTCCTGGGGCAGTTTACTTAGGAAGGCATTCTAGCCAAATGGACCAAAATCAATGTAGGGATCAATAATGACTAGTCCTGAAAAGCCCCTGGCAGGGACCAAACACGTCCTCTTTTCTCTCCCTTCACTGTCAGGCCTCCCGTTCAATCATTCCAACATGAAATTCTCTACATCAGATTATCTGTGCACTTTGTCTGAATAAAGTCATTTATTTTTTTTTAATTTTGTGTTGTTTATTGGAAAATGTATGAACCCTGGGATAATTACATAAATGATGGATGTAGTGATATAGCTAAGATGATGCCTTTATGTGAGAATTATATATATATATATATATATATATATATATATATATATATATTGAAAAAGTGTGTATGTGTGTGTCTGTGTAGATGATAAATGAATAAATGGGGTGTGTGTGTGTGTGTGTGTGTGTGTGTGTGTGTGCGTGTGTGCGTGTGTTGAGTGTCGATTCATTTTACCCTGAGGATTGTCATAGAAATGAACCTGGAAGCCTATGTCATCTGGTTCTTGAGAATGAATACTACACTACACTACACTACACTACACTACACTACACTACACTACACTACACATAAAGCCCACTGAACTTATATATGTGCACATGTCTCTCATTTGCTCTGTCTTTAAAACAATTGGATATGTGCAGTGCAATAATGCAGTGTCATTCAACTTTCACCCTGATACTGCTAATTTTTACCAGATTTCAAATGAAATTTGATAAATAAGATACCCAAATGGAATAGTATTCTGACCAAACACACCCTGTGTGTTACTGGTTCTAGCACCTTAGATTGTACATTTTGACTTCATAATGATATTTGTTTATTTCAAAGGAAAAAGTTAAAATATTTTCTCAATCTGTTTAATAACATCAATATATCTTGACCATGATTAAAAAAAGTTAAAGTATTATAAATGGAACATGATTAGTATTCTTTGTTTTTATTTTATTTTATGCATATTGGTATTTTGAATGTATGTATACTCATGAACTACATGCTTATCTGGTGACCATGGAATCCAGAAGAGGGGATAAAAATCCCTGAACCTAGAATCACACATGTTTTTGAGCATCCATATTGGTGCCAGAAACTGAGTCCAGGTCCTTTGTGAGAGCAGCACGAGATCTTAACAACTGAGATATTTCACTAGTCCCATGGTTGTTTTTATATCCAATTTGTCTAGCCTATAGTAAACATGTTACTGGCTGATTCATTAATACTGGAAGAAAACTACCATGATGAATTTCTTTAAAAATCTTTTATACAAGTAACAACAGAATCTAGTACACATCATAGCAAAAGGTATCCCAAACTGATAAAGTAGGAATGTGTGTGTTTGTTTGTATATGAGAAATAGATGATAAATAGGTAGGTAGGTAGGTAGGTAGATAGATAGATAGATAGATAGATAGATAGATAGATAGACAGACAGACAGATGCATGTTTATACTTCTTTAGTTTTGTGCTTTATATTTGATATAAAGGCAGGCTGGGCATATAATCTTATCTATGTAAACTAAAACCCCATAAATGTGTCTATGAAGTTTATGTGCCCTGAAAAGAAAGCACATATGAACACTGTAGACAATGTAAAGCCCCCTGATGACTTTACTAGATGTGGTAGGATAGATCCTCAGAGAAACCAAATACATCAAAGAACAAACCACTTTAATGCAAGCATAAACTGGATGGATTGGCTGAATAATGCCTCTCTCTAAAACTTATAGGGGTACCAAGAGTATGTTGGATGCTATTAATTATTACAAACATTACTATGATTACAGGTCTGTCCATGGTTCCATCTAAGATGTTTCTGAATTCTGAAAAGAGATAAACCTGGTGCTCATCTCATCTATTTTCTCCCCACCTTTTCCCATAGCTCCCCAATCCTCTTCTTTCCTTACACACAGTCTCTAAGACAGGGAGATTTCTCTGCCATTGGGAATAACATTTCTGTCATGCTTTAGGCTCAATTTATTCATTCATCCAGTCATTCATTTATTCATCTGTTTCGTATCTATGCCAAAAAAATTATAGCATTGAGAAGAATTCTATAATGACTTGACAGACCACTTCTACTCTAAAGACTCCAAAAAAGATCAATCTTCCTTTGTGTAATTCTGCAGGTCAGGATTATAAATTCAGTGTGTAAAGATTTTGCATTTGTTGAAATAAAATAATAAAGAGGATAGTGGAAATTATGGTGCAAATTCTGTACTCAGCAAAATATGTTTGAGTAAGAGAAAAGAATTCTTGCTTAGGCTGCTACTAGATTTAACAAATATGCATTTCAGTTTTAGTGAAAACGATTTTTTTCAAAAAACTTAATATTATTCATGATTATTTATTTGCTCCCTGAGCCATTACTTTTGGTTCTGGCCATGAAGTAGGTCAATATTCTCCAAGTATATGATGAGATATGGCCAATTGTGAGATAGAAGCCTACCCTAAGTCATTTCACCACAGCTCACTTTCTCTCTTCCACTCCTGCTCCAAGTTAAGCACACACTGGGTCACAGATGAGAACTGTAGGAATGTTAGTAATGAGGTGGGGCCAACAGAGCCAGCAACTGGAGTCAGAAGTAACTAGTGCTAACTAGCCACACACACAAATAGAATGAATGGAAAAAACTCATATAACAACTCCCCAAAAAACTGGATACATAGGCTCAGAATGGCCACCAAACTGAATTATGATGTTGAGAGAGAGCTATGACGAGCTATCTATTTCAGAGGCTTTAGAGTGAGGGTGTACCATCAAGCATGTTGCTAATTTCTATTGCTATGATTCCACAAATCTGTTGTGGCAAGAAGTGAGAATCAAATGCCAAGACAATGACAAACAACACAGAAATAAATCCTTTAAGCAATTTAACCTGTAGGCAATCTTAACTTTTATTATTTCTAATTTTTTTCTCTTCATGATTCTTTAAAATCTTCTGTAGGAATTCCTTGTGAAAATAAAAATTAACCTTTCCAAGTATTTTTTTGTTTCTAACTGCCTTAGGTTGGTGTTTTGCATTTATTTCCCCATAACAAATAGGGAGATGGAAACATCTCATCATCCAGTTTCTTTCAACATTAATCCCTTTCCATCCTTTGCTCACTACCGGATTTTTTTTTTAACAAATTAAGTACATCAGCATTTTCCCACTTCCATGTAGTCTTTCTCTAATCTCTTATGATTTGCATCCTCAAAGGTACATTTTCAGAAGCACCTCTACTCCCTTCTTCAGTTCCATTCTCTTTCTCACATAGCTCTCATCTTTTCCAACAGCACTTGGTGTTGTTTATAATGTGTCGCTACATTTTTTTTGAAGCATCACCTATACTTCTGTGTTGTTCTGGGCCATTTTAAAATTCCCCTTTTGTTTGACTATCTCCATCACAGAAAGTGCACATTCAGAAAGAGTGTGAAATTTACTAGATTGGTGCATTTAGGACTGGAAGGGGTATTTATCTAATTGCAGATCTCTAACATGCCACGATTCCATTGTGGCTTGATAGTGCTGCTGCCAAGATCACCATAATTTCCTGACAATCACAGGAGAAAGGGCTCAGCCAGGTCAGAACTCCAAATATAAAGCTTTGTTATCTAGCAGAGCAGATGGTGAAATTTGTCAGTTTCTCTAGGAAAAGAGCCCCATCTGTCCATTTGTTTTGGCAGCTTTCGATGTGACATGGAAAGACTGATAATAGATAAATAAATAAATAAATAAATAAATAAATAAATAAATAAATAAAGGATCTTTATTTGCCCTAGGTTTGATCTTGGGCTCTGATCTGATTACCTCAGTGAGACAGACCCAATTGCTGTAAGCCTTTGAGTAATGAATGTGTAGTCAAGAATACCAGGTAACTTACGTGTTTCTCACTACCCTGCTTTGAGCTAAAGGCCTACCCCTGTTCTCTTCTCTTCCAGGTCTATTTTGCTTATTATTGATCCTAAAGGTAACAGTGTCTGAGTATTCAGTAGTTCTGTTCTCCTTCCACTTCTCTCCTGTCAAGTTGCTTGTTAAACATTTCAGAAAGGGTGACTCCAAATCTCTTCCTCAAGACCCTGTTCTCTGTTGCCTAGCAGCTTGAAGACCATCTTGTTTCAAGCATTGCCAGATATGCTACCTTTTGTTCAGCCTCAGCACTTAGAGGACACCTGCAATTCCATTTGATGGTGAACTATACAGGAATATATTTGATGAGATGAATGAGTCTTCACTGGTTTCTCATTGCCTTATCAAGAACACGATTGCTGCATGTTTTGATACATTCTGTGAAGGAAGTTCTGGATTAATAACATGAATGTGAAACAAAACTCATCCTCATTTCGAAGCATCCATAAGCAATACCTTATCACTTCACTATTATCACACCACAGAGGAGGAAAAGAGATGTCAAAATCACATGTGTGTGATTCTTTATTCAGCCACTGAAGTGAATATAGGCTTGGAGTGAACGATTTAGTTTCTTTGAGCCTTCCTAATGATAAAAGTTAAAATATAAACATTAAAAGAAAAAATACAGAAATGTTTTGCTGAATATTAATTGTAAGTATTGCATAGTGTTGTAAAATGTCCCAACTCTATCCATCCATATATTCACTCCTTTTAATTTTTTCTCTTCTAATTTCTCTAAAACTATGCTGCCAACATTATTTAACCCCTGCAGAAATGTCAGGAGGTGGGCAATTTAACACCTCTACTTTACAGGTAAAGAAGTCAAGAAACACAAGTGACTTTTAACTTCAAAAATAAATTCTACATGATATTGGACCAGAGCCCATACAATAAACCATCTACGGTCTTACCTAGCAATCTTCTGGAGAAGATCATTTATAGGTCCATATATTATATAACATGTTAAGCCACAGGGTTCTGTGAACCTATGGAAGGAGCTGTTGCTGAAATAATAGACAAATGTGTCTACCTGTCCCAGGCTGCCCCCGTCTCCCCTTGCCAAGCTATTTCAGAAGAAAATGCCTATCTGCATCAATGGCAAGTGGAATGAACTAAATACATATTCATATATATTTATTTTCAATGGTGGGATAATAGTATTTGTGACGCAGATCCCCCTTGTGTTATAGGTGATCTCTTTCCCACTGAACTACAATCCCCGTCCCCTAACAAATACCTGTTGACTTGAAAATTAGGATGTAGTAAGGAAAACCTGCTCAGAAATATGTTTTCAAAAACGTGAAAAACATGGCATGAAAGGAGAATTTTCAGATAAGGAAAAATGAGCAATACAAGTAATTCAATGAAAGCATGCTTCACTGAAAACTCTGAGTCAACATCTTAAGAACCACGTAATAATTTCTTTATTAGAAAAGAAAATACATAATGGAGAAGCTTGTAATGTTAATTGTGGTTGAAGTGGTTGCAATTGATGAAAAGGAACTAATCAGAAATGTCTGGATGTGTTGTAGAAGAGTTACAAAATGAATTATAATTGCAGGTGTGGATAGAAATTAATGCATTATAAACAGCCTGTAGAGGGTGAATAATTGTTTTCTCACTTGGAGGGGTAGACTGCAGTCATATCTATAACTATAATACTAATTGAAGGAAGTCGAATGCACACTGGAAGTTGATGGATGAAAAACTGGATAGAAGAAATCAAATACATAGGTTATAATTAATATCATTAATTACCTAGGTCAAACTTCGGGAGAAAATCATGTACAAATATATTTTAGAAATGATAGGCCTGCCTCTAACAGTAAGACTGTTCAAATAAAGAACATTATTGAAGATAAACCATCTAAAAGTGGGGAGGGTTTTTCTGTATTGGTTAGGTTACACAGACTATTACTGCAGAGTTCTACTTTATTACAACTATGTCCTCTCACTGGGAGATATGATATATCCCACAGAGTTTAATCATAGTTAAAAAGACACTTAAAGGAAAAATTCTAAATAAATGGTCACATATGCTTTGTGTGTATGTGTCTGTGTGTATGTGTGTGCATGTGCATGTGTGTATGTGTGTGTGCACATGAGTGTGTGTGTGTGTGTGTGTGTGTGTGTGTGTGTGTACCCATAATTAGTGTTAAGGTGAGACAGCCCAGTGGTGTGCATCCTGAAAAAGAAATGAGAACTTGGAAGAAATATTTCTAAATAAAGTGCTAATAATGCAAGACCTTCTTCCAACACCATATGACATATGTTAGCTAGATGATGACAGACAGGGAGGTCGAGCTAACAGGAGAGACTCTTGTTTGGTCTGGCAATCATTAACATTCTCACAAGAACAAGGAAAGAGAAACTGACATAAAGGATTCTGACATTTAGCCACCTGGCAAAAGAAAGGAAATGTCATTTCACACTCTGAGTTTATCTGTGTATGAAAATCTTGATGTAGAAATCTTGGAGGTGTTTTTGATTCTTCTATCAAGGTGGGTATCTTTGTTAAAGATCCTACTTGGGGGAGGGTGCTCTGCACTTAACACTTGCAGAGATCCAGAGTTCAGTTCCCAGGAACCACATAGTGACTCACAACCATCTGTAATAGGATCCGAAGCCCTCTTCTAGTGAAGAAAAGCAAATCCTCCTGAATGTATCAAGGAATATGAGAGGTGAGAGGCATCACCAAAAATACTGAAACTTTCTTTATTTGAGTGGAAATCTAGAGCATTAATTTCATAAGTTGCTGATGACGTACTCTGTGCTGTTGTTCAGTATTAACGTTTTAGTATTAACATTTAGGAAATATGAAATCCCTTAGAAATCTTTCCCTAAGATAGGAGTTATAGGTAAATTAAGTAAGAGTAGCACAGGGATTTTGTATGTTCACAAGTTTACCAGTTAGCCTCAGAAATACCCAATCAAGGGTTTTGAGAATTACTGGTCTGATCTTGTTCCAGCCTTTCATCTCTATGACAGAATACCTGAACAAGCAGACTGGCCACCAGATTAAGGAGATCCAGTCTACAGTCAGTTGGCTGAAGTGTTTCTAACTCTTGTCAGTTAAAGACAAGGTAAAACACTGGAAAACAGCTGCTTACCTCACAGCAGAGGAAGAATAGAGGGAAGGAGAAGGGTCCAAGAATAAAATACACCAACCAAAGACACACACTCAAAGATCCATTTCTCCAAGCAAGTCCACAAATGAAGGTGTTTTAATCACCTCCCAATAGGATCAGAACCTAGAGAGTAAGCCCTCAGTGTATGAGCTGTTATAGGGAACCGTTCATCTCCAAGATATACAACCTTTAGTCAAACTTAGCAGAGAATAATATGAAGATGTTTTTCAAGATGTTACTAAAGAGATTCTGATGAAGGGCATAAGGCAGAAGAGGTCAAAGGTCACTAGGAGGTAATCTTATCTCATAATCTCATCTGAAATGCAATTATAAGAAATTGAATATTTTTTAAAAAACTTATTTGGGACAAATACCACAAAAGTAAGAAAAGTACAGTAGAAATCTGAAATTTAAGGTTGATGTTACATGTTTTGAATCTTTCTTAAACATTTCCTGTGAATTAAGACCCTACACTAAGTAGACTTTCATGAATTAATACAGAATTAACCTGGAAGACTTAAATGCTACTTGAACTGAGTCTACATGTACTAGGGCTACCATGGGTGTCACAAGTTGGAATTTATATAAATGCCATAAAAGCACGTGGTTGTATGTGACAGACCTCCTCCTTCTTTGTTCCAAAGTCATTTTACCACTGGTTTGTATGTTTAAAAGCACTGGGAGCTATGAAGTAGGACGATCATATCTTAAGTGTCTATATTGTTTATTGCTACACAGATTAACAATGTGGATGCTGACAGAGTTATGAGGTCTGGACTAGGAATTTTAAAAATGTAGATTTACAAATTTAACAGTGAGACCAAGCAGCCTTTCAGTTCTCTCCCAAGGGAGACTAAACGCTCCTCTTTTGTTCTTTGAATTCTTATAGCCTCACTTTAAAAGGTTTAAATAAATAAATAAATAAATAAATAAATAAATAAATAGTACTTAATGAAATCCATTGGATTTCAAGCACATTTGGAAAATTTATCAGTACTGTGGCTCAGAAATGTAGTTAAGGGATCTGAGAGGTAACCAAACATGATACCCTTGGCTGTGTACACAGAGAGAGACCATGGGGCTGGCAAAATCAATGATACCCCAGACTATAATAAAAGACAAACTGGGCATATCTCCCCTCTTGCATTCCTGAAATGCAGCTGAAAGTTAAACTGTGCTTCCTGTTTGGTTGTTAATGGTTACAACCGCTTCTATCAGCTTTCTTTGCAATTCCTAGTGTTTAAATTTTAACTTGTTTATCTTTAAAGATTTCTCCACTGCTCACAGAATATCTGTCCTCGAACCATCACTTTCAAACAGATGTTCTTGTTTTTGAATTTTGCACATAATTATTCCTACCAAAGAAGTGAATTATTAAGAATTTTCCTTTCTCTCTCTCTTTCTCCAGGTCTCCCCATTCCCCTCTCCTTTAATCCTCTACCCCTCTGTCTGTCTGTCTGTTTCTCTGCTTCTGTCACAACATATACACACACAGACATGAGTGTGCAAACACATGTACACATACATGTAACTGTCTTTCCCTCTTTCCTTCCTTCATTTTAAATTACTGAGAGCTCACACACACCTTCTCTTGTTAATGAAACAAAAGTTAACATACATACTGACAGAAATGAACCCAGACTCTAACAACAATGAAAAAGAAAATACACAATGCTAGTCAGTGCACTATCATTACAGAACAAAAACAACAGTGTCTGGCAGTACAGACTATTGGAGTGAGTCAGGTCCTGGGTTCCATCTCCAGCAACAGCAGCACCTCAACCAATGTAACTAAAAGAAAACGGTTGGCAGAGATATGGAAATCCATTCCACTATCTGGGAGAATGCAAGTGCGTAATAGCTAAGAAAGATACAGAAATACCTCAAAAATTATAAATATAACTAATACATTATCCAACTAACCAATTAAAAGGACATTTATCCAAATATACTAAAATAAGAATATCAAAAAAATCTATATTTACTCTATTTTTACTCTAGTACCATTTACTCATATTTACCGTAGTACCATTCACAAGATGCTGTGCATCTAAACAATCAAATATCCCTAATGGATTAACAGTTACAAACATGATTTATGTGGGACAAAAGTGATCCTAGGTCAATAAAGTACTTGTTAA
This sequence comes from Rhabdomys pumilio, assembly GCA_030674055.1. NCBI lineage: Eukaryota > Metazoa > Chordata > Mammalia > Rodentia > Muridae > Rhabdomys > Rhabdomys pumilio. Next base: position 73,902,195 of record JANHMN010000010.1, on the reverse strand, counting down.
TCAAGCATGAGACCTGGAAATCCATCTCCAAAAGCCAAATACATGAAAAGGAGGAAATTAGTACACCGTTTGCAATCCCAACTCTGGAGAAGCAGAGACTCAGGGATGCTTGAGACTCACTAGTCATTCTAGTCTACATGCCAAGTTCCAGGTCAGTGAAAGACCCTGTCAGAAAGAAAAGAAGATAGAGGATTGACACCTGAGATTGTCCTCCCTCTCCTCTCCCTACTCTGTTACACACACACACACACACACACACACACACACACACCCACACACTTGTTATCACACACATACTTGTGAACATACACAAATATACACAAGAAAGTGGTATATAACCAACAGTGTGCAATTCATCTCATAGTTGGTATATTTTGCATTATGTGGCAAGTATTTTGTTATGCTCAATGAAATAGGCCTCTCACAGGAAGACAGTATATGAGTTCACTTACATGAGGTATATAGAATACTGTGCCTCATAGAAACAAACAAGCAGAAACAAAACAGTGGTTACCAGACTGTGGGAACAGGAAGAAACTTTGCTTATGCAACAGCTGTAAATCTACATTATAAAAAATGAATAATTCCTAGAGATATACTCTATACCACCATGGTAACAAATAATCCTGTTTTAGACAAATCATATTTTCTAAGGCAGTGGGTCTCTTGTTAATTCTTCTAGAATAATAAAATGAAAAACGATGAAAAGGAAAAGAATATCTCTTTTCCTGCATTAGATTACTTAGCTGGCTGGATGACATTTTATTGTTTCCTAAACTATCTCTGTTCCCTAGCAATTCTTCCTAAGAATTTGTAAGACTTTTGTAAGGCTTAGAAAAATAGAAAAAGAAGATTTAACAGTGGAGAGGGAGAGAGAGAGAGAGAGAGAGAGAGAGAGAGAGAGAGAGAGAGAGAGAGAGATTTGAAAATCAAAGACCATAAGTACTGCTTGATGGAAAATGTGCATGCAAAATTCTTTCCTATTGCTTAGATTATAGTTTCCAATGCACATGCATTGAAAACTATAGAAATTATTTGAAATTATAGAAAACTAGAAATTATTTGTTCTTGAGAATATCCAAAATAAATTTCCTTGAATTTTTTTATTTATTTTTATTGATGTATATTACTGTTTATTGAAAGTCTGAAAGTTTGTATGTATAACACATGTATTATTAGTTCCCAAGGAGGCCAGAAAAGGGTGTGGGTGCCTTGGACCTAATAAGACAGATGATTGTGAGCTGCCACGCAGAGCTGGGAACCACATCCAGGTCTCCACGACAGCAGCCAGTGCTTCTAATCGCTGGGCTGCCCCTGAAGCCTCGGTCTTAGGCTCTGTATTACTGGAAGGGGATCTTGACTTTTACTTGATGCGCAGCATTAATACACCATTCATTTTGCTTTTGGAATATCTGCAATACTTTATTTTTCCAGTTAGGTTGTTACTTTCCTACTGTTGATTTTGTATGAACATGAAAACTGTACTCACCCTTTCCCTGGAAATAACAGTATCGATTTTTCTGTTAGTTAAAAATCTTTTATATATTTTTTGTCGTGAAAAACTACAGGAAAGTGTTGTTTCAAGAAGTGTCACTAGGGGGCACTTTGTAAAAAATTTCTCACTGCAGAAGAAGCAGCTTTTCCCTAAATGGTTCTTAAATAGCTCAAATCTCCCACGGTCTAATTTATAGCCAAGGGAGAATTTACGTCCTTTAGGGCATAATGCATTATACCAAGAAATAATTAACATGGAAAGAAATGCATATAAATCTGCTTAAGTTAGCAAATTGTGTAAAGTAAAATAATCCTATATAAACAATGACCTACAAAACAAGAGGGTGTGTTGGGATTCAGAATTAGAATATTAGCATGCACGAGTGAGATTTAACCCCAGAGAACCTACACGGTGGTTTGCCACATTTGCTTAGGAAAAGAATTGTGCTGGGAGAGCATTACTCTAAGAATCAAACAAAGGAGTGTGAGCCTTGGTTTAAAGTGTGGTTAAAACACACATGGGCATTTTATTTTAATTGTAGTGAGCTTATTTCCAAATATTAAGATTCAAAGGCTTATTACCTGGCCAACAAATCCTCTTTGTCCTCAAGCAGCAGCTACCCCTAGAGCGGATTGTTGGGGAACATTCTTGATGCTTCTTTTCATGGCTAATCTGCCTTCAGTTCAACTGTGCAAGACAGTCTGATTCCAAAGGAAGCCCTTGCAGAGGCTTTCATGGAACTGAAAGTATCTGTGACATCTTCAGTGTCACCCCTGAGTGGCTAAGTTGTATATTTGAACCTCTCTAAAATCCAGCTTGCAATTGATGTCCACCCACACTTAGGGTTAGGACAGTGCTGAGCATGATTCAATGGTGCACTGAGTGGTGTACCAAATAACCAAGGATGCCAATTTTACCCAGTGATTCTCAAATATTCTAATGTACTTGAAATCACCTAGAATCTTATTAACATGCAGATTGTGGCTCACAGGACCTGGAGTCTTGACCTTGGAGTCTTCAAGAAGCCAAGGAGATGCTGCTATGGTAATCATGGGCACTATACTTTACAATGCCAAGCAATATTCCTGGGAACAAACTTATTCATATATTTCATTTCTAGTGAGTGACTGAGCTGTACATCATGGCCTTTAGTTGCATGTCTTTGATCAGAAATTTTTAATATATTATATATAAGTGATAAATCAACTAATGATTAAACAATAAGTCAAGATGATATTGATTGTGTGGTTTGATCCCAAACTACCTAGATGGTTTAGTTTGAAGACCATGAAGAAGAGCATACACTAAATAAGCCTTTGAACAAACATTTAAAGATCCCAAAACTTGGCTCTATAAATGCTGAATAAAGAAAAACAAAACAACATTTTCTTCTGAAGTCATGTTAATTGAAATCTGATGACAGCTTCCTCAAAATTTAAAAGACTTACTTTTTAAAAATCGGGGCAGGGGGACAAAACTAATTCAGTTTCTTGACAAATGCTCATGTTTCCAAAATATTTTAGGTTTCCCAATTATCTTTCCTAATTCCTGATATGCAAGAAAATAGCTATTTTAACAAACGAGACGATAGTGTGCACAAAGTTAAGAAACACACAAGGTAAATAGCCTTCATAATGTCAAAAATAAGGTGTGATTTCCATTCAGTCCAAATTCTTATCAATCATTTAGGACAGTTAGATGAGAAAAGTATTAACCTAGACGATGTAACAAAACCTCAGAAATTGATTGGTAGTGGGGACAACCTTGATATTTGTCATGATCAGGTAAAAAAAGAAAGCATGAATCCAAGTCTTAAACCCTAGTAAGAACTGAAATGCTCTTTGAAATACGTTACAGCGCCAAAAATAAGCTACTAAGAATCTTAAGATGGTACAAACTAGAAGGTAAATAATGAATGGGTAATTCTCTGTGACTAGGTCTTGATTGACTATCTGTTCTTATGTTAATAGACCATGTCTACAGGCCAACTCTAGCCAATGTTAGCAACTATATTGTAAAAATATTATTGCAGCTGACAGTACTGCAATGCTGCAGGATGCCAGAAGCTACTTTTCATGCTTCAGATATAACTGCACCTGATATTTTTGACATCAATATTAGTTCATAATATTTATTTATTATACATGTTCAGAAGCTTTATGTATCTTGTCTAGGATCAAAATTGTGACCCAATCTTGGGAGACTAATTTTGAATTCATCTCTGCCTCATTCTAAAATTTTCCTTTTTAACTAACTTAATCCAATTAGTTTTTGACAATCGGCTATTTTGTTCAAAATTAGTTCATTTTAGTTTAAAATTTACTTCAAAACTAGAACCTAAGGCTCAGGAAATATGAATATACTTAAAGGATAATTTAGTCTTTATGACCTGGATCATATCTGTGTGTCAACTTAATAGTTCCTAGCTTCTCATTACCCCTGAACCCTAACGGCAGCATACTTCTCACCACTGTATACACCTAGTAACTCCATAGTCCCTTGTAACACATGATTACACTATACCCCTAATCACCCATACCTCTAGTAATGCTAAACTTCTGAAACTTAAAACAAAACAAAAAATCACTAGTGTAGAACTATTAGAGCCACAATTTCTCTGTGTAGAGAATACTTATTTACTCAAAAAAAATGAGGATATCATTTTTTATAATTCAAAACTATATGCTTCTGAATAAGAAAATTATCTTCATTTAAAGTAATTAAGAGTGTTTTAATAATGATGATTTCCCTGGGGTGGGGACACCAATTATAGTACACAGAAATAATTTTCTTCTAATTATAAACACTTTGATCCAGAGAAACAAAGAAAAGGGTATATCATGTAATAATAAAAGGTAAGGAGATATGTAAAATACTCATTTAGTTTTAGATGAATTTCATATTTTTCCTTTACTATGGCTCAACCTTGATAAAGTTATAAATTTGCATTTCTGTACAAACTTTGTCATTGCTTGCATCATGCTACATAGTCGTTGGTGTTATTGTAAGCTTCCAATTAGGTTCAAATTCTGGTGGTAGAACTAATTTATCAGCACAGTCACCACCACCAGCGTTATCCTCACCACCACTTTTATAGTTACATTTCACATAATACCACCCCTATCATCCAGATGCACAAAGAGAATAAGACAAATTACTTCATCACCTTGTCTTTCAAATAAGCACTAGTTTCCTTGGACACTATTAATCACAGGTTCTGCTGTTTCCAGGGTGACTTGCCTCACCTCATTTATGAGGCTTGTTTTGTAATTTGGTTCTGTTGGCTCTCCACATAGATTCCCAGGTGAATAGTCTTCTTTATGTATTGGCTGGGAGCACAGAGCCTGGGACATGGTAGATATTGATTAAAACTGAGCAGGTTTCAGCAAGATGGCTCAGCAGGTAAAGGTGTTTGCTGCCATTGCTAAAGAGCTGAGTTCAATCTCACAATCTCACAAAATGGAAAGAGAGAACTGACCCCTGTAAATTCTCCTCTGACAACTATAAATGCCATGCCATGTACGCACTAAGTGTCTGAATGCAAATTTTAAAAATGAATAATTGTATCCACATATTCGAATATTGCTTTTAGTAAAAGGGCCAATTTAAACTGGACACACAGCTCAGTGGGAGCTGAAATCAAGAGCCAATGCTCAGTCTTAGCCACTGTTCATTACTGCTTTCTGCTGGGCTGAAAAATGTCATATTCTATAAAATGTATCAAGTCCTTATAATTAAAATGTCATTGAGCCCCCTACCAGACCATGTTATGCTAGCTTGGTATTTGAAAGCACTACAATTCATTATGCCAACTGCTGATAAAGTTCCAGGCTATGGGGCATCTGCCGAAAATGATGGGAAATAAAAAATCTGTCATTCCCTGAAAGGGAGCTGCTATGCTACAAAAACTGAATTCCAGGCAAAAACTCACCAGATGCTTTGTGGACTAAAGGATTGAGTTCTAGTTCCTTGGGGACCTGAGCAGATGGGACTCCCTGAGCTCAATCTGAAAGAGGAGGGTCTATGGCAGGAAGTCTAGTTTCTGCCCCAATTGTTCTTTCCTGGTCCCCAAGGCTACAATTTACCGAAGTTAACTCACTCTTAAGCAACATTCCAGCACAATGCTTCATGGAAGTCTAGAAAACACATCCAAATGTTTCCTGTGAGTTCCTCTTAGTATATGTGGCTACATAATACAGAGAAGTATGGCAAATGTTTTAGCTATGTAAATCTTTAGATGAAGAAGGCACATGATGACCAAAGTAGGAAAGGTGCTGTTCAACCATAAATCTTCCTTTTCTAAACTCCTGCAAATCTAGGCTGCCCTTTGCCTTTTTCCCTATAAAGATTCTTTGACTCTTATTTTATCTAATATCAAGTTTATTAGAGGTCTGCAATTGGAAGAAAAGACATGAGAAAGCACTGTATTATGGACAGAATACAGAACTGAAACTAATGGTAAGGGTCCTGTGGTTGAATTTGTCAGGTTCTAACATTAGATAGTTAGTGACTGGATTCTGCTAGGTCAGTTACCTAACATATAAAATCACCATGTCTTTCTTAGTCTGATAGAGACAATATTAGTGTTTAACTACTGTCACACTCTGAATGTTATCATTGGATACAAGAATCAAAAAATGAGTATATGCTTCTGTTTGATTTCATTTAATAATGTCAATACTAAAAAAAAAAAAAATTCAGAAACTTACTTTCTTCTCTCATAACTTGCTGGTGTATAGGGAATAATGAATATCAAATGATTACACTCAATTTTTTTACTAAATGTAAATTATAGTTTTAGTGTCCCTTGTGTCTTCAGAAACATAACTGGTAGGAAATTCATAAGCTACTATAAACAATGTAGGAAAGAAACATGTAAGTCCTTGATAACCACCCGTCTTTGCTCTGGAACTTGCCGGCTCCCTCCATCCTCATTTGTAACTGAGGGAAATCAGATAGTACATAAGAATTTGCAAAAATTCTTTTATATTTCCACAAACATTTGCTTGAATTAAAAAAATTAAATAAATAAATAAACAAAGGATAGTGCTATAGTCTGTGCTTAAAAATTACATGGAGAAAACTTGGTTTTAGATCTGTAAATATATGGCAGGCCAATTTAGCTGCTATCTGAGCTAAACCAGACTCTCTGAAGCAGTAAACCGAGACTTGGTTCTTGGAAAGCAGCCCAAAGTCACTAGAGAGTCGTCATTTATTCTCAGAAAGATGAGCATAGAGGAAATTTAACCTGAATATACACTACAGTTATTGTAAGAAGGTACCTGATCCATGACTTCAATTGTTCCAGCTGAACCACCAAAATGACATCTAGTGAACATCTGATCTAACATGGAAGTACTTACTATGGAAAGGAATCTGCAGCTATGGTGACAATCAGTGTATCAGGCAGGTCAAGCATAAGTGTCCATTAAGCTTCCTCTATATTTTCCTATAAGTAATTAATCATGCATGTATTAACAATACATCTTAAAATAGCTCATTTAACCCGTGTTATCCAAATTAGTAGAATATTAACAAAAAATCATATGGTAATATATGATGTGTGTGAGAAAGTCTTAGGAAAGGTAGAGAGGAAAGAACAAGCCTTCCCTGCCGTCAAGGAAAAGCATGTGAGAGGTAGTCTGAATGGACTGTACAATGTTCCCAGGAAGCCTGCAGAAGATGAGCACAGAACGTGAGAGGAATGTAAGATGGGACTCGAGTACTGCGGTTGACAGACATCACTGAGCGTCCCCTGCAGATTCCTGCCACTGCCATTTTTTCAACATGTCAGAAAAAGAACCTTATTTCAGAATAGGAAAAATAACCTAAAATTTAAGATCTACGGTGGATTTTTGTTCTTATATGTAGTGGTATCCATTTCTGTGCAGGAAGGCTACTGGAAGGGAATTAGAGCAGCTGGGCTGACCAAGGACAAAAATAAGCCTTACAATTTTAGGACATCCTCCATGGTCCAAAAACACAGAGGAACTGAGGAGTCTTTGTATAAAGGAAGCACTTCCCTCAGCAGTGTGAAAGCCAGGGTGTGGCCTCTGTATCACTCAGAAGGGACCTCCCCCCACACACACCCAACAACCCATTCCAACCTTCATTCAGGAAGAGACCATTTTCTTTTGCAATGTGAGGGAAAATTCTCTTATAAAACAGGATATTTCCTGAGCCTCTTACAGATTTCTAGCGATAAAGGTCTCCACGTGTAATTACAGGCAGAACTGGCCTAATTAGGTTGATGAAATTTTCAGTAGGGATTTAATTCCCTCTAGCATTTCACTCATTTCTTTTTTCGAAAGAATCTTTCCTCAGGCTCATTCCAAGCCATTCTTCGAGGGAGCATTTTAAATTACCTCACACAGGCACAGTCTGCACTGCAGCCACTGATTAGAAAGCCTCCAGCAGGCACACATGTCTGAAAACACACTTCAGATAAAGCCTTCTGCGGTGGTTTATTCACACACACAATCCTTTCCCTTTCTTTAGCTTCATTTCCTAACCGTGCTAAATAATGTCCACTCAGCAGGAGGGGAACAGATGTTGCAGAGTGTTTTGTGGACACAAAAGAAATTAAGAAATGCAAAATGCAGGCTGAGTTAAGGGCAGATAGGATGGATGGAAAGAGCACCTCGGTCGGTCACTGGCTCTGATCGGTTCCTTATTACCCAGGTCCTCTTGGTCAAAATATTTGAGTAAAACATGAATTGGTGAGGTTTTCACCTGTCTCTGGTGATTGAAAGCTGCCTCTAATGATCAGGCTAAGAGTAAAGTACAATACTCGTATTCAAGAAAATTCACTTCAAGTGCTCCACAAATGGACCCCAAACAGATGCCAAGTTAATTCTTTTTTTTTTGTGGCTCTCAAACTTTATTTGTAACAGTTACTCAGACACATTTTAATAGAAAAAAATAAGTTTAAAATTATCAAACATCCTTAGGAATTATATTTCAGCTTTAAATGATGCTTCCAAAAATTTGAAGACTATAAACAAGAATTCCTGCCAAAGAAGAATCTGTGGAGGTTTTGCTGCAAGAAGACTTCGAAGAGTCTTTTCCAAGGCCTGTGTCTGTTTTTACAGGAATGAGCAGTGTAAACTGCCACCTCATTGTTTACAGTTTCCCTTTGCCTTTCCTAAATCCTATGTCTATGGTAGTCGTTTTTCTCCAAAGACTTTTTGAACTGTTTGTGACTAAATTTAAACATGACACCAAATTATTTTCTCTGTGGCCTGTTCATGATTTCTTTTCATTTTAAACAAATTAATGTCTTACCCATCATTATTTTATTTTGAAATTTGATGATCAAAACTAACTTTCTTATTGTGTCCCAGTGACTGAAAGTGCTCTCAGCTCTTGTTTGCTGTTAGAAATTTCACAGACAAATTAAGATATCACTAAAGAAAATTAAACAATAGTTTGCTTCAATATGTTGATGAATTTTCTTTCATTACTTTAATTTTAATAGAATGAAGATATAAATTAGCAAATGTGGTAGGCCATCTCTAGTTTTATGGTTAAGTACCACAGATCAGAACAAGGCCATCATCCAATCAGGTATGTTGTCTGTCTGATGCTGGGTACTGACCCTGTATCTTCTCTTCCCTGTTCCACAGAATTGTTTTCTATCTGCTTCTCTAGTTTCAAAACAATCAGACTTAGAGAATGATTGTCAGAATTATTTGTTCTCCAAAATGTCCTTTGCAGCTTCAGACTAGGTGCCCTTAGACTCTCCCACAGAAGTGACTATTGTAAGGGGTATTATGTACGAAACTGAAAATAAAAATATAATAAGCGGATAATTAAAGATGTAATTAAGGCATTAGAATGTAATATGCTATAGGCTAGGAAGTCTAAGCCAGGGCTTAGGAAAACAAACAAGAGAATGAACATTGACATATCACTTTCTATTCACGAACTCTACAAAGCTGACCTTCCTAAAGAAAGACAGTTTAGCTCAAAACCCATGGTGCCCTTTTCACTATTTCTTTTCCGAAATAAGAAAAGCATGCAATTTTAAAAGATGATTCAGATGTAGGTGGAAGCTATGAACTATCAAAAAGCCCTCCAATGAAATATTGTTTTAATTTATAAGATGACTGTGTCTATAACTTGCCAACCTCCAGCGTTCTGGGAGGAAGCAGACTGAAACATAACACAGGTCTGGAAAACCTCACAGCACTTGCTCTGGTCAAATTTTTCCTAGCATGGGAAGCAGCAAGATGGAACATGTCCATTCAATAAGGAGGAAAGTTTGTAAACTCTATAGTAAAGGGAGACAGGATGAACCTGCTGATAAGTACATACAGGCTCCTAGCTAAGGGACTCTTGAGAGACTATGTGGCTTTATTTTATACTTTTTTTCTTCTGTCATCCTATTTGTGATTAGACTGTTAATATAAAGAGGTGAATGCTGAGATATATCAATGTATGAGCATTTAAACAGTGGAAATGTTGGTCTGATGCATGGCTTATTTTGAAACCATGATATCAAGTGGAGACTCTGCAGCTTCACAGAAAAATGTGCTTGCCCATTGGTGAATGGGCTGAATGCCATATGTCTCAAAGGAACCCAGTATCTCAGACATCCTCACTTTTCACAGGATGCCCAAAGATGCTGTTTAACTACATTTACATTCCTGCTAAAAATCCTTGGATTCTGGACCTGATTTCCAGTGTAACACAGTTTTCACTCTTTATAGATAAAGCATGGCCTATAACTGGTTATGTAATAGAGATGAACACCACACATTGGTGAGAGTACTTAGGAATGTCCAGAAAGTGTTTTTGTTTTTGTTTTTGCTTTTTTAACATTTTACTTGTGAAATCAAATGACCCTATATCTTCCTATTCTATCTCTCTCCTGCCTCTCCACATCTTAGTGAGCCTGGGCTCTGTATGTTTGCCTTGGCCACTGGAACTTATACACTCTGCTCAGCCTCTTTTCAACCCACACAAGAACAATGGTCACACATTCTAGCACTCTATTACCTATTTCTAAATCACACTTCTCCATTTAATGAAAGAGAGAGCTTATATGTACAATCTTTAACGTCAGTAGCCGAACAAACACTACTTGTCAGATATGGTGAATTATGGTAATTATTAAGCAAAGAGGACCAGGAAATTAAGCTTTGGGTTTTAATGCTTAAGTGTTGTTAGTCTTGTCATAAGTGACTTACATGTTCTGAACTTTAGTTTCTTTGTTTGAAAAACATAAAGACAATAAAATCACCACCTATATTCTGAGAACCATTGGACAGCTTTAGGATGGTTCTAAACACAAAGGACTTTGAAACTTTTAATACTGCTTTTATCATCATCATCATCGTCATAATAAATAATAATAATAATAATAATAATAATAATAATAATAATTTATTCTGTTAGTTTGTTATTGCCTATGGGGTTTGATGCAGACCCTAAGGCATAATCTATATTTTTAGAGAGGAATATTCACTCTCTGAGAGGCAATACCCCTCATCCCAACATATGGACCCTCCTGCCCTTGGAAAACTTCCTGCATTTGTTACACTATAAGAGCTCTGAATCCTCCTCAAGGATGTCTTTCTTTGTCTTTGTGTTCTGTCTCTGTCTTTCTCTCATTCACACACACACACACACACACACACACACACACACACACACAGGAAAGCAGCTACAATGCTTGGAAGACAAGTGATGATGACAGCACTCTGCAGTAACTTTTTCACTGTTGGGTGAAAAATAAATATAAAAACTAACTCATCCAAGTTTATAGACTTATATTTTCTTTAGAACAAAACAAACTATAGCATTGCTTACCAGTAGCAACTGTTGTGCCTAAAAAAACTAGTAAGTTGATAATTAATTCACCATGCAACAAGAGGAGGACTTCGGGCTCCAACAGTCAGAAAAAAAAAATTATGGAGACTGAATAGATTTAAAAAAAATGCTAACTCTTATGGAATATAAAGTTGAAATTCAAGGTCCTTCTGATCTTTCTCCATAAATTGAAATCTTATAAAAATTTACACTAACAGTTGATGATGCAATTGAAATTGCTCTCTTATGCTCTTGTTTTCCTCAGGTAAATATCATATCAACTTACCAGATCAAAAAGAACACAGGTCTCCCATCTTCAGGACACAATTAAAATATGGCAGCATAATTGGTTCATTATGAATTTTTGGTTTTGTTTTTTGTTTTAGCTTTGTTAATGTATGTCATGTCTGCTCCCATTTTTTTCTTTCTTTTTCTTATCTCCCAAACAAGTCACTATAGTACACACAATACCCCAGTTACCTCAAAATAAGCAATTATTCCTTAGTACAACTTTAGACCCAAATTTCATTTTGTTTGATGTCCTCTGATAGCTGATACAAAAGAATCCAGGAAAATGGTCACTGTGAGAAGCTGAGCCTCACTCCTCAGCATGAGGTGTGAGTTGCCTTTTACCACTCTGCTTAAACGACACAATGAAGGTTGTGCCGTTCATTCTGGGAACATCAGATCTTCAGTAAACGAGCTCTCAGTCCAGATCTGCAAAGATGAGCTCATGAGTTAAGAAGAGTTCCATGATGTTGATATTTACCTCTTTGAGACAGCCCATAAAGTTGTTACTGACTGGTGACCCTGGAAGGTCGGCTGTGCTGGGGCTGCCTCCAACATAGAAAAAGTCATCAGACCCCAGCATGGTGTAATCTTCTTGCGTGTAGCCCGTTGTGGTAAGAATCCCATCCACTGATATTGTCACCTAGATAACAAAGCACAGGGAAAGGACACGCTATACTCAGACCTACATGCTGTAATCCTGGGGTATGCCTGTTTTGTGTTTTGTTTTATTTTATTTTTTGTTTTGCCTTTTTTTTTTTTATGTTTGTTTGGTTTTCAGTTTTAGACCTGTGGCGGAACCCATTTTCATGTCTGTTTGAAGTTTATTCTTGGATTCTATTCAGCTAGCCCTGAGAGATTCTAATCTAGTTAGAGAGTTAACTGATCATTGAACTAGTGTCAGCATCATCCCTGCTGCAACTCAAAAGTTATTTAGCAGACACAAAAATGGTGTTAGTAAAATGCCTCCTAGGTTAGTTTTGCTGGTGTACATATTAGTAAAGTTTAGTCGTCTGTTATTCACTAATCACAACGTGCACCTTGTTAACAAAAAAGGCACAAGCTATTTCCAGCAACATCACTATTTGCACTATTGAGCAGCAACTATTGAGCATGCAAGTGCCTGAGGCATGCTGAGGGAAGACGAGGCGCAAAACAATCAGTGAAGCAGCACTCGCGATGCGCATGCAGGAGGTACAGAACGTTCAAAAAGGAAAGGAAAGAAGACCGGGAGAACCAAAGGAGAAAGATAACTGCTTAGTGATGACGTAAAGATGAGTGGGTGTGGCATCTCCAACATTCCCAAACCAAGTTTCCATGCCATGCATCATGAATGGTTAGAGACTGGCTGAGCCTGCAGTCACTCGGGCCAGCCACCATTTTCTTATCTCGTGTTAACCACAGCTGGATGCAAAAAAACGTTCGAAACGTTAACGATGCCCCTACAGGTGAGTTTGAAAACAGAGGTTGACAGGAACAGGTAAAAAATAAGAAAGTCAACAACAGATGAAAAGAAGGAGGTCAAGGTAAGCAGAAGAGTACCAACCGCAGTTCCTCTTTTGTTAATGATGTCTACAGTTAAAAGAAAGAAAGAAAACACACGGCAAACCCAAAATAAGAAACAATTAGAATGATATCTACCGAACAATGTAGTTTGTTTACCATAGCGTGTCCAATGCCTGAGTGCTTTGTGGAGAAGGGGGGAGAAAGGAAATTAAAAACTGTGAACAGAATAACGATCCATCGTTACTTAAAAAATATGATGGTCTCTACCATGTTAGTACATTTTTTGATTCAGGTAACGGTTAGTAGAATGAAACATTCCATGAATGACATGTTAGTTATTAAGCATGTTAGTAACATAGAAAAAGGGCAAAAAAATTTTACAAGAAAAAGCAGACTAACAAATAGGCCTCCCACAGAGGAGATAGTCTTTTCCTGCCCTTGTTCATCTCTTGCCACTAGACAGAAACAGACAGATGGCCCTGTTCCCGTAGTCTTCCTGAGGACTACTGAGAGCCATTGTAAACATCTGCAAAGGATTCATTCGAAGGCCTGAAGCCTATCACCTGGCCATTTTCATCCTAAGCCCATCATAGCCCCCCTCCACACCCACACCCAGTCCCAGCAAATTAGTAGGAATCAGTTGGCTTTGCCCTACTACTCAATTTTACAGCATACAAGGACTCCTCCTCAATTCCAAAACTTCCTTCGGTCATATTGATGGACTTTAGGGTCACAGTATACTGCAATGAAACAGAGCAGAGATCCTGACACACGCAATGAGTAGAATGGACTTGTTTGTAATCTCGCCTGCCGCACATGCACCCTGGCTGCACAAACTTCTGTTTTCTTGGAGCTACGAATTCTCAACTTGCTTTGTAACCTGAGCAAAGGCAAATCTAGAAAGTGGGCTCCTCAAGACCCACCCTTCCTTCTGTGATAGTCTTAAGTGAGCCTCCAGTCTCTTGGTGAGTATATGAGAGAAAAAAATGAAAACAGAAATCCAAAGAGACAGACCTACAGGAAACCCATGGTCTATAACTACCCTGACTGTGGCAGCCCCCTCTCCACACAGTGGGAAGCATGTGGCTCCTCCCATGCCCATGGGCATCTGAACGGCCTTGGAAACTCTTAGAATAGTTAAAGTTTTGCTTGTCTGCCTAAATGTAGCTAAATCTCCCCGCCTAAGTAACTTTTTCTTGTCTAGCTCAGGTAGTTGAAGCCTCTCAGAAGCAGGAAGGAAAAGAATGAGATTAAATCTCCAAGGCTAAGCTCCTTTTGCTTCTCTAGTTTAGATAGCTGAAGCATCTCAGAAGCAGGAAGAAAAGGATTAGTTAACAGCTCAGAAAGAGAGGGCCATTTTAGTAAAGGGAAACCAGAGTCAATCGATCAATTCTGCAACTGTTCAGAGAAACAACAAATACATTAAGGATATTAGTTTTAGGTTAGCATTTATCATTCAGAGATTAGTCACTGTCAACACTTAAGAAAATAATACATTATATAAAATATCATGTAATTAAAACTCATAATGATGAAAATATGAGAACAATCTAATCAGTTTTCAGCATATACTGTAATATGTCTTATTAAAAACATACAGTATATGTAGACTCATTGATTCAGTAAAGAGTGGGAATTCTCTCATTTATAGATTTATGAATTTAAATATATAAATATATACATGTTCCCATAGAAGTGGGCATCTAGAGGATGAAGTGACTTTTCATATCATTTGTAGTTTAAGTTATAGTATCTATGCCAAATCAAAAATATCTTCATAAACAAAAACTTCAGAATATATATTATATACGATATTGATATCTTTTCGTCAGGGACATTTTATGTTCACATTTGGGGGTTGGTAAAAGAAGGAATAAGGATTGATACAATCCCAAGTGACAAAATAAAGGTGTTTTTTTTTTTTAACTACAAAAAAGGAAGTGTGATTTAATGACCCCAATGTGCATGCTTCCAAATGATCACTATGAAAACTATAATTTTAAATCAAACAAACAAAAAACCAAAATCACACACATCACAGGAAGGGCAGGTTGCAGGGATATCCTTGCAGCCCTCTGTAAAATAATCATTTGTCACTGTATTAAAACAGCCTTTGGGCCCCCAGAACTTTCTAGATATGCCCCTGCTCAAGTATGGCAGGAAGATTCATCTCAGAAGGAAAAGCTAATCTGAGGAGCCCTATATCATGTGGGTAGGGTTTTCAAGTACCCCACAGACAGCTGTAGGTACCACAGACACAGCTGTAGCAAGAAACAAAGGCAGTTACTGTCTTATCCACTGCGTTGTTACCTGACGCAGATTCCTGGTGACTTTCACATCATGCCAGGCATTATCATTAAACTTTCCATTCACGGGCTCCACTAGCGCTTCAAAGGCCCCTGATCCCAAATTAATGACCAGAGAAACAGCTCCATTTTTCAAGGCAAGATTGACATAATCAGCTGATTTCCCTGTGTGAAGCATCAGTCCATTCCTCTGAAGAGTTTTAAAGGACAGAGTTATTTCATCGCTGCTGCTTTGAATGGGGTTTTGAGATAGGTCGTAGCAGAAGTATTCAGATCCCTTGAATGTGGCAATATATTCTTCTTTCCCTAGAAGAAAACAAATATATACATACATAAGTCTGCAGGTATACTACTCAAGACAGTAATCCTTAACGAATACAACAACTAATGAACTCTACTTTACATGTATTCAGGACAAAAGCCCTGCCAAGCACTCAGGTGGGCCAAGGTAGCAGTGCACTTTAAACAAACAACTTCAGGAGGTGAGTAGTATACCTCACCTATACTATATATAGTATATACAGTATACTATCAACTATAGTAGCTAAAAGTGACATTCTAGAAGAGTCAGTTTTCAAGTAGCACTGCAACAGCTCTGATCAGACAAGGTAGCTCTGTGTTATCTTCAGGGCATGAATTAGGTACCATAAATGCATACAGGATAGGTCCGATTCCAATATCTGCAACATCTGCACTATCCAACTGAGGAATTAGTTTTGGAGGAGGCACTTACATTCAAAGGTCTTTCTCAGTGAAGATCTAAGTATTTTCATCACATAAAGATGACACTTTTTTTAGTAACATGGAAAAGAAGGACACAAGAAGGAATTTGATCTGGAAGTAAACTTATCTCCTACAGAGTGTGTATACTCCCTCCCACACGGAGGGAGGAATTAGACACAACTCTGACAAAGTTAGCTAGATGGTTAATTCATTCCCTGCTCCTACGAAGCAGATGGTAGGACTGGCTCCTCTGAGACCAGTAAAAAGTTCCAGAACGACATCATAGAAGCAGCATGCAAATGAAGTCTCAACATTCTCAACATGGCTCAGTCTTTCGTATAATTAGAAGTTTCAGTGTGGATCCCACCACATGCCAGACAGATCAAACAGAAATATGGCCATTTGGAAAGAGCAGCCTTCTCCCACCAGTACACTAAGGTAACCAAAGGAAGATATAAGTCAAATGTTCCCATGAATTCCCAGGAAATGAGGGGAAAGAACCAAAATGCATGTAAACAAAAAACAACAAAAGTTCTAAGGAAACAAAAATCCAAAACCACCACCACAACAAAAGAGAACTATGATTAGCAATCAGCTTGTGATAAACCATTAGGAGAACTGCAAGTGCTATTCAAAAACAAAACAACAAAAATCTGGTTCACTGGCAACAACACACCATCTCTATTAGCACACTGGAATATTCAGAAACCAGAATAAGCTTTACTCTTCCTCTGGTAAGAGATTTTTGCTTTCTGTTCTATTTTGTTTGAGACAGTCAATAAGAAGATCAGGCTAACCTCCAGCTAACAATCCTCCTGCCTCAGCCTCCTGAGCACTGGGATTAGAGGAATGTGCCACAAAGCCTACCAGGGCAATGGCTTCTATCGTTTGCTAGTTTAACTCACTACATAGAATCAAAGCTCAGATCAACAGTTTAGCTCCTTAAAGCCAGATGACCAGCAGCTACATGTTGGTAGATTGTGTCACTAGCCCTGTCAGAATCCTCACTGACTACTGGTAAATAATTAGTGAAGTCTGGTATTCATGAAAAATAAACCAAATTAGAAGGAAGAGTCACAGGAAAGACAACCTAATTTATTATATAAAGTTGCCTTATTTTATACATCTAAAGGCAAGTTAGCCCCTCTTAGGAGTTGAATCCAATATTGGTTTTTAGTAATGTGTGATGAATCATTCATGTGTGAGGATAACCAGAGTGGAGCCACCTGAGTGATACTGATCCTTCAGGACTGGTGTGAATTTAAAAGATAGACAGGGTATCTGTCTGGTAATGCTGGTAAACGGCACATGTCTTCCTCATTGCCTCTCCAGTAGAATAAATTTGGCAAATATTCCATGACCCAGAGCACATTTGATTTTTGAAAAGGAAAATACACCCATTAAGATCAGCAACAGGACACAGAATCTGATTACCCACATCTTCGTTCAGTACCACACTAAAAGTCACACTTGTGCTGGGACCAAGAAAAGCATGTGAGCATAGTAAAGACTATAACTAAAGATAACAATGGCACACTAGCAAATTATGTTGTGCAATTTGAAAGACAAAAAATGATCAGTGGGAGGCTCATTAAATATCTTAGACAGACTGCAGGGTTCTATGAATGCCTGGGGAAACTCTGTTTCAGCAAATTTAAGGAAATCTGTAAATTCAGTAAAAATTTGACTAAATTTCCAATGAATTTTTAAATTGACATAGGAAGTTGATTTTACAAATTCTACAGAAAAAAAAAATAACCCAAAGAGCCAAGATATACCAGAGAATGAGATGAGAAAACTCCTGTGCATTGGTAGACATTTATAAGAAATTTACGATAAGTAAAAGAATGAATTGAGACAGAAAGGAAAATAAAGATAAGCAATATAAAATAGCTTCAAATATGTTGAAATAACATATATTAAGTTAGGCATTTCATGTAAAAAGGAACAAGACTATTAGTTAATAAATAGTGCTGGAATATCTAGTTATCTACACAAACAAATAAAACAAATCAGCTCTAGCTAGTCTATGGCTAAAATCTGAATGAGAAATCTATAAAATTTTCAAGAGAGTAAATTGTGATATAAAAGTTTAAAAGTTTCATAGAACTGCAGAAAATGTTAATGCAAATTAGAATAACAAAATTCATTTATCAATAACACTAAAAAATGTAAGAAAGTAAATTAAAATCTAAGAAAAATATTTTCATTTCATCTTAATCACAAAGAATTTCAACATAGCATTCAACATACTCCCTAGCAAGTCAATCTTAAAAAGACAAATAATAGAGAAAATAAACAGAGGAAATGCACAGCTTCTTGGATATCTATATAGATAATATGAATGGATAATTTTATTAAAATAAATCTGGATAGGGGCTGGAGAGATGCTCAGCAGTTAAGAGCACTGGCTGCTCTTCCAGAGGTCCTCAGTTCAATTCCCAGAAACCACATGGTGGCTCACAACCATCTGCAATGTGATCCAATGCCCTCTTTTGGTGTGTCTGAAGACAGCGACAGTTGTCAAAACCCCAGATTGATCATCTATGTACTGTATGATATAATATAGATAAATCTAAGAATAATAATGTGAAGCACAGTACAATAAAGAAAAAGCCAGACATGAGGGCCAATGGGCATTTAATTCTACTCATAAAAGAGTTTAACGCAACAGCATATAGTATTCTATGCTATTATAAATTAAGGCCATAGCAGCTCTTAGTACATACAGTTGGTGAGGGTCTGTTCCTAATTGATCTTCTCAAGGACCTGGGCTTTGTTCCCACCACCCACCAGCTCATATCCACCTGTAACTACAGTTATGGGGCTAAAA
>JANHMN010000010.1:73869144-73883221 GCA_030674055.1 Rhabdomys pumilio | reverse complement strand
TTTTTCCCACACTTGAAGGCACCTACACACACATATACAGTACATAGAAAAAATCAGGCACATAAAAAAAATGAAAACTAAAAATAAAGCATCTTCATTAAAAGACGTATGCAATTAAAATATTGCATGTATTGTTGGTAAAATTATTAATAAAAAATAAAACAATAGCAATAATAATATTTTGACAGTCATATTTAAAATACTTTTCAATATATATTAATAAACATAAGTATAATTTGTTCTTTATGGGAAGCACATAAGGTTTAGCAAAGAATATAGACTGCATAAAAATAACAATCCTTTTACTGATTGATGACAAGATGGAGACAGACTGCCATGAATTGCAGACATGTTATATAAAGAAGTACAGATTCTTTTTTAAATCTGATAATAAGCTTGGAGCATCTATTTAGGAGCTTTGTTAATTCGCTTCATGTTACTATCAAGTTGGAAGAAGAATCCTAAGAGGGTGTCATTGAATTTGAATACTATTTTATTTTTTCAAAATTTTAGATTAAAATAAATAATATTTGGTCTTCTAATTTGCTGAAAGAAAGTTCAGAGGAAGAATTAGAATTCTCTATGCTTTTGATAGTCTGATGTCTACAGAGTTAAGTTTGGTGTAATGAACCTGGCTTCTCATCTAGGTCACCCAAACAAACATGGGATAGTAATAGGAATTATGACTTCTTGTCACAGCACATTGAGACAACACACTGAATTCCCTGTTAAAGACACAGAAAATGAATTAAGGACGTGAACACAACACTAAGAGACTGCATTCTTCATAACCCCCTAGGAGGTAGATGGTAATGTGCTTCGACTCTGGTCAGTCAGACCCGTTCTCAAAACTCCTTCCATGAAATATCTGGTTATCTAGAGAAGTGATAAAAATGCTTCTAGATTAAATCCCAAAATGTGTTTTAAACTCTCTAAAGGACAACTTGGGGAATATAAGCATTTTTACCTCCTTTTGAGGAATAACATCAAAATTGGGCCTCAATGTGATGACTGTTTCTTAATTAGAAAGGCCTTAATGACAATGTTGTGCTAGGCAGTAGGTTCAGCACATAGATCCTTTCAGTACAAAGAATCAGTGACTTAAGTGTGTCAGAGTGACAAAGAGAGGTTTTGTGCCTTCACAAGTCCTCAATAAAATTTTCTCAAGACAATATTCTTTCTTATTTTCTGCATAGACATAATCTCATTAATTTGATCTTATATTTACACAGTTTTCAAGCTCTCTGAACTTCACCAAATATAAAGTTTCTTAGCAAAGTATATGAGATTTTAAGAATAAAGAGTAGAACAGGGCCCCCGCCCACATGTGTACAGAGAATCCTTAGAACAGCTACTTGTCGAGAATCTGCTCCATACAGTTCTGTGTTCCAGATTATATTTCTCTTCAACTGTAATCCCAACTCATGTAAATCTGTACAGCTTTACTATAATCATGTGGTTCTAAGATTGCATTTAATGCAAGTCAGAAACCTAACTCAATACGTCATAAAAGCAAGTGTACACAAGTGAAGATTTGAGGGAAAGACATGATGCATTTGTTTTTCTACTTCAAAAGTCAAGTACACAAAACTATCAGAAAAAAAAATCCTGGACTGAACAAAGGCAATTACTTGAAGCTTATATTATTAAATTAAATAAGAAGATTGGTTGACTCAGATAATAAAGATAAAATAAAACAAAACTGAGAAAAATTTGCCTGTTGAAATTCATGTCCAATTAAATCTTAACTTCCTAAATAATCTGAGAGAAAATAACATCATTTTATAGCTATTACCCTTTATAAAATTTCAAATCATTATTAAAGAGAAAATAGCATTAATTTAAAGAAAGAGTAGCTCATTTTAGATATTTGACTTAATAAAAGATTGTAAAAAATCATATAGTTCTTTTTATTTATTTATTTTTTTTTTTTTTTTTTTTTTTGGTTTTTCGAGACAGGGTTTCTCTGTGTAGTCTTGGCTGTCCTGGAACTCACTCTGTAGACCAGGCTGGCCTCGAACTCAGAAATCCACCTGCCTCTGCCTCCCAATTGCTGGGATTAAAGGCGTGCGCCACCACTGCCCAGCATAGTTATTAAATATAATAGAACATGTATAAATTCTGAACTAATCTCTATTGTACAGCAGTAAGACATACCTTACAAAATATCCAAACAGGTTTTATTTTACCTTAGATAAGCCTTACAGTAATTAACCAAGAAATAAACAAGCAAATCTCTGTAAAATAATACAAATGAAAAGCCAAATTCTTTAAAAATATACTTGAGGTAGTGAAATATGTAAGTTAAAGGAGAATCTGATATTATTTAGACCAATGGTCTCATTTATTCATCCAGGTAAAAACCCAAACATCAAAATTATAGGAGTATCTAATTGGTAGAAAACCAGAATAAAAACCTTGCTGTTTTGGCTCCAGCCTCAGACTCTCCTTTAGGTCACAATATCACAAACCTGTAATTTATAACCAAAAAATTTATTGCAGCTTATACTTGAGCACATTTTTACCAAAAGAGAAAAGAAAAATGCTTCAAAATTCTGGCACAATGCCCTTCAAATCCTATTAGAGAAGTAACTTGAATGGTTAAACAATAACATGTACTAAAACCAGACTACTGCAGGCCTATGTGTACTAAGGGATGGTACATGAATCCAGTGACAGACAGAGAACATAATGGGCAGGTCCCCTACAATTCACAAAACATTCAATACTGCAATGTTGTGAGCAGGCTCCATTGCTGAATCGGGAGCCTCCAGACTCCAGTGCATTTTAACCCAGGTTGAATAAAGGTTAAGCAATACCCAGATCATGATATGTATGGACTTTAAAAATATTCTCTGTAAAAATTTATACATTATCTGGACTTTAGTAAATAATTAGTCAAGCAAGAATTAAATTTTGACAATACATTTATTTTTATGTCAGATTTCTATGTAGTCTGTGTATGGATAATTCTCATTATTGAAGGTAACTTAGACATAATTTTAAGTAGGAAATCAAATTGTTACTTAGTCAGGGTAACAAAGACTAGACTATTTAATCAAGTTTCAAAGAATAGCCAATGAATATGCTTCATTTCTCAAGAAACAAAGCAATACTGTCTTTAGTACTAAATTTCTAACATCTGAATTATCCACATATTGTGCCACATAGTAAACCACTCCAAATGACAGAATTTTGCTTTTAATGTAAATAAAAATAAAGGCATCATGTAACGTTGACACAGAGTGGAGAACTTGGCAGAGAATGAGTGTGGAACAACGTTGAATGAAATGAGTGTTCAAAATGTCCTCTTAGCTCTCAGTAGAGACTTGTGACTATACTCTAAGGGGATCCTCCAACTGATTCTGATGTAAACTATGGAAATTTCACTGCTATAGTGCTGCAATGTAAGAGGAAATCACCACATGGCCCTACCACATTTTTATTAGGGAAGAAACATTCAGTTCAGTTACTTGTATTGTTTGATCACAAAAAAGAGACCTAGGAAAAACTGCAGTGGCTGTAACTGGAAATGTGTCAAATATCTACTAAATATGCATCCCTGCAGAGTCCAGGTTTTAAATCGCTGCAAGTAATGACTGATTTCTTATTCTCAGTGTGTTTCATCTGTAGTCAATATTACAATAGAATTATTGGTGGGTCTGGAAATAGAATACTTCTCTTCTAGAGAAATCTACAGGGTATATGTCTGTTGATGTTGCCTAGCAAGCTGTGGTGGTAAGTGAACAAATTTGAAAGTTCATGGAGTTGAACATGCAGTTTTTTCTCAGAATATCTTTATTTGTGTACTACTGTGTCTAGAAATTAAACACACACACACACACACACAAAATCAATCATATACTTTAAATGTGCCCACACTCAGTCAAAACAGATAGGCCCTAGATGCCACATTTCCACTTGTGATTAATTGAACTAGCAATATTGTAACACTTAAATGGAGGAAACTTGTGCTGCCATGTCAGAACTTGTTACATTTAAATTAATGGCAATTCCTTAAAAGAGACAAAGAAATTTTGTTGGTATCTTCCATGTCCAAGTGAAGAAAGAAATGGATACATATGAGAGAAGGGCCCTGAAGTGCTCTGCTGAAGTAGCCAGATATGTTATTCATGCAACAACACCAGTATACACATACTGGTGTGCTTCTTAGGAGGTTTGACTAAGGTGATGGGTTTATGTTGCTGATTATGTAGAGTGAAAAATTATAAAGACCATTTTATAAAATATATACAGGCTCACTAGTTCCAAGAAGGCGGAACTGAATGTAGGATTTCAGGCCTTCACTGCCCTGGGATACATCCCGGGAAGAGTATTAACATTCCTCAAGCCTCAGGGAAAAGAACCCACCTGTGGGTGGGGAAGGCCCAAAGCAGGAAGACACATTCCTGACCATAAAAAAATGCAAGTCATCTAGGTGGGTCGGTGACCAGAGCGAATGAGAAATAGTTTAACCTGAAATAGTTGGTAATGACAGGGTGAGGTACAGTGGCGTGGTAAAACTACATTCTTGAGAAGAATGAGTGTGCAGAGTGATTTTCACATGACTAAATCATTTAGGGTGGGTTCCTCTGAAATGTTTCACTATTTTTACGATCATGTATCCTTGACAACCCCTCACCCTCCTTCCCACTCCCCTGATTTGTGGTTTACCCCTTTAAAAACCCTCCTCAGACTGAGTGGCTTTGTCAAACTGTACTCTTGCACGAGTGTGCAGTTTGAATGCTGGCTGTCAGCTCTCTTCCCTAATAAACCTCTGCTGATTGCATCCAGGTACTGTGTCTTGGAGTTTGTGGATGTTCTCTCAAATTTGGGGTGGTGTCTCTCGAATTTGGGGGTCTTCAATTATTGTTATCAACTTACTATGATAATGCAAATGATAATGTGGCTTACAGTAAAACGAGTATAAGCTAGAGAACTTGGATAACAAAATTTCTTTTTTTTAATTAAAGAAAGCAGAAGAGGGAGCAGAAATTTGTGGCATGAATGATTTCAAGAGATGAGAAAGAGTATTGCATCCAAAGATACCACATGCAAAGCACCTAGTGCTGAATGTGACAGTAGGAAAACCAGTTGCCATTGTTTATATTACAATCACCTACTTAATCCCAATAGTCAGAGGCAATATTCTGGATACAAGAAACACACCAATTGTTGGGCCCTGGATGAGGTAACTTCATTTAACCTGTGCCCTTTGGCCACGTAGCACACAGGTAGAGGGCATGATTAGCAGGTCTCCACCTCCAGAGATTAAAATATTAATGAGTTACTTAAAGGCTGGGTACGTAGTTAATTAAGCTATCCCCTCCCCTTTTCCCCCTCCCTATAAAAAGTCAGGGGAGCCTGGCTTTTGCGGGGATAGCGCATACCATCTACACCCATTCACCACACCATGAACAATAAAAGCTTTGGAAAACCAGACTCCTCGTGTCGACTGGGCCTGCACCGCCGCCAGATTGTCAGCCTTTGGAACTTTGGAACCCTGGACTCTTCTTGGTGCAGCTGCATGCATGTGGGACTTTCCGCAGGCCCTCATGGGACCTCGCTCCCACCAGAACTCCCCCACCCCCCCGAGTTTCTTTCCCCACACCAATAAAGAGGAACCCCAGGGTATCAACTGTCATCAAACTAGTAAGTGGGGAAAGAAGAAAAGAGTATCGTGTGTCACTTAACATAAAAAGTTCCGTGAGTGACAGTGACATAGACATTTAAACTGAGCCTTGAGTACTTAGAAACTGCTTGGGTGACTCTTTCCAGGTCAATATACTTTATCTCTTGTCAACAACAGAAAAACCTATTACTTTTGGCCACATGATACTGGCCAGATACAGAAATCATTCTTTGACTAACACTGCTGTCTCTGAAGAACATAATTTCACACCTATGATGTCATGTTTCTTTTCCATCTACTGATCCATCCCTTGGTGCTTAGGTGGGAAGTGGGGGATTGGCCAATGGATCAAGACTAGATTCAAATAGTTTTACTGTCTTCCAGTAAATGCTGAGGCAGAAAGCTGGACATGTGGGGAGTTCTATTTATAAAGGAGTTTACTTGGATTCTTGATTTCAGAATTTCTCAACATTTCTTTGAAAATTATTTTCACTGACTGTGCATTGGCACACATGATATTAAGCCTGGTATTTCTGTAGATGATTAACTACTGTGACCATTATTGATCATTCTTACTAGTAATCACTTTAATTTAAAACACTGCTGAATTATTTTAAAAACAAACTTTTATCAAATCTTTCATCACCCTGAATATCACTATACCTAACACACCAATTTAGAAACATTTCAGTCAATTAAAGTTTAAATCCAAAATGATTAGAAATATTAAGTAAAAGAAAAGAAGAGAAAAACACAGTGGTTTTCTCTGTTTGTATGTACCTGAATGGTGTGGTGCAAATTTTGGCATTTTTTTTTTTTAGTTATTTGTCTATTTTTTATTTTCTCATGAAAAAGATCAGTGAACTGAGAATAAGGTTTGAATACTGGTTTCTCCTAGACACCTTCTAAGCCCTGTGCCTTCGGTCCCTCTACTTGGGCTCACTGGTCTCATTTTTCTTGCTAACAAATCAAGCTGTCTGAACTAAGTGATCCCTGATATTTCTTTGCATTCTAAAATGATATGGCTCTACAGTGCTCATGATTTATTGAGTCACTATTCTTTCAATTCATTCAATAAACATTTACTGAAGCCCAGACATGTGCCCAACAGCATTGCTTTCCTGCTGATAAAATCATGAAATATGCCAGAGGTAAAATGTCCTTCTGATGCATGCTGCATTGAATGGAGTCTTCCATGGCAACCTTTAACCCCATAGACTTCTGCAGCTAGCTCTTCTCTTATTTAATGAGGATGTAAAATTCAGAAAAGACAATACAAAAGGTATTCTTTTCAAACATAAAATTTATGTTTGAGTCATTTACTTTCTTCTGCTCGGATACAATACCTTCAATGGGTTTTACTGAAGTTTCAGAAGAATAAATTTGATGGTTATTTTATTTCCCTAATATGGGGTACTTGTTCATATAAATGTAATTTTTAGAAAAAAATGATATATTTGCAAAAAAGGTAATACTTTTTATACTTGATATGTTTATATTAATAAATTTAGAGCTATAAATAAAATTATTCAAGTACTAGTTCATGTATTTTCCTGAGGAAAGGTCTCTTTAGTGAAATGAGAAACTCTGGATTCAGATCTTTATGTTTGGAGACATATATAATGGGTCAGTATAGTTGACTGTGAGTTGGTTTCAGTATAGTGGAAATAGTCATTCAGTCTGGAAACATTTTCAGGTGGTTGAAAATGAGCATCTATCTGAAGTACAATGCCATGATTACCCTTAGAAATTATGAGTGTCTTTCAGAGCTCCACATTTCATAGTTACAATGATCATAGAGCAATACTCTGAACACAATATTTCTCATTCAGCTGCTCAATGTCACTTGGTAACTTTTTTAAAGTTCTTCCAAGGATGCATTCCTCTGTCTTACTCTTTTTCTCATTTTAGCTTAAGTATAACCTTGCTAAATCCGTTACAGAGATTTTTGAGGTATTTTGGAGAATAAAATGAATATTATCCACCACATCTTAGAAAAGAAATAAACTCTTGTAAACTCAATTTCCCCAGAAAAGAATTTCTGGTACCCTCTGCAATTCTGTAAGTCACATGACCTAGCTCTAGTAAATTTAAGAGCAAGTTATAAATAATACCTTTCAAGTTGTCAATTCCCCCAAAAAAGAAATGTGATTACTTCAATTTTAATATATCTACTATGGGATCAGCCTTCTGTGGATGAAATAGGAAAAGAGACAGTCTATAAAACACACACAAAAAGGGAGTTACTGTGAACAAAACCTCCTCATCCATTAGCACCTGTTGGTGTCTACAAGTTGGTTTTGTGATGTAATATTGGGTAGAGCTCACTAATTGATTATCTGATACCAAATGTTCAGCCCTGAAAACATACATACAAGTAACATACGTATATTAAAGAATGTACATATATATGTGTGTGTGTGCACATGCATATATATATATATATATATATATATATATATATATTTGCATGTAATAACATTGAAAAGAGGTCTTGAGTTTGAAAGAGAGCAAAGAGGGTTCATAGGAGGGTATATTGGGAAGAAAGGGGAAGGAGAAATGTTGTAATTATAATTTCAAAAATAAAAGAATAAAAAATACACCTCTCTGGGATGTAAACAGTTTGCCATCACCTTTTAAGGTTTATCTGTAAATATATGTAAATCTCAGGCTTCAGTGAAGTAATGGACATCAGCCTATTTCAGCTAATTTTTCCAGAACTGTGAAACTTATTAGAAGTCTAAGTGTGTTATGACATTGTAAATATTATCATTGGAAGAGGGAAGCCTATAAATTAAAAAAAAAAATCTCAAGTATCAATAAGTAGATACCAGCTAGGTTTCTTAAACAGTTACTCTTAAAGAAAGGAGATTCTAAGAATAACCCAGAACCCACCTTGAGAACCTATTCAAAAACCCACCCTAAGAACCCACCCTAAGAACCCACCCTAAGAACAAGTCCTGCCTTTTGATTTCCATTCCCTTATTTGGGTTTCTTGTTTGGGTTTCAAAATATTTACTATTAGAAATATTAGAATTCCTAATATTCAACGGCTATATTTTTATTTTCTGGTGAATTCTATGACCATATGACCAGTTTAACTTTGTAAGGAACAAAGAAACCCAACCCCTGACAAACACACACACACCATACACACATTTCTTTTAATGTGCTTTGTAGAGTCAAAGCATCAAAACATGAAAAGTTTAATTTACAGACTTGCAAAGTTGAGTGTCAGTCCAGAATGATGAGCATTATTCCAGGTCTCTCCTCTTCCTCATTGGCTGGGGAATCATCGTGCAGAAATCTCATAGGGTATCTTATATTTGCCACTCACATTTGTTAATGTCCCAAAGAAGAGATCCAGTGTGCTCATCTGTGCCTTTACATCCTTTTTCTTTTAAAGCTTATCAAACATGTAATGTGTTATGTCTGCATGTCAGTGTGAAAGCTTGACTGTTAATCATTTCCACTCTTCATCAAACTTGTAATTTGATGGAAAGATAGGTAGGCTAAGGGGCATTAGCGTGGTTCTTGTATTTTATATTCATCTGAATTTTTTATATTCAAGACCCTTTCAAAATTGCATCATTATTACTTTTTCATACAGAAAGGTGTATGTATGTACATTCAATATTTTTTATCCTACCGGGCAGTGGTGGCGCACGCCTTTAATCCCAGCACTTGGGAGGCAGAGGCAGGTGGATTTCTGAGTTCAAGGCCAGCCTGGTCTACAGAGTGAGTTCCAGGACAGCCAAGGCTATACAGAGAAACCCTGTCTCGAAAAAACCAAAAAAAAAAAAATTTTTTTTTATCCTAGCTGTGGGCTTTCTTCTTTCTTTTTATAAGTGCTATACATGCTATATGCCTGTGGAAAGACTTCACTTTCTAACATTGAGCTCAAAATGCTCAAATAATGCAAGAGTATAAACAATACAATTACAAAAGAGTGCACAATTCTACATTTATATTTTCAAGCAACTTGATTACCTAGAGAACATTCTGCCTGGCTTGATAATACACTTCTTGAATCGGTGGCTGCAATTTACATTACATCCATTTATATATCACAAAGCGAGGTTTTTGGTCTCAAGAATAGGACACACCTTACATTCACCAACATTCACCAGCATAAATGCTTTTGTGTTTTAATTTGCATTTGTTGGTAAACCAAATACCATGTTGAAAGAAGTAAATTTTATTAAAAATATATTGGCATTGGCACAATGTGAAATAATATTTGAAATAATTTTTATCCCATATTTGACATAAGTAGCTTTTTTCTGCCCTTCATACTTTGTATTTTCCCTACCAACAAATCACAAAATTCTAAAAACACATAGCTCCTCTATCTAAAGAGCTTGTAATCTATGCTTCTCAGGTTCTTGGGGTCCATAGAAAATACACACCCATCTCACTGATATTGCCTCCCTCTGTTTTTGTAATAAAGAAATTATTCTAAATTGACTTCATTAACCACTAATGGCATATCACCCAAACTCAAATTTTTCAGCGCACAGATAAGAAAACACCATTCCTTTCATATAAACTTAGAAAAGATTGCTCCTCTTATGAATGGCTTACATTAGGATCTGGCTAACACAAAACTGTATGTTCTTTCTACTACACTTCTCTGAACGCCAAATGTTTTTGATGAGTTTTATTAAATCCATTCATAGTTTCTGATAGAAGAAAATATTCATTTTACAGAATGAAGAACAGACAAGACAGTCTTACAACCTGATGTTCCATTCAATCTTCTATGAACCCAAGTTTTATAACCCTTAGAAAAAATTCCTAAAATTATAGCTTTAATTTTTGATGTCACCAAAAATATTTTCCAGCTATCACTCCATGGGAAGTAATTATCCTCACTACTTCAGAATATTTAAATTAATATTAAGCTTCTCAGCCTCAAAGCTAGATTTCAATTTTGATACACTCTTCTACTAAGTATTTGAGCCTAGTTTTCAGATAGTCCTACTTAAAAACCACAAAATATTTTTCTTTGAGTTGATTGCATTGGCCCAATGTCTACCAAAGTCTGTACTACTGTTATGATCAGCATGAGTCTAGGGATTGGGCTGTTGGGAGCCAAGTTCTAGCAGAAAGCAGCTATCATCTTTGCAGACATCTCAGGCCATATACCCTGACAAGAGACTTGTTTTTCAACAGCCCACAAAAGCTGAGCACACTCTGAAAAACATCTTGTTTTTCTCAGACATATTTTGTTTTGTTGTTTAATGCCCACAGCTGCAAGGCACACGTGGTAAAATGTCTTCAGCTGCACTCCCCTGCTTGTGCTTATATACACATGATTTTCTTTCAATAAATGGGACTTGATCAGACACGCTGTCTTGCCTCCATTTTTCGCATCTCTTGCCTCTCCATCCCCACTCTCTCTCTTTCTAGATGCTGTTGACTGACCAAATGGGCTGAGTCATTTGGCCTGCCAGACATGTCAAGAATGAAGAAAAGACAAACACAGAGATGCTTTGAAAAGCTAGTATTAAGTGGACTGGATGCTCTCATGAAGCTGAAGTACATTTGGTAATAACTAGCATGATTATCATAGAAATCTGAATAGAGAAGCGGAGTTATTCAATATTGCCAAACAACAAAGGAGGTTATTACATAAAAATAAGCAGGGAGGCAAGGTTGTTATATATATCTGAAAGAAAAAAGTAGGTTGTTACATGAAGATAAATAAGAAAGTGGGGTTACATACAGCTGAATAAATGAAGAGGGTTATTACATAAAGATGAACAATGAGGTGGGGTTATATAGAGAGCACACCCCAGGAGGCAGGTTTAGCCAATCTCAGTCAAGCAGCCTCTGTAGGGGAGCAGTAGCAAGGCCATAAGCGAGAAGGAGAGGAAGCACTGGTAGACATTTTCTGTACATACTATCAGTATCCTCAAGTGCACCTGAAAAGGCATTGCCACCATCTGAGTCTCAGCTGAGAACGTTTTGTCATTACAATGACCCTTAACATGACTGTTCCCGTTTCAACACTAGTCATTCATTCTGGACTTCTTTACTTCGGCTTCCTCTGCTCTCTACATAGTATTTTACAATGAAAAGGAAATCAGATCTATGTCATGGATCTTCCCAATGAGGTCAAATGATTAGGCTGAGTATTACACTGAGGCAATGTAACAATGTACCTAGTATTTAAAAAGTTGTCAGTTTAAACTCACAGTAAAATTACCAAAGGCCAAAAAAAAAAAAAAAAAAAAAAAAAAAAAAAAAAAAAAAAAAAACCAGTAATGATGCCTGGAACTGAGGTTACAACCCATCACAAATGGTTACCTTTGGCCTGGCTGCTGGGATGACTGCAATACTCTGGGGTGGTAGAGAATAAAGGGTTTAGAGATGCCGATGCCATCCGTCTAGTGCATGATAGTATGGCTTTCTTTATATTAATTTAGTTATCAAAAGATCACAAAATTGGAGCTGCTTTAGATTTTATGTGCTTTGCTTGTTTACAGTGTCATCATGCTTGCCCATCACTTGATTAACTAGTAATCGTCTAGATTAAGTGCGAGTGTCTAAGTGTGCTTACAGTCTCTCCTCTTTCAACCATACACAGTACGTTATCAGACCAACCTTTTACACTCAGCTAAGTTAGCCAAAAGTGTCTTTTGAAGAGCTAATTCTTTTGTAAAATGGCATGAATGAATACAAAGCTTCTTTAGAAAACACTAAAAGCTAAAAATACTTACTGATATTGCTCCTTCTCTTCT
This sequence comes from Rhabdomys pumilio, assembly GCA_030674055.1. Lineage (NCBI taxonomy): Eukaryota > Metazoa > Chordata > Mammalia > Rodentia > Muridae > Rhabdomys > Rhabdomys pumilio. The sequence continues at coordinate 73,870,843 of JANHMN010000010.1, read as the reverse complement.
CAAATGTCATATCATCTATCAAGCAATAATGGCTACATACATCACTAGAACTAAGACAAGGCCTATCAGAACACAATCAACCAGCTAAGCTAAATTACTATTTGTTGTTTTCAAATAGTTAATTCTCTAAATTATTATAGAAAGAGCCATACTATATTACACACTAGATGGGTGGCATCTGAATCTCTAAATCCTTTGTTCTCCACCACATGTTAACCCCTGGCATATTACATCATCCCAGCAGCCAGGCCAAATGTAACTAGTTAGTTATTATGGGGAATTACCTCAGGTTGAAGCTTCATTGTAGTCTTAAACTAATAGCCATTTTCTAGCATTGCATTCATTACACAGATATATATGGCTCAGTTGTGTTTGTATTTTGTTTTGTTTTGTTTTTGTTTTTTTATAAAGACCTCAAATAAACATTCAAAGGACACATCTTCTCAGTCCTTGAATGTCTGCCTTGTACAGTCTTCAGCAACTGTTCAGAGTCTGATGAAAAGAATATAGATTCCAAATATCTCACTATGAACATGAAAACTAGGGATATTGTACTTCAAGGGGAAGGTCACAGAAGTCTTGGAAGAAAATAAAGACACAAAACAAAGTCTGGTCCCAAAATACTTTATAAGAAGAGCCAATGCCTCATGCATCTGTGGCTTCTCCCTGACAAGCTCATCTTTCTTTAACACGTTGACACATCTGCACTCTAATGTACCAATACCAATTTCCGCTTTTCTTGCTGCTATACCACAATAAACATTTGGCTCTGGATTTTAACCCAGCCAAACACTGACTGAAAGCCTCATCACAAAAGCTGCCTTACAACAGTCTTTAAAAATATTCTGCGTGTATTTCCTTCAAATCTTATTTCAGCACATGAACAAAGAATTTCTTCTACATCTTCCTTATTTACCACTGCTTGATTGGCTAATTAAAGAATGTTAAAAGGAGAGAATGAGCAAGTCAGGGAAGATTGAACACCTTCTGCTCTGGCAGCCTTCACTATTCTCTTCAGGGAGACAAACCTTTTATTCTTTGTCTAGCTTGGATTCAAGAAAGGCACAGAAGCAGCCCTTCATCTCTTCCTACCTCAGGTCAAAGTCCTTTTTACACTTACCATGCAACTTGGAAACATCAGAACTCTGCACAAAATGAAAAGTTCTCTGCTTCTAAGCAATTCAGCAGTGAGCTGAGGACTTTGTCCGGTGCCTTAGCACATTTTAGGCATCTCTTAAGACAAAGTGGCTTGAAAGCTTTGAGGTTTTCTTGGCAACAGAAAAGAATAATTTGACTTCTCTTGGAATAAGATCACATTCAGCAGAAAAGATGTGCTGGGCTCAAGGTCATGGATCTTGGCTCTGTGGATATTCAGTAATTCAGAAGAGCTACTCCATGTCTTCAAACCCTTTCAGACACTGCTGCAGGTGTTTTCTGTGCAGCATCCCTGAGGGCCACTCTTCCTTCCTTCCTTCCTTACTTCCTTTCTTCCTTCCTTCCTTCCTTCCTTTCTTTCCTTCTTTCTTTCTTTTTTTTGTCTTTAGAATGTCCATTGTGCCTCCTAGAAGCCATTTTCCCCTGTCTATGTACATGTTTGCCCTCCTAGAGATTTTTAGTAAAGAGCTACCAGAATCTGTCAGAATCTACACACACACACACACACACACACACACACACACACACACACACACACACACAC
>JANHMN010000010.1:73847236-73869134 GCA_030674055.1 Rhabdomys pumilio | reverse complement strand
CACACACACACACACACACACACACACACACACACACACACACACACCTGATTGTACTTCAAAATTTAAAGATATTTAGGCATTATTATATAATATATTGCTAATGAAATACATTATGGGAGAGCAGAGAAAAGAATTCCTTAATAGAAGAAACTTCTTAAGAGCTTACTGATTATAAGGCAGGGTGATAACTGCTTTGCATGATTTTCATGATGGATACAAAGGAGATACAGGCAAACAAAAAGGCCAAAGGAACTAAATAAGATTAACTTGTTAAAAACTGAGATATGACCAGGCAGTGGTGGCACATGCCTTTAATTCCAGCACTTGGGAGGCAGAGACAAGCAGATCTCTGAGTCTGAGGTCAGCCTGGTCTTCAGAGTGAGTTCCAGGACAGCCAGGGCTACACAGAGAAACCCTGTCTCGAAAAACCAAAAATAACAAACAAACAAACAAAAAAACCCAAAAAATCCAAAACAAACAAACGAAAAAAGAAACAAAAAACAAAACTGAGATACGCCTCATAAGAAACTTTAAACCTGACATAACATCTGAAAGATGTGAAATTTGGAAATCTAAGGGAAAACAAAACCACCAGAGCTAGGAGTAAAAATGAGTGAAGTCCCACAGTAAAATACAAATCAAGCTGCAGGTGACATTCCCAGGCAGAAGAAAATACAAGAGACAGAGGATGGGATATGCTTATCTCTGAACATGAATGGCCAAATATACACATGAACTCACGGTAGCTTAAGCCAGTCAAAGTCATAGGGGATAGTGGGGCTCTGAGGCTCCACCTTTACCTGAGAAGGTATTGGTAGTAAATTGTTGTGGAAGAAGGCTTCTTGTCTTTACAGTTTGGTTCTGGTAGGCCACAGATAACTCGGGAGATGACTGCATCTATGAACATGCTGGCAGAACTAATTGAACTCAGTGAGTTGGAGAGAGAAGGGGTGAGGTCATGACCTTGGAAGGAAGGTGTGTTTAGGAGCAGAGTGCAAAGTTGAAAGTGAGTGTCGGGTTGTATGAATATTACTAAGAAATGTTGCATATGTATGTATGAATTTTCAAGGCCTTAAAAAAAATCCAACAGTGAATGAAATGTAACTCAGAGAATATGAATGAATAATGAATAAAAAGAAAGAAAAAAAAAGAAAAAACAAAACAAAACTGAGATATGCCTCATAAGAAATGAATATAATTAAGAGAAAAGGTTTGTTTCAGGCCAACTGTAAAGGGCCATAAGAAGATCCAAGATACTGAGGATAAGAAGGCACCTGGAAGGGTCATCTGTGAGGCAGTGGTGAGACCCACTGGACAGCAGGAGGTTAGGATCAATCCTACCTAAGGGTCTTTGTTGTGAATATTATTGTTCTGAGCAGTCTTCAAAACATGAGGACAGACCGATTTCAGTGTAAAATTATGAAAAGGCAAGAGAAAAAAAGTATAATTCATCTTCATACAAAAAATAAAATAGTGATGGGATGAGATGTTTTTATTCTTATCCCATCAAATGGACTAACTTTAAGATTCATTATGGGAAGGGACATGGACACATGAACAAAATGAGTCTATAACCTAATCCATCAATCAAAGTGGATGGCCATCCCAACTACTTCCCTAAGTGATCAGCCCCTCCTCTCCTTAGAGCCCATAAACAAGACATGCTGTTGTAGCCTTAGACCACTTTCTATGTAGAGATGTCGGGCTTGTCAGGCATGTCAGGGATGCCAAGTACTTTAGGCATTCTCCACAGATTTTCCCAGAAAAGAAAAAAAATGTTAGAAACTTGTAGCCAGAGGTCAGGGTTAGAACAAAACATCTTTTTAGTAGTTTGTGTTTTGCTTTTTTGCTCATTTGTTTTGTTCAATTTTTGTAGAAATTCTTTAGGCTAGTAGCATACTTTCAGTCTTCTTACATCAGCATTTGGAGATCAAAGGTGTTTGTTATCATACTGAGAGCCATTCGAGTTTTGTAGCCAAGTCTGTTTACCAATAGGTCCATGTTAGTTTAAAATTCCGAACAACATGTAGATGATTAAAATATTTAACTGTAATAATATGCTTAAAGGAATAATGATGTAATACTAGGATACAACTACCCCTACAGTTAGGATTTGAAGTCAGAGTTTTCTGTTATTTAAGAACTTAATCACTGTTCAATATTCTCAGTCACAGGATAGAATATTTTGTCCTCTCTGGTAGCATGTTGGCATTCCTTCTAGACTCTACCCAACAGCCAGGTAGGAGTCTGGCTTACTGTAAAAATCTGAACTCTCTCTCAGGCTTTCTGTCCCTTTCTCTCTCTGACCTCTTTCTCCCTCTCTGTCCTTTCCACCTACCCACCTCCTCCCTCCTTCCTTCTCTCCCTCCATCTGTCTCTGTCTCTATCTCTTTCCCTGTCTCTGTCTCTCTCTCTTTCTGTGTTTCCTTCTCGATGCCCTCTCTTTCTCTGTCTCTACTCCCTTCTCAATCCCTCTTTCCATGCCCCCAAATAAATGTCATGGTACCTAAGCATGAGACCACTAAGGTACCCCCTCCCACTGCACCATACCACATTTTATAAAATGTATCAGTCGCTAAAACTAATATATTGATATTATTGTAAGGAGGAAAAATACTTTTAAAATCAAATTAAGGAAAATAAATGTTGGGCCATGGAAGAGTATCATGATTCTTGGGTTATGGGTTCGTCTAGGTCCCCAGAACCCAGGATCCTGACATGAGGCCTAATCTCCACCCTGCAGTCACGTACACGGGTGGTGGGCTTGATAAACAGGCCCCCAGCCATATTTTCCCACAAATAAATTCAGGTTCTATAAACTATCTTGTATTGTTATAATTATATGTTCATTGTATACATAAATATTTTGAACATATATATCTATGGAGATATGAACACATTTTTGGAAGAAAGAGACCACAATGTTATGATTTCTATGCTATAACTATTTGGGTTTTTTTTTTAATTATTTTCTTTAAATCACTCTGTGCTTTCTAAGTTTTTTTTTTACAATGAATAACTTTAGTTTTTGTAACCAGAAAAAAGGTTAATAAGATTAAATGATGAATTCAGACTGATTTTGGCACATGCATGGACTCTTATAGAAATATTTCCCTTTTACTAGTCAAGTCAGAGCCAAAAAGTTGTCAAAACATATTGGGTTTTGTTGGACTGTGGCATGTATGTGGGTTCATGGGCATGAGTCCTGTTGGGTTGAATTATGAGTCTCGTTTCTGCCACCCCAAGGGTCTGGTGCCAGGATGCAGAGAGGCAGAAGTTCGGGAAGTTGACTGTGTTCACTCCACTGCACCAGGCAGACATTGGGCTGTGAGAAGCCTCAGGACTTCGCTTTGGGGGTTGAGGGAACACAGTCTGAGGTCCCCCAGGGGGCACAGCTCTTGGGTTGGGAGTCCCTGGGCCAGGAGGCAGTGGGAACTGACTGGTCTCAGGCCCTTAGGCTCTCAGGCAGACAATGGATGAAGCTATACTCCATATTCTCAGGGTGGGCCTGAGGTTAAATACCTTTACAAGGAGGAGGAGGGTCTGGGAAGGAAGATTTAATTGGCTACGCCCTCTGGCCTTTAGGTACCTCTTGAATATGGAGATGTCTTGAGGATCTGCAGCCTGTAGTCACAGCCTCTACCTGTGCTATGACTGATGACCATAAACATCTCTTTGGGAGGGGTTGTAGAGGGCTGTGGCTATGTGAAAGGAACCAGGGGGCTCAGGAGCAAAGCCAAACTCTTACCGTCCCTGAGGGTCTATGGGGTTCGAACCCAATTCAACCAGGTACCCAGCTGCCTCTTGCAGCCCAATGCCCCACAGGGTTCTGCAGAGACACGGTTTTCAGCAATGACATAATGCAAAACCTCTCACAAGACCCTCTTCTCTTTCACACAATGCTGTGTATTTTGTTGTTTTGTTCTGTTGTTTTGTTTTGTTTTGTTTTAGCAGTGTTTAACATCTGGAAATGCTGAGAAGCTATAGGTGAGACCATCAGTAGACAGTATTTTCTCTCACACTTCTGTTAGGGAAAATCGCTCCATAGATCTATTTCTGAGATATATCTTTACCCATGCTGACAAAATTCAAAGCGGAGTTAAAGCATGTGTCTGCAAGTATCTCCCAAATAATATTCACTTAAGCTTAACCTATCACATTAATAAAGGCCACTTTTCATGGCGTATAGCCTCTGGAATCTTTTGTACTTGGAGTTTGTGGGAAGCAAGCAGCCAGAATCTCAAATGAAAGCACTGATGCTATCATATCTAAAACTGTCCAGAAATACTAGACAAATAACTTCATCATGATTTTTTAAATTTTCTGTAATTTAAATATTCTGTCTACACAAAACATGCCAATTCTGCAGGTCAGCAAAGTTTAGAAAAGCCTCCAAATGACTTCAAAGGCAGTAAAGGTTCAGTGACTGCACCCTCCACCATAGCCCATGGACCAACCCAATTCCACATAGGAAACATGAACTTCACTTTATTAAGGTCACCTGTGTATTTGGTTGCAGACAGTGCCTTCCCAGGAGCCACTGCCTCTATAATGTTTATTCAGGTAAACCCTTAAACCTCATGGTTTTTGAATGTTTATTGTCACTCAATATGGAGCCTCTGATACCAAACCACTATCTCTGTGGGGATGCTTTTCTCTGCTTGCCCAGATGTTAATGAGCTATACCTAATATTTACTCAGACTTCCTACTCTTTATCAGCTTAATTTTAACACAGCAGCTGGAACTATCAAATGTTGAATGCTATGAACTGTCTGTATTAGCTGAAGAGAGTAATCAATTGTCTGGTAAGGAACATTACAGATACTGTAGGTAGACTTACACGCACATCAAAGTGTTCAAAGCCAACAACCTAGGTAGGCATGCTACATAACTTCTGAGTTCTACCTGGGCAGTTGTCTGAGGATGCTGCTGCCTTGGAAATAGTCCTAGGTTAGAGTATGGTTTTCTCACCTCAACAACATTTCAGAAACCTATTAACATGTTGAGCCTGGAGTTTAAGGAGAGATTAAACTCTGGCTTACAGCACTATGTTCTTTCACTTCTTGACTTGATTACTTTTGCTTTTTAATTGTAGTTTGAGAGTAGTAGTATGTTTTGGCCTCCAGCTCTGTGGCATGGAATAAGTTATTTGAATGCCTCGGAAAGCATGCTAAATGGTAGTTTCAGTGAATATCACACTGCTTAATAGGATGCTTTCGTGCACTTGGAGTTTATATAATAATGTCTGTAAATCCCTACCCAGGGACAAGAAATTTTGTGGATCCCTCTTCCTCTCTCCTTACCCATCACACAGATCTCCCTGATTCAATATGAATTTGATTGATTGACGGCTGTTAAACACATGACAGCATTGCCCTTTCTCCATCCCTAAAGTGAGGCAATAAATAAAGTGGTGCTTCTCATCCAAACCCTCATGAATAGTCACAGATGGTATGCATTCAGATGAGAATAGAATGGACACTAGATGTGTTTCTGCTTGTCCTCCAGCTGCTTCTGTGGCTCAATTTTACCAATTTTGAAAAAAAAAAAAAGAGTTCTCAGTTCTGACGAATTTAAAGACCTGCACAATTGTATAATCTCTGGGTGGGAGATGATTGACTGCCCACAGAAAAATGACTGTTGCAAGGAAATGTGTGGAGGTCACCGTGCTTATTTACACTATTGTGGGACATTTAATAAATGGCTCTGATACAAGGAAAATCCTGAGTGGAAACTTATGCTTTGGGGATCCAGACTACCTTGTTTCTGCCATTAGACATATGGGAAATATAACTTCAGCCACAGAAAGTGGGGTCTAAATGGCTCCTGACTTTATGTGACAACAGCTGTTTCTCTAGAGACTGCAGCATAATTCCTGATGGATGATAGCCCTACAATTGCTTTCTCTGGCTCCTCATAAGAATCTGCTCTAAAGTTTAAATGCTGCATAAAAATGCTTCCACCCAATTAATGCAGCCACAAACATCCTGGTAAAACTATCTTCAGCAGCCCAGTACTTTACCACAGTCTTTAATGTCAGGTTGCTTTTTTATTCCAGAGGTCAGGAAAACAAACACTGTGTGAGCTCATTACAATGCATGCCTAAGCAAATAGACACAGGAGCCTTTGCAAGTGCCAGACAATGGAACCTAGGTTTGTCTTTGCACCTCACTGGAATCTGGGTGATAAAACACTTACTAATACAAGCTACTAAAACAAATCAACAAACAAAACTGGCCTCTCGTAGTCTATTTAAACAGCCCTTACTGTGTTCTTAATTAACTGCTGACTTTTATACCAACCATGCCAATCAAGACACACAAAGTCATTTAAACACTGCTTTCATTTAAAATTTTAAGGTACTAGATATTTTTGGTTGAAAATGTATCACAAGGAATAATATATAATCTATTTTAGCCAGTATTTGAAATAAAATTTAAGTAATAGGAACCAATGCAATACAATTCACTTCTCCATAATTTCAGGTATATTATAAATTAAGAGGTTTTAATGAATATTCTATAGCTAAGAGGACAAAGATGACACAGGTTCATTGAATAAGTCCATTAATAGTGACTCAAAAATATTATAAAGACAAAAAGCTTGGTTGCGGGAAAATAAGTAAGTTAAGGTAGATTCATCATTAAGCATACTTTACTTCTAATTCTTTAAAAGCTGAATAATCTAGATCTAGCACATGTCTATGGTAATTCCTCTGACCAAGTTGGGAGACAATATTTGGAATTTCTATGAGCTTCAAACTTTTAGAAAAGAAAATAATTTCTACAATCACTATGAACTTGCTGACAGGCACTCTCCCCTCCACTCTTCCCCTCCCTGAGTCCCACCCCCTCATCTTCCCCTACCTCACAATGAAGCAGTTAGTACAGCCAGTACTAGGGCTTCAGGACTATAATAAACAAGGAACAATTTTGTGGTCCTCATTAACTCTTGTTAAAATAAGCACTGCACAACAATAGTCCACCCAGAGTTCCCCGGGGAAAAAATAGCAACCAGAAAAAAAAAAAAAAAAAAAAAAAAAAAAACTAACATTCTATGCATAACAGACTCTATTTAAAAGAGCAGAGTATTCCAGAGATTTAATTAACTATTCTGTGTCCACAGGACAGGTATCCAAAAACAAAATAAGCAAGAGTTTTCCTTCAGACAGTACAGACTGGCTGAAAAGGAGGGGAGTCCCTGCTAGAAGCAGAGGCTACCCCAATGCTTTGTTATGTTTGCATTTGATTTTCTCAAGTAGCCCTTCTACAGTTGACAGCACCAGCCATTCCCATGCCTCCTTACATTAACTCCTTTTCAGTTTAGCTTTCTTTATGTAAGTTGTCTCTTTCATCTCCTTTTTACAAGAGTTTAATGTATTTCTAAACATCAAAAACGTCACCAATTTTAAATATACAATTTCGTAAATTTGGGCAAATTGACAGCATAACAAATCCAACATACTACAGTCCAATATAGTACAATATACTATAATATTTCACATGTCCATTGCATCAAAAATAAACATTTTAACTAATTTAAGGTAATTTCTGGTTCCAAGACTCAAGCTAACTTTACCAACACTTGCCTTTCTTTCTAATGAAGCTTTCTTTTTCTGGACTGCTGCCTCAAATCATATAAAATGACTCATGCTTCAGGAAGTTTTGATCATTTGTTCATGTTGCAACCTATTGCATATGGACCAGTGTGGTGGTTTGAGCAAGAATGCCTCTTATAGGCTCATATATTTAAATGCTTAATGATCAGGAAGTAGAATAGTTTGAAAGGATTAGAAGGATTTGGAGGTGTGAGCTTTTTGTAGGAAGTGTGTCACCAGGGGCAGGCTTTGAGGTTTCAAAACTTAATGCCAGGCCCAGACTTTTTTTTTTTAACCTATAAATAGGATGTAGCTCTTGGCTACTTCTCCAGTACCATGTCTGTCTGCCTACATCCATGCTCCCTGTTCTGATGATAATAAACCAAACCTCTGAAACTGTAAGCAAATCCCAGTTAAATGGTTTCTTTATGATAGCTGCCTTAGTCATGGTTTCTCTTTCCAGCAATAGAGTAATGACTAAAACATACAACACCACTCCCTCATATGGACATACTTACTTTGCATTTGTATTTACCAGTAAATGGACAGTAGAGTTATTTCTATTTCTTCTGTTATGACTAATGCTGCTATGCTGTGAACACTTGTGTAAAAGTTTAGATGTGGACATGTTCTCATTCTCTTATCTCACGATGAAGGAAAGGAAGTGCCAAGCCATATGATGAGTCTATATTTAACATTTATGAAACTACCAAACTGTTTCCTGAAAATTTACATCATCAGCAATAGGTGTTTCCAGCAGTTCTGCCTCTTCACTACATTTGTTATGGACCATCTGTCTTTATTGCAGTGATCTCTGTGGCTGTGAAAGTCATCTCACTGTGGTCTTAATTTGCATTATCTTTTCAGAGGTTTGTGTTAATAATGAAATCTATTTCTAACTTGTGTCTTAAATTTCTGTTTTTAAGTCTTTTTCATTTTACTTTTCACTGAAATTTTGATGTTCCATTTTTCCTTAAACCCATTTGTGAGTGTGTGTATGTATGTGTGTGTATGTGTTTGTGCATGCACACACCTGTGTAGGCCAGAGTTCAATGTCAGATGTCTTTCTTAATTGCTCTCTATGTTATTTTTTGAGACATAGTCTCTCTCTGAACCTAAGATTTCCAATTCAACTAGACTTGGTGAGCAGTGATTCCCCAAGGATTCTCCCCTCTCAATCTCCCCAGTACTGAGATTACACAAATGTATTGATGTTCTTGGCATTTAACATCATGTCCAAGGGATTGAACTTAGATTTTGGTGACTGGACAGCAACTACCACACTGATTGTTCTCTTCTCCAGTTCTAAACTTATTTCTTCATCCATGTGAATAATGTTAATTCCTAGCCACATGTAATTTACTTCTAATCTACACATGAGCAATATGTTCATTCAGAATATATTTCTATGAAGTAGCCAATAACATGTTTGTATTTGTAAGAGAGTCAGACAAGCTGAATTTCATACGCATATGTACATGATACAAAATGGTTTGAGTTCTCTTTCATTTTGCATTACTATAATTAAAGTATGGATAAATCACAGTAACTTATATTTTAAATAAAATGTTTCCACAGGATTATATTTCTCTCTTTTCCTATTTGCTCATAGACAATGTTAGATTTTTATAGCAGTGAACACACCCTTCCGTTTTGAGACATAATGTCTACAGTGGAAGTAAGCATCCTCATTGTTAATGGCCTTGTTTTTTTAGTTGAAAAATTTCTTCATAAAATATAGTTACACATACAAAAAATATAAAAACACAAAATTTTAAAACAAAATACATAAGCAAAAGACCAATAAGACAAATAAAGCCCAAACAAATCAACATGAGACAAAAAAAAATGTCAACAAAAACATCACTGAGGGAAAATGATTTCCCTTTGGAAGAGATGTCATTGGGACAAGTTCGAGGATAGGGATAGGAGCTTGTGTTTACATCACCTGCTGAGCACTGAGACCACATCTGCCTTGAACATGTTGTGCAGGCAGCACCCGAACGCGGGACTCTATACAAAGGAAGGTGCAACTGATCCTTAAACAAAAATCATCCACTTCATGTTTTGCAAGTAAGTAACACTTGGGAAATAGGAAAATAAAGCAAAGAACAAAAGAGCAAGAAAAGGTCAAATTAATATAGACCGAGAAGAAAGCTGTCAGAGTCTGTCAGGTAGGAATGCTGGGGAAACTGGGATTGTTCACGTAGTAGTGGTGCGATGAGCTGGGGAGAAGTTCTCCAAATGTGATGGAACGATGACCAATACTGATCAAGTCAGCTGCAGCTTTCTCCTGGAAAGCCATGAAGGTTGCCCCTAGACATACTGCTGTTGCTTCCATTTTTGTTTTCCATTTGTCTTCCCAGGCAAAACAACAACAATAACAACAATAATAATACAATGTTAGCCTTGTCCCAGGAATTAATAAGCAGTGAGGAGGCCTTCACTGATACATTCTTATTTACCCTGCAGATCATTCTCCCTGTGTTTCAACACCACTGCTTTCTGCAACCTAGATTTGTTCTAACTTCTGTGCTGGGGGTAAAAGTATATGATTTTCTACTTCAATGATTTCTGAGAAATTCTGATTAATAAAAGCTGAACCAGTTTAGCCCTGGGAGACTGTTATGCTTGTTTGGATATAAAATATTTAAACTGAATTGAAAGTGATTTGCTAATTGCTAGAATCCTTTTCTGATATGACTCAGCTTAGAAGCTACATCTTAGCATCTTAGTAGGAAGAGCTGTTGTGAAGAGTGAATGGTTGTATGTGTGTGCTTGTGTGTGTGTGCTAGTGTGTGTGTGTGCGTGTGCGTGTGCGTGTGCGTGTGTGTGTGTGTGTGTGTGTGTGTGTGTGTGTGTATTTTAGTTTTAGGAGAGTGGAAAAAGTAAAAGGGTAGAAGAGAAGCCACTGCAAAAGCTGGGACTACAGGGTATGGATACCATTAATGACAATATGCTACTTTAAATGTGTAAGAGACATATATTTTATATACATATATGAAAAAATTCAGATAGATGAAGAAAATCAATTATTAGGTCACTGATATTTTAAAGGTAAATTGACATGTAGATATTAAGAAATTAAACTCTAATTTCTTTATCTATGATAATAAAATTATCAAGATTTCAGAAAGTATTGATATAGGCTCCAGAAATCTAGGGCAAGTCACTACAAATATGTCAATTCTACCATCAGAATAAAGGCCCCAGTTCCGTTTATCTATCCCATTGGTATTCATATGACCCGGCTCACATGCATATTGTAAAATTTCTGAAATTGCCTTTAATCTGGTGTCTTTTGAGGAGCCATCTTCCTACAGAAAGCAAGGTGAATGTTTCATCGTCCAGTCACTTCATTCCTCAGCTCAAAACCCACCCAAGAGAAATTCAACAGTTGTTTAGAGTGAGAGGAGGTGTCACAAAAAGTCGAAAATAAGCAGCTCTTTTAAATCAGTGTTTTAAAGATTTACTCTGCACTAGCCCAGCTACTGCTAGACAAGAGAAAAAAACACAGGGTGAGGGGCAAGGGGTGGAGGAGATGGAGTGTAGGGAGTGAAAGGAGGGGAGAGTTGGTCACATCTGCCTTTAGAAATTGGGGGAGCATTTAATACCTTTAACTCCTTTATGCTTGAAGGTCTTATATTTCTTTAAATCACAAGGATAATCTATTGACCCCTTTGACAGCTCCAAGCTATTATTATCATCAATTGTGAGAGAAAGCAGGAGACTGGACGATTTATTGCAACTCCAAGTGGCAGAACGAGGGCTAGTAAACCGTGTTATTGGGTTTCTTTTTCTATATAGCTACAATGAACCCCAGCCTCAACTCCAATAGCAGTCAATTAGCAAGGAGGCAAGAATAAAGACACAAGGAGAGCTACTTCACTGATGTGTTTTCAACAGTACTTAGCCTTTCTTTTCTTCCTATTGTTTGAGTGTTTTTATTAAATGTTTAGATGCCTAGGGGCCTGAAAAGTTTTTTTTTATTTAATTTCATCATAAAATAAAATCCCTATATTCATGTTGTCCCCAGGACCTAGAAAGCACCCATACCTAACCATTTGATGAAATACTATCCAAACTGATGAGAATGTCTAGGAATCTGGCCACCCACTATGGCATTTAATTTAATTTTATTACCAATTTCATTTCCTGGTGATCATTTGCCACCACAACTTAAAGAGTTTGTGTTACATGAGCGTTACTCGTCCTTTCTGTATTTTTCTACTGCAACCTCATCATCTCCTGCTAACCTAGTAACTTCTACAACATTGCTATTTCTTCCTCTTTGACATCTTCCACTGGGATTTTCTCAGATTTGAGGTTTAGAGTTACCAACACCTCCTCCTTGATCACTGTAGTAAAGGTAATTTCTTTATCCATACACATCTACAATCCCCATGCTATCAAGTTTGTTTTGAGTCATTGTTTTACAATGTAGTGCCAGGTGGCCCCGAATACATTTTGTAGACCAGGCTGACCTCAAAGAAACAGAGAGGGACCTGCTTCTGCTTCTGTCTCTGCCTCTAACATGTTGGGTCTAAAAGCAGAGCCACCAAGCCTGACATTCTCCATTATTGAGGCACATTCTTGCTCCTTTTCAGAGCCAGAGAAGCTTCCTGAGAGCAAGCTGGACCATATCAAATTCTTGCAGATACATATCAACAGATGCATTTAAAAATAATATCATTTATATTATAAAAGAACAGTTTTTTAAAAATGAAGTCATCCAACAGGTAGGGATATAGCTCAGACATAAAGAGTTTGTATAGCATACAGAAGGTCCTGTTTTTGATACTCAGAACCTTAAGGACAAAGCAACTTTGAGGAAAGAATTAGAGAAAATGAGGCTAGGAAGCACCTTTGCCTCTGCTCACCACATCAGCAGAGGACTGTACTCTCTTCTCGGTTTTCCATCATATTCCCATCTTATAAAACAAATAAACAAGATGACAGTGATCTATGACAGGGTAGTTCTGCCAAATGTATTTGATCATGAATAGACCTACACCATGTTGTTTCAAGGTCTAACTGTATCATAAATTCATAAAAAAATTTTCTGTGGCCTATGTATACTTTTGCTGCAATAGACTATTTTACAGCTCCTTATAATTACCCATTACCAGGACTTCATTATGTTCAATATGAATAGTATCTCTAGCATACAAAGCATGCTCAGTTTCTAGGCCATTTTATTTGGATGTATACAATAATAAATGGCCTTCAGGAAAATATGAAGTACTTTTATACAAATAATTTTAAAACGTCACTTTTGGGAAGTATATAGCCAATTGATATATCCTCTCACAGAAGTTTCAACACATAGAATCACTTCTCTTTGAAAATCATCTTCTGGCATAAGTTACTAAATACTTCATAATTTTAAAAACATTACAAACTTTCAAACTCCAAATTCAAATTACCCAGTAAATACCAAACATTTGGGGGGCATGGATTATACAGCAATTATATATTAATTGATGTTCTTCCAAAGAAAAAACATTGTTTGTTCTTTAATTAATATGGGTTATGACTTTTTCCCTTGTCATTATGAATCTGCAACATAAAATCTTCAACGGGACTTTCAAGGCTTTGATTAACATTTCACAGTAAATTACAACTAATAATTTGCACTTCATTTTGATTTGATTTCAACCTAAATTAACTTTCTATTTTAATATGATTAGAGGTTTTGAAGACAATGGAATCTATGAAGTATACTTTTACCTTATATCAAAGTGTGCAATTATTCCAAGTGTCTTTTTAGGTTTGTGCTTTTCCTTTGCTTGTTCAGGGATTCATCCTAGAACCTAGAACAATTCTTGCTAAGCAGGGGTGTTCAACAAGTGTATCAGTGGATTCACCACTTGTCCTCTGTCCTGTGCCTTTCTAGGGGGTGGAAGGTCAGACAAGATTCTAACTCTGCTAGTAAAATCTTTTTATTACACGCATGTTTGGGCACAACATTGTATTCTCATTCTACAGGTGAGAAAATAGAAACACCAGATATTAAAGTGTTTATTCAAGGTTATAGGTCTAATACATTTATTTATAAGAGCCAACGTTTGTCTGTCTATAGATCCTGATATGTTAACAGCAGGTACTTCTCCATCATCATACTGTGGATGAGATACAATGGCTCAAAATACACACACACTCACACTCACACACACACATGACGTGACACAAACACACAAAACACATATCCAGCAAGCCCATAAATTTCATTAACCTGTTTGAGGACTGAAAGAGAATGATGGTCTCATGTGAGAAAGATAGCAGACTATATAAGAAAGGGAGTTTTATATAAAGTAGCTGGAAGAGGCAAAGACTTGGTTATAGAAGGAAGACCTCACGTGGCAGTTGGATATTTGGGGTTAGTCTCTAGGCAGCCTCTAGTGACATAAATCTATTTCCCTGTATTTGTTATACACTTCAGGTTCTGGTTAAGGTTCCTATAACAACTGATCACATTTCCAGCATTAGAAGTTTTTCAGTTATCTTTTATATCAACGGAGCTAACACCTTAATGAGAAAGAGATTTAGGAAAGGTTTCAGAGAAGCCTAAGGGTGGTACTCATGATGTTGCCCACTCTGGCCTCAGATTTCCAGAATCATCCTGCTCCAGGCTGCTCAGTATAATTATAGTTCAGAACCGCTGTGTTGAGGTTAGATGCCTATTTTAGACTTCATATATTCTTCAATACAAACTAAGTTTAACATGGATGCTCTGAATCTAAAAGCAAATTCATTGTGTGAACTCTTTTCTTTTTTCAGAAACCATGCATTTCATTTAGTAAACATTAAAAAGTGCATTATGCTACCACATTTTCCAAGTATAGGTTGCTAATAGCTACCATTTTTCTTTCCTTGTGTCATCAAAGTCTATGGCCATTACTCATTGGCTGTTTAGGCACATAACCATAGAGCTTGTTTTAGCCTTCTGTTTGCTGCATTAAGAAAATTCTATGGAACATTTAAATGGCTGGCAGTGTGTGTATGCTTTCATAACCTGGTGAGATTAATGGAGCATGTGTTTCCCCTTCCTTCCAAAATAATTCTTTTCCATGTCATCTGAAACCCAAAGAGCATATACTTTCTCTTAAGAAGCCAGGTAAAGACTAAAAGATACTCTGATATTGATTAGTAATTGAATGCATGATAGGCCAGCACTGCAGTGACTCTGTCTCCCTAGGAAGGACTGTTTTTATACTCATGGACAGCTTCCTAAAGACTTCTTAATCTGGTAGAGATTGGGAAGTGAGTTGCTTGGCATGTCCATCTCTGCAATTCCTCTTATTATTTATATTATTCCTTAAGGCACTTACTCCCTACAGACTCAGTGACAGTGTATATAACATATATTTTTCAAGAGTTTGCAGGTGGCAGTACAAAGCCTATTTTAACTCTTTCCAACAGGAACTGGAATGCTACAAATTAAATAAAGTCCTCTGCACTTCTTGCATAATGTAAAAAAATTACCATCTGCAATAAAAATCTGTTGACTCTATGTTGCTTCCAGTATTTTGAACATCTACACCTGTCCTGCTATATTCAGGGCGAAATCTTTGCATATCACTTAGTATCCTCCTACACAGAATGCTTTGAAACATGTGTTTTGAGCTATGGATGATTAAAATATCAAGGCAGTGAAGCATTATACAAAGACAATTTTTTTTTTCCAAAAATAGTGTCTATCACTCCATTGGTTAATATCTTAGAAGGCTGTAGAGTATTAAATAGTGAATGTCAATTATTTGATTTCTGAAAAAAATGAAATTTGCATTAGTAGAATTTATGCTTTATGTGTTTCCCCTTCCTTCCAAAATAATTCTTTTCCATGTCATTTGAAACCCAAAGGGCATATACTTTCTCTTAAGTAGCCATGTAAAGACTATAAGATACTCCAATATTAATTAGTAATTGGATTACTAATTAATTACAGAAACTGGTCCAGACTGTTTTAATTGACAAGGCATAAGGTGAACATGATGCTATGAAGAAGAAGAGCTAGGACTGAACGACCAGTGCCTCTCCTGAGGAACTGAAAGCCATGAACAATTGGATCCTTCTTGTGACTTATCCCTTTTAACTAGACCATTATCTGAAAAGTATTCTGGTCAAGCATATTAAGGTTCATGAACCCTTCCTGACAGATGATGCTCAGGGAATCTGGCCCAGTAGAGAGGCAAAAAGGGCAGAAAAACTCTGCAGGGTAAGTGACGCAACTCCTTTGTACATGCATCATTGAGCTAAGCAGCTCGGTTCATATTTTTGCTTATGAAAATCCCAGTCATACACCATGAACTTCCTGTCTCTGAATAAATTTGCTTTTTACTACTTTCCATGTTTTAATATTTGTATTCACATTTTTCCTTTTAAATCCCTTTCTTCTATTGAAAACTAAAATGACTATAATCAAAATAAAGACTGTGAACCCCTGTTCAAAAAACTTACCCAAACCCTTAGCAGCAGTATATACTGCCTATTCCTTAAGAGGGAATACTTAGAATTTATATCTTGAGGGATTCTGTTGATAATGTATGTGTGGAACGGATATGTGAAAAGATATTGGAGGAGATTTTACTTTGTATAAGTGACTTAAAAATATTTTTTTTCTAAATTTGGTTAAAGAATGGAGCCAGGGGGATATCCTTCGCTTCTTTTCTCACAGTGTTCTTCACTGCCTAGACACAGAGATGGTCATCTTGACTCAAGTGGGAGCTTTGTCATAAGCTTGGAAATCAAATCACATGCTTTGAAATTCCCTCTGAAGCTAAAATAAAGCTTTAGGTTGACATAATAAGAAATGAAGTTAATATTACTAAGAGACGGAATAAAAGGCAAAGAGAGGCTTGTCCTTAAGTAGACACCTTTATGTACTTTTCTTCCACAGGTATGCATTCCAAAGACAGAAATCATGTTCTTTTTTATAGCATCAAAATATGATTAACTCAAAAAGGGTAGTTAATTTTGTTTTCTTTATAGACATAGTTGCTTTGATAGGTTCCAATTTACTTATGTTTCCATAGGCCACTTGCTTTCTCCTTATGAATAGATAAGAAATTAAATAATTTTCTTGACCTACAAAAGGTTACCATTTAATTATTATGCTAATTTCATACAGGAGATTCAGCACATTTACTACTTTTCTACTAGCTAATAAGACAGACTCCAAAATTTTCTGTGGGATAGAAAGAGGATGCCCTTTCAGAATTGAAGATGTTCTGTTCACACAGCTGTGAAGGTCAGTGAATATTGACTCTCATGCTAGTTTTGGTAAACTCTCTTTCTGTTGTTTTTTGTTTGTTTGCTTGCTTGCTTGTTTGACTACTTGTGAGTCTCCCTGTGTAGTTAATGACATTTGCTACATAGAGTAGGCTGGCTTTGAACAACAGGAGATTATCTTAACTCAGTCTCCTTGGTGGTAGAATCTGAGTCATGAAGCATCATACTCAGCATCTTATCCTTGTTTCTGAGTCTTTGAAACTGATGTCTAGCGAGCAAAAATGAATTTACCTGCTACACATCTCCACTGCATTAATGAATCATTTTTAGAAAAAAAAAATTCTGTAATCAGTTACGTAAAATGAAAGAATTACTAGTATTCCACTACTATTAAGGTTGATTTAAATGAATTAATGAATAAAATATTCATCACTTAAAGCTAGAAGTACACAAATATATTGATTTTTTTCAACCAACGCATAGTAAATCTTTAAGCTGAATACTTGATAGAGCAGCAATCTATAATAGGAAATGGGACCCAGTTTGCTATGTTTTGGAAGGAGAGGATGCCCAAAGTGATGCTTCTTTCTAGTATCCAAGAATTTATTCAACTGAAGCTGGATATTTGCTTCATCTCTTCATATAAAAATCATGGCCTGCAGTATGGCATGAACATTACAGAAAAGATACAAACCATATTCCTGTTTGTTGTTTCAGTGGTAAATTATGTCTCTCTTAGGAGTTAGCAAGTAGCTTCTGCATTTGAAGTAGTCATTCAGAAAATTGCACATGTTTAAATAATTTAAATGATCAATTTGCTGGGGCTAGAGAAATGTCTCTACTCTTTCAGAGGTCCAGAGTTCAATTCCTAGCAACCACATCATATCACAAAGCCATCTGTAATGGAATTTGATGCCTTCTTCTCGTGTATGAAGAGAATGACAGTGTACTCACATACATAAAATAAATCTTTTTAAAAATTTAAAAAGTAATCAATTTGCTTAGATTTGGTGTCTATATAAACTTATTAAACTATCTCCCCAATGAAGACAATAAACAGACCTACTCAATATTTACAACACCCTGTAATAGCGTCTACCCTCCTGATCCATGTTACTGGCACCAGGCAACCAGTGACTATTTGTCAGAATGGATTAGTTTTTATTTTCTGAAGGTTATGCTGTAGTATTCAGATTAATGGTTTTGTGTTCCATCCATATTATCATATGTGCCAATAATGGCTCCTTCCTACGATTTCTCAACAGTTTTCTGTGAATGGATACATTTGTGTTTGTGCTCTCTGCTACTGATGCATGTTTGGCTTGCTTCCAGGTTTCATCTCTTATAACAATTCGCAGAATTAGTTTTACTAAATAAAAATCTATTCTTCCAGAATCTAAGTTAGACAAGGTAGAGTTTATACATTAATTCCAAACTACAAAGTATATAACAATTAGTGACCTGAACATGGTGTTGGCAAAAGACTACTTGTTTTGCCTTTAAATAACTAATAAAAACCATTTTGTTTTATGATTTACTTTAATACAATTTGCCTTATTATCTTACCTTCCTCCAATATTCAAAAGTAGTTGGAATGTTTTAAACACGAATGAGTTTGTTGATGCAAAATAAAAATATAAATATGAAAGATAAAACATCCCCAAAATAATTAAAACAAGTTGCTCATTTTATTCACACAAATTTAACTCAGTCAACCAAGTGGCACTGTTTTTCTCTGGTATTGCAACCTAATTGCATATTATCAGCATGGTTTGCCACTCATCAGGGACAATTTCATAATTGCTAACTTCAGAGAAGTAGAGTAACAGAGATTATTTTCTATTATTGCTTAGCAAAGTTACACATGCCACTGGCTAAATGCAGGACTTCAAATTATTAAGAAAACATAATATTGGTTATGCATGTTCACACAATAACAAAACTATGTTTAGTTTGTTCCAATATTTCAATTTCCAAATTTTGGGAAATAGCCTTTCCCAGGCAGTGACACATTTAAGGGGATGGAAGCTATTTTGCTCGTTTATAGGAATCAAGACAGAATATTATCTGAATGAGTTAACTAAAATACGTTTCTGGGGATGCTGCTGCTTGCAATCCCAGCTCCTGCACCCATCCTCTAAGCCTCAGGTCAAATACTAACTTTGCTCCAAATCTGTGCTCTCCTTTTCTGAAAGTTTCTTTTTAAAAAACTGTTCCTCTTCCTATTCCTCTTCCTCCTCATCCTCCTCTTCTCCTTCTCATCTTCCTTCTCTTCCTCTTCTTTGTCCCTTCTCTTTCTCCTTTTACTTCTTCTCATCTTTCTTCTTTCTCCTACTACTCCTCTTCTTCCTCCATCTTTTCTCCTGTTGGAAAGTCTAAGCTAGGACTTTGTGAACATAGAAGAAAATAACCTGTATTCCTTATCATTATCACTTATATGTGTCTAGGGGTACCGTTGTTCTTATATATGGCTCGAATTAAGGCTGCATGAGGGTCTGAGTTCAATTCCCTTTCAATCACACAGCAAAAGTAAATAACCAAGTTCAGTAAGTTGTCCTCTAGGCTCCACACACAAGAACACACATATTCATACATGATAAATAAATTAATTAAATTAATAGAGTTTTTTCAAGTTTAAAAAGGAATCCTTATAGGATGAGTGTTCTATTTTTTTTTTTTTTTTTAATATTTAGCTCAAGCACTTCTTCCTTAATCAGTAATATGTTCACTATTGAGTGAATGGCTGAAAATGGCAAAAAGACAAGAATTAAAATGTAGATGATCCTTGGTTTGTTTATAATTTATACACTAATAAGGTCAGTAGTGGAAGATTTCACGGATCCAGTATTGATATGCAGAAACTAGCACCAGATGAATAATTGTAGCCCTTCTTTGATTCCCTTGATTAAATATATGCATTAGAAATATTATAATGCATCTCTTATAGTGCACAATGACTAAGTAACCAGTGAAAAGTAAAAAATTACTTGTGCTTTAGGAATGAGAAAATAGGTTGTCTATAGCATCTGAGAACAATTATTGCTTTGAAGTTACCTTGGAAGCTTAATTGGATCCATGATATGGATCGGTCTGGAAAGTGGACAACTTCCTGTGACATTAACCCCTCCACTCATGGAGACCCTGAGGAGAGCCATCAGGAAAGATCCTCTTCATTACTTCAACAGGCCATTCAATTACCATCATGTTCTTTGAGCCTCATGGTGTACAAATTATTGGAAAGCAGAGGGTGCTTCATGGCTGTGGGTTTTACTCTTCCTTGTAATGGTAAACTGCTCATCAGTTTTGTGCTTTGGAATTAAGTCAGCATGAAATAGGGCTTTGGAGGTATTTCATAATCAAGGGTTTGCACTAGCAGTAAATGAAATGGAAAAGTAAATATAGGAAGGGTCCAATCTAAACCCAGTGAGAGTCTCAGATAATGAGAGGTATAAGGTAAAATATCTGAGTACAGAAATGGCTGCTATTTCTATAGTCAGATATAGATAATCAAGGGACATGAGAATTCAGGGAGATGGATTTTCTGGGGCTTATCAGAACTGGGGAAGGGTAACCTAAACAGAAAATATGGAAGGTTGGGAGTACTGGGCATTTGGGCCACTTGGTCTAGAAACATTTCTCACACAGAGACTCAAGAAACATCAGAAATTGTAAGTAGGGAGAACAAGTCTCTCTATATTCCAGGGACAGACATAGGACCTACAATTTCAGAAAGCTCAGATGTGTACACACACAGACACACACACACACACATACACACATACACATACACACACACACACACACACACACACACACACACACACACACATGCATACCATTTGAAAGCTTTGGAAAAGAAGTTGAGCTTTACTTTACCTAAGGCTATGAACAAACAGTTTTAGATATGATTTCAACTATAATGTTTCATCGTAAATAAATAGGTATAACAAAAATAATAAAGTAAACTAGCTTTACATTTCAAACTTTGTAAGAGACTCACACCCCTTTCTTGCCCTCACTGAGATACAGCAAACATTTAATCTCCCAACAAGAACTTGGAAAAACATAACCACACCAAGTTTCATAATGACCATTTGAGGTGAGAATTAAGCGCCACTTGATTATAATAATATATAACATAATTCCCCTTATACTAACATCAGCGAGTCTTGTATAATAGCCACCCTGATTTAAGCTGTCATAATCACATTCTAAAGTGGAGTGATCCTAACTGACAGATAAGAGAGACTCAGACACAAATGATGATTTTAGAAAAAAAAATACTGGTTTACCTTAAATAACTTAAAAATGTAAACAAGCATACCAAAACCCCAAAGCCAAATCAAATCAACCAAACAAAATTAGCCAGCATCACAGTGTGTAGCAAGAAAGATTTTAGACCATTCAGACATGTTTATCAAATCTATCTTCTCAAGGTTCATGGATGTGACTGGAAGAGGAGGCAGAGAGATGGTTAAAGTCATAAGTAGTGGACGACTCCAAGGAAACTGCATGTTACAGACACAACAAGACTGATACACATATACACTGACAGAGACTATGAAAGGATGCACAAGATCTGCTTAGGTTCAGAACAGACAAAATTCCAACACTGAGAAGTGGAAATAAAGATTACTAAAAAAAATACTATCTGCTCAGTCCATCCAACAAAACAAAATAAAACCCAGCCACTATCAACCCAACTACTATTGAAAAATATAATTAATTATTTCAAAAACAGTAGAAAACATTATAATGCAAAATTTCCCTACAATTTTAGTTCTAGAAAAATTAATGCTGTAACCAAGAAGCTATTTGCAGCTGATACCTGCAAAGAATGCAAAACTCAGTTTATTCAGTGCAGTGTCATTGGGTGTATCAACCACATTCCAGGGCAAGCCACATGCCTGGAGAAGTTGGATAACACAAAATGGACGTCATATGTTTTTGTGCACTTTTGGTTTGGTATTTTATGTTTTCTTCATTTTTATATTTTGGTTTAAGCTGTCAGGTTTGTTCTGTGTGTGTGTGTGTGTGTGTGTGTGTGTGTGTGTGTGTGTGTGTGT
>JANHMN010000010.1:73802104-73847226 GCA_030674055.1 Rhabdomys pumilio | reverse complement strand
GTGTGTGTGTGTGTGTGTGTGTGTGTGTGTGTGTGTGTGTGTGTGTGAAAGAGAGAGAGAGAGAGAGAGAGAGAGGTTGGGTGGTAAGGTGGCATCTGGGAGGAGTTGGGGAGGAGGAAGAATATGATTAATATATATTACATAAAAAATTAACAAAAAATTTAAAAAATAAATATCATCTGCTCAGTACATCCAACAAAACAAAATAAACGTAGCCAGAATAAATCCAACTACTATTGAAAAAAATAATCTTCTCAAACAGTTCCATAATTTTCAAAGATACTTCAAAAACAGTAGAAAACAATATAAAGTAAAATTTTCCCATGATTTTTGTTCTGGAAAAATTAATGCTGTAAAAGTAACTTAAGACCTGTATAATAAGCATTATCTATCTGTGAGCATCTTCTGTCCTACCTTAGTAGAACACCCAGGGAAGATGTGATTCTCTCACTAAGAAACTCACCACATTTTAGAAGGATAAGTACAGGCTTCCTTACCTGGCCCAGTGCCTAATGGATGTCTCAAGCTAAAAACATCAGGCATGTTCCCTAGAGTTTCTGTGGGGTCAGATAAGATGTTTACATTTCGTGTTACCAATGACCATTCTTTCACCACTCAGAATACAGTGAAAACATGACTGAATTTCCACATAGGTTTGAAATCATATAAAGTGTAATGATTTTAGTGAGTGTTTGAAGTTTCATATCTACAATAGCATAACTATATATATATATATATATATATATATATATA
This sequence comes from Rhabdomys pumilio, assembly GCA_030674055.1. Classification (NCBI taxonomy): domain Eukaryota; kingdom Metazoa; phylum Chordata; class Mammalia; order Rodentia; family Muridae; genus Rhabdomys; species Rhabdomys pumilio. Next base: position 73,846,473 of record JANHMN010000010.1, on the reverse strand, counting down.
TATATATATTTTAAAAGAACTTTACACTTACACTGTAGTTTCAAGGGGTTATTACATATGTTTTATACTTACATTTTTCTGTTAATAGTTTATATAATTATTATCCAAGGAAAGTAATATTTTGTATAATGATATGGGACTATTTGACAGAAACTCAATGTAGATACTACCTGTTAAACATTGATATACATACTTGAGATGTCACCTTGAAGTAAGTTGCCACAACTACCCGTCCCTTGAGTTGGAGATGGAGTGGATATACTTTGGAAGAGTGCTTATCAGTCCTTCTGCTAGAATTTATCTGTAGTTTGCTCAAGAGTGTTCAAGAAGCTCTATGGTTTTTTTGGTTCTTTCTCATTTTGTCTGAGTAAATGGCTGATGCTGTACCTTATAGTCAGTGATCATGTGGTTCGGTTAATACGCTCTCTTCTTTAAAGTGAAAATAATTTTTCACTTTGTATTTATTAAAAACCTTAGAATATTGAGCCTATGGAAAGATCTTATTTCTTACATTCTAACCGATAAATTTTACATCCATTTCAGATTCTTGTTGCTTTGATGGCTTTCCCCCTGTAATCCAAAATGTGTAAAAGCACTGTACTTTGGATATCCTATGTCTAGAAGTTATAGATGTATTTTCTTTCCTTCCCAATATATATATATATAGTGTGTGACAATGCCAACAACTATTGGGAAATTTCTCTTGAGCACAAGATCTTCCAAGTTGCTATAGAAACAGAGTAATGATATAGAAGATTGATAACGTTTTGTATTCTGCACATTGTAGAAGAAATTTAATAGATTCTTTTAGTTTTTAATCTATTGGACCATTTGTATGGGGAGCCATACATCATTTCCCCTGTGTTGATAGCTAAATTCAGATTTTCAACTGCTGAATATGGTGAAAAATACAAAATGCTAACTTATATTTGTCTTGATTTATTTTATAGTTCAAGCTTATTATTCTCAAATCTTTCCTTTCTCCAGATGATAAATATTCATTACACCAAATGTATTAAATATTCACTATGCTTCAAGTCACACAAATCAATTTTTGCTTATTGCATGCACATCTTGTAACTAAATATATGCTATCGATACTAAGAACCTGGAGTGTAATTTCTTGTGTGGAAAAGCATAAAAGCCATAGGGAAAGCTTTTTTATTTCAATGTGATGTTACATCTTAAATACAAAATTACAAATTAATGGTTGGGGTGTAGGTTTTCTACTCAGTAGATTATTTTATTGATAAATGTGTTTTGTTAATTTGTTAAATTGACAAGAGTATGAAAATTCCATCAAATACATGATAGTGATAATAATGATTACAGGTACATCAGAGCTTTGAAGGACAGTGGGAGTTCTCTATTATTTTCATGGTAGGAAAAACATAAGCTCAAATGATAAGCTCACATTCCAAGGTGGTGAGGGGCAGGACCAGGAGGCCCCGACCCTACACAAGGAACCACGGGGAAAAAAGAAATGCCCACGAATAGAAGAAATAGTTTTTCTCATGAAAGAGCACAAGGACACACAAACTGGTTATCCAATACAAACATTTCAGCCCTAAAAACACACATACATATAATTATAAAAGCTGAGTGGGTTATATTCATTCCAGGGAGGATAGGGGAGAGGAATGGCAAAGGGAAGCAAATGTAAACAAAGATAGTGGCAAGTGTGCATGAAAATGGCAGAGTGCAGCCCATTATTACACACTGCAACTTTTAAAACTAATTTAAAAAAACACCACTTCAGTAATGTTTAGCCCAATTCCTTTTGGATTATTTTGGTTTATTATTTAAATTGTGTTTAACTACTAAAATTAACTGAAAACCAATATTTATTCAAATGTGTTCACTGTTTTTCTATAGTGAAAAAAAATGTTTGCTTTAGTCATGCAATTGGAGGATGCACCTGCTTAGTTTCATAACAAGTATAGATCCTAGTTTTATAACAAGTTGAGGTTGAATTCCTGGAGGAAAGCAGATCTGTTTGAGGGTTTCAGATAAAGAAGGAATGTGTGACGGCATCCTCCAATCTGATGCTTGGCTTTTCACCCATTTTAGCATTTTTAAAATGGGAGTAGGAATACTTTGCTTAATAGTGTTTCAAAATCTAAGATACTAGATGAAGACAATGTGATATTTAATTGAGATTCTCTAGCTCTGCTATGGCTAAAATTTCGTCCTTTTCATGGTTGAAAAACATTTTTTATTATATTAAATTAATTAAATTAATTTTAGGTGGTTATATTCAGTAACCCTTTTTCATTAAATTCCCTGAGTGGGAGATTTCCTGTGGAACATTCACTATTTAAGTAAATGTGCACCTCCGAGCATACCGATGCATGTATAATTCAACCCTGTTCTATTTGCAAAGCAGTGCATTAGGTCTAATCTAATGTACTGCAACCATCACTTGCTCTGGATGGCTAAGCTGGAAATGGACTATTTATTCAACTTGGTATTTATTTTACCACAGGATATCTGTGTATGTTATGAATTTGAGAATGAAGGAGGAATTTTAATTTTGAAAGAAATTAATAAATGAAAATGAGTAACTTTAATTAAAAGCAAGGGTATTTTTTTTTAAAGCATGCTACTTATCTGTTAAAGATAGATGTGTAAATATATACTTGTATTCTGGCCCAGAAAATTATCCAAACATATTCAAACTATAATTTATTAGTAGGAAATTATGATGATTTTGAAAGACCTCTAAAAAGAATTGTTTAAACCAAGTTTTGTTTTCTGCTAATAGCAGTAAAAGGAGTGTTCTTATTTTCTCTATATGTACACATTTGATTGAATATAATAAGAAACCATTGCCACCGAATTAATGTCTGCAAGTATAAGTTGAAACTGGTTACTTTCTCTGGTCTGATTGAAACAAAAGTAAAAACACCGTTAGTTTTTCAGGTATGTAGAAAACAATAAAAAATGTAATTGTCAGGTTTTCTTGAAAATCTTTTACAATGAGTAGTTGTCATAGGAAATCATGTGTAGGAATCACACTTGTGTTGTCATTCTGGGTGACCAGGACTCTTCAGAGTGGCTTGTCCTACTTTCTAGTACTTCAGCAAACATTTATAAGCAGAAAAATTATTTTTGGAAGAAAGGTGATTAGTTAGAAAAACACATGAGAAGGAAAAAGAAAATAAACATATGCATCCATCCATCAACCCATCAGCCCATTTAACATTGATTAGATGCCTTACGTTCATTAGGAACTAATTTTGGTAGCAGGCAAACAATGATATAAAAGACAGAGACCACCGACTTTGAGAGATAACAACTAGAAAAAAACAACACACAGGGAAATCACCAATTTGAACATCTAATAAGGGCCTCAGGAAATAGAGGGAAAGATCATTTCTCTAGAAGACTCACTAGGCAACAGCCTCTGAAACAGCATGAGACAGTCACTCTCTTAGAACTGCCAAGTGATGTGGCTTGCTGGAGCAGTGGCTAGAAATGGAGCTAAGTAAAGGACAGCTTAGCAGAAAACTCAGGCAGGTCAAAACCAGTCCAAGCAGTCTCATCAGGTTCACTCTTTGGCCACAAGGACATATGAAACAATTTCTTAAAATGAGACTACCAAGATCCCATTTGAGTTTTAATCAGTCTGGAGAATGAAAAGGTGGCTTAGGAGAATCAAGTCCTTAGCTAAGAGATGACTGAGTGCATTCAGGATGGCAGATGTAAAACATGAAGGACACAGAGGCAGGTGAAAGAGCTTTGGAGCAAAACCAACAGAATACTGGATTTCTTCCCCAACAGATATGTAAAGGTTAACAGAACATGACTCTCAGGGTTATAGTTTGGGTGAGTAAAGGCCAAGTTAACACAGAAAATGGTAAGTATATTGTTTTCATTATGGTTGGGAGAGAAGCGTGTGCCATGGTGAGTATATGGAGGCCAGGATATAATTTGTAAAAGTTGGTTCTCTCCTCACAGTATGTGGGTCGTCTGAATCAGGTCTTCAGGCTTAGGGAAGAAACGATCACACAGCTTTATTAGCTGAGCATCTTATCAGCTCAAAAGACAAATATGTTTTGAAGACAATAATGAGGTTTAGATGTCTTTAACTATTCTTTGAAAAATTATAGTTTAGTAGCTCTTATAATACAAAAATGTAAACAAGGGTATCAGCTAATTATATTTTTAACAAACAAACTAATATATAATACTGAGCTGTGCTATGGCTAGTCCTGTGGTGTAGAAGGAAAGGAGAAGAAAGATGGGGAGAGGAGGAGGAAAAAGAAGAGGTGTTAAGGAAGGAGCAGGAGGGGGAGGAATAAAAGAGGAGGAAAGCAAGAGAGAGAGAAGGAGGAGGGGAGAGGAGTAGAGGAGGAGGAAGAGGAGGAGGAGGAGGAGGAGGAGGAGGAGGGGGAGGAGGAGTGGGAGGAGGAGGAAGAAGAAGAAGAAGAAGAAGAAGAAGAAGAAGAAGAAGAAGAAGAAGAAGAAGAAGAAGAAGAAGAGTGAGGGTGAGGGGGAATTATGTTTAATGTATAACCAGGAAGATGAAGGGTTCATTAATATAGAACAATGAGAAGCAGGGCTCTGAGTAGAATGTAATATGGCTTAATGGTCTGGAAGCAGACAGCTGGAGTTGATTTTTACTTCTGTCCCTTTCGTAGCTTTGATATATCCAGCAAGTGAATTATCCTCCTCAACTTTCTCATTTTTGTAATGCAATGCTATTAATACTGACTTCATTAGTTGTTATGAGGCTTAAAGAATAATAATAATTGGCAAATCCTGGAGGCAATCCCTGCACACAGTAACAATTTAGTATTTCTATGATATGTATAATTATTGCTATTATACAAATTAAGAGCCAAATGGTGAACAGAGGCATGAAATAAAAGTTTCAAAGAATGCAGAGGACAATTGGATCTGAATGGTACTGTGCTGAGGCATTTAATAAACCAGGTAGGCCTAGTGAAGAGTAGAGGAAATAAGAATATACTATAGATCGTTCAATTCATTCATTTCATATTAATGTCTTTAAATTTTATATGTAAAGATCTTGTATTATTATTTGATATTGGGTATTAAGGACAACAAAGAGCTAAGTTTGGATAAAGTAAAGATTTGTTTTGGATGACAGGGAGAAATAAATGAATAGGAGGCCATTTGTGGACAACAGGGAAGAAGATCCATCTTGCTTCTCTTCCCAGTAGTCTTTTGCTACCTAGGAGCACATAATGGTCACCAAGAGAAGCAGAACTTGTCTATCTTCTTTAGTGTTTTGGTTTCAAAACATTTTTCTTAAAATTCAATGCCTTTACAAATAGTATGTTTTAGGTAAGAAAAATACTTGACGGCCAGGTTTGAATTTTCATGTTCTTTGTTCTACTGAGTTCTCAGAAGGCAATTCAATTTATATTTCATTCTATAATTTAATTTTGACATGTTTGTAGCAGGTTATTGAAGATTTCAGAATAAGTAAGTCACTGACACTGTAGCATGAAGATATGAATCTGTAGCATGAAGATATGAATGTGGAGCATGAAGATATGAATGTGGAGCATAGAGATATGAATGTGAAGCATGAAGATTTGAATGTGGAGCATAAAGATATGAATGTGGAGCATGAAGGTATAAATGTGTCAGGTTGACAGTCCTCAGTCCTCCCCAAGATCTACTTGCCAGACAGAGTTCTTTTGTGCTAAAAAATCTGCCATTTTCATTAAATTTACTGACCTAATTCAGTCACACAGACAAACAATTCAGATAATTCAATTGGTTTGGGGAACTTTCACTGAATTAATTGATTTTTCTTTTAACACCTCAACTGCCTGAGATACTAGACTATGCTTTTGGAAATGTGTCCTCTGCTCAGATAATTCAATTCTTTCTTCTTAAATCTTTTTATCCAGACTATGGACTTTCATATGAGAAAAAGCCTAGACATGGCAAAAAATCTTAAGTAAATAGCCTTTCCTACCACAGACATTTGAAAAACACAGAACAGTGTCTTTGTCTTATCTTTGCAGTCTCAGACCCAGTCCTGCTTCGTTGGTGAGTACCATGAAGGATAACCCCAATGTTACTGCTGATATTCCTATAAATCAAATCTAAATTTCAGTGACAACTGAGGAATGATTTTGAATTGTGACTAATAGATGCATTTTAGGAAGAACACATATGGATATTAAAATTTTATATTACTATCCTATCATCTAATTTAACACCCAAAATATATTTAAAAAAAAAATTCAACTAAGTTGAAATGTTATCAGTAATTTTCTTCTATCCACACCAAATGCTAATGACATTTATTCAGCGCATCCATTTTCTTTTCTACCAAAGGAGTCTAATTTTAACAAGTTACCATTCTAAGCATTGCATCTGGTGTTTTGTTTGCTAGAACAGATTTGTTGGGCAAGATCTCTAACACATTATGATCAAGCATTGTTTATATTAATATAACATGAATATACAAAACTGCATTATGATTTAAGTTTTATTTTGCATGCAAAGAGCTCTCTTTTGCAGAATTTAGATTCATTCCATGGTCTGTTATTGCATATCTTTATAGTCTATCTTATTATTCTAAATGGCACCCTTGTAAAAACATAGCCCGGCAACAACATCAAATACATAAGCCACATAAAGTAAGTTTTCCTGGGGACTCTATTTTTAATTTATATACTTCAACTAGAAAAAAGTATCAATCTATCTTTATTCATCAAAACTACAACCAAAATCATAGTTTTAAAGTTCTTTGCATCTCATGATGAAAGGAACTACAGTTCAGAGATCTTTTCTTGTTATATCATGTACAATCATATACAAATATTTGAGCTATTTTTCTTTTACTGCTGCTGATATAACCAATATCCTTTCTTTTTTTCTGATTCGTTAAGAGATTCACCAGGATCCTGGTGAGAAGGACGAGTCAAGGAGAATGGGATCACTGAGAGTGGAGATTAGAAGCTGGGATTAGATTTCACTGTTTTAGCAAAAAAGTGAATTTGCTCAGAGTAATTCAAAGGAGTACTATGAAATAAAGGCAGCATGAATACACATTTAAAAGTATGGTAAATGTGAAGTTTAAATGGAGGATACTATCACCCTACAAGCTAGCAGTAAAAAGCTGATGCAGGGTGCACAGGTACAAGGTTGGTCAATTGTCATGGGCAGCCCTGCTTATACACTGAAGGTCTAAAATCAGCCATAGGCCTAAAATTAGCCATAGGCCTGACATACATGACTGCTAACACAAAGTCTTGGGTCTCTGTGGAAAAACACTGAAACAAATGGCTAGAAGCTATTCTAAACAGGCAGCTTTGGTAGAAATTTACCAGCCTGGATAGTCATAGAACTTGTAGATAGGTAACCTTGGTGGATAGTACTAAATTAGATAAGGACAAGTGAATCATAGTTGGAGTCATAGTGACCTGTCCCCTGAACCTTGACCCAGCTGACACTCTGTTCTGGAAGACATCTGTACTCTTCCTGAACACCTACGCTCCTGCATCATCCACTTCCCCACATCCTACCTTTTTGTGTATATCACCTCTGCGTGAAAAAGTAAAAATGGAGATTTGGTCAGACTATAGACAGATCGCCATTCTTTGCGTCTGCCTATTTCCCCCTTTCTCTTTTAGGTGACCTCCCTGGACCCCTGTTTAATGCCCTGCTGGACAGGAAAGTCAATCTTGAGTGGCTGCATTGGTACTTCTCTAAAGTATTCTTCTTGAAGAAGATGGTGTGAAAAAGAATAAGTCAAAGGAGATGAGAGATTATAGGATGTATATGAAGGAGGAAGAGCAGATGATGCAGTAAGCTTCTTGCCTAGAGAGACAATTACTTGTGAACACTTTTCAGGATAGGCCTGAGACTTTTATTTCTGTAAATGTGTGCAATTAAGCCAGAAGACAACCAGACTACAAAACAGTTTTTTGTTTTTTTAAATACACCATGCAATATGATTGTCTACATTAAGCAAAGAATAAGGAGTGAATTTCCATAAGCGTAAAGAAAAAAAATCTACAAATATTTTCTAGCTTCTCAAATCAAGATTTTACTGTGGCGTTGTTTGAGATATTGCAAACACCATAAACACTATCATGAATTTCACAAGATACATATCAAAATCAGAGATTTCTCACTACTGATGATTGAAAATTGATAGCACAAAGACATTATAAAATAAAGGTTCTGCATTGACTCACATGAGGCATGTAAAAATTAAAATAAAAGAATGATCATTTTGTTTTGAGGAAATTCTTTTGTAGCAGTGTATCTTACAAACTTCAAGTTATTTCCCCTGGGTCAGATGACCGGGAAGAGTTAAACCCTCATTATGTACACTTTCTAATATCTTAACTGTCTGGCAGTTCCTAGGCTATTGCATAATGTTAGAATGGTAGTTTCAAACTTACAACTGGAGTGATTTCCTTCCCATGTCCCAAAATTGCCTGATACAGTATGTTTTTCTATGAACCCAGTCACAACATGTAGACCTGAAGCGGGGAAAAATGACTAGGTAGCTTCTGTTTCCTAGCACATAAGACATACATACCAAGACATTTTTACATTAGTTTTGCTCTAATATACGGTACAATATTCCCTTAGTTCTTAAAAATAAACTGAAAATAGATCTTACAGATGGGTGCTGGTAATAGGATCAAAATTATCATGCTTAACACCTAGCATTTTTAAATTATACTCTATTAAAAGCAAAAAGAAAACAAAACAAAAACAAAAAGTAAACAAACAAAACAATTAGGCTTAATCATTCCTTGGCTGATTCATAAGTGCAAAGAGAGTGAATAGAAACTGAATTTGAGCACTGAACAATGTTAAAAATTAGTCTGTTCCAAAGCTTATAATCTATAATGACAATGAATGATGGTGACATGCAATACTGTTGACAGTAGCAAGGGATAGCAGAATCCTATCCCAGCAAGATAAGGGCTGTTGTACTTGCTCAGCAGCTCTATTTCCAAATGTCCTGAAAGATACTAAGTCAAGAAAGAAATCGAAGAAGATCTCAGAAGATGGAAAGATCTCCCGTGCTCATGGATTAGCAGGATTAGTATAGAAAAAATGACCATCTTGCCAAAAGCAATCTACAGAGTCAATGCAATCTCCATCAAAATTCCAAATCAATTCTTCATAGAGATAAAAAAAACAATTTGCAAATTCATTTGGAATAACAAAAAAACAAAAAAAAAAAACAAAAAAACAGAATATCAAGAACTATTCTCAACAATAAAAGAACTTCTGAGGAATCACCATTCCTGTTCTAAAACTGTACTACAGAGCAGTAGTGATAAAAACTGCATGGCATTGGTACAGAGACAGGCAGGAAGATCGATGGAATAGAATTGAAGATCCAGAAACGAACCCACACAAACTATGGTTACTTGATCTTTGACAAAGGAGGTAAAAACCATCCAGTGGAAAAAAGACAGCATTTTCAACAAATGGCACTGGTTCAACTGGAGGTCAGCATATAGAAGAATGCAAATCGATCCATTCTTATCTCCTTGTACAAAGCTCAAGTCCAAGTGGATAAAGGACCTTCACATAAAACCATATACAATGAAACTAATAGAAGAGAAGGTGGGGAAGACTCAAATACCTAGGCACAGGGGGAAAGTTTCTGAACAGAATACCAATGGCTTATGCTTTAAGATCAAGAATTGACAAATGGGACTTCATAAATTTGCAAAGCTTCTGTAAGGCAAAGGACACTGTCAATAGTACAAAGTAGCAATCAACAGAATGGGAAAAGATCTTTACCAATCTTCCATCTGATAGAGGGCTAATATCCAATATATACAAAGAACTCAATAAATTAGACTCCAGACAACCAAATAACCCTATTAAAAATGGGGTAGTGAGGTGCTGGAGAGATGGCTCAGTGGTTAAGAGCACTGGCTGCTCTTCCAGAGGTCCTGAGTTCAATTCCCAGCAACCACATGGTGGCTCACAACCATCCATCTGTAATGGAATCTGATACCCTCTTCTGGTGTGTCTGGAGACAGCTACAGTGTACTCTCATACATAAAATAAATAAATCCTTTAAAAAAATGGGGTAGAGAGCTAAACAAAGAATTCTCAACTGAGGAAACTTGAATGGCCAAGAAGCACCTAAAGAAATGTTCAACATCCTTAGTCATCAAGGAAATGCAAATCAAGACAACCCTAAGATTCCACCTCACACCAGCCAGAATGGCTAAGATCAAATACTCAGGTGATAGTAAATGCTGGTGAGGATGTGGAGAAAGAGGAACACTCCTCCATTGTTGGTGGGATTACAAGCTGGTACAACCATTCTGGAAATCAGTCTGGTGGTTTCTCAGAAAATTGGACATAGCATTACCTGAGGACCCAGCTATACCACTCCTGGGTATATACCCAGAAGATGCTCTAACATATAACAAGGACATATGCTCCACTATGTTCATAGCAGCCTTATTTTAATAGCCAGAAGCTGGAAAGAATCCAGGTGTCCTTCAACAGAGGAATAGATACAAAAAATGTGGTACATTTACACAATGGAATATTACTCAGCTATTAAAAACAATGAATTCAAGAAATTCTTAGGTAAATGAATGGAACTAGAAAATATCATTCTGAGCAAGGTAACCCAGAAGCTTGAAACACCCAAGATTCACCTCACAGACCACATGAAGCTCATGAAGAAGGAAGACCAAGTGTGGGTGCTTCGGTCCTTCTTAGAAAAAGTAACAAAATACTCAAGGGAGCATAGATGTAGACAAAGTGGGACAGAAATCGAAGGAGGGGCTGTCTGGAGACCATTCCACTTAGGTATCCATCCCATGTGCAGTCACCAAATGTAGACGCTGATGTGGATGTCAGGAAGTGCATGCTGACAGGAGCCTGATATAGCTGTCTCTTTAGAGGTCTGCCAGAGTCTGACATATTTAGAGGCAGATGCTCACAGCTAACCATTAAACTGATCAAGGGGTTACCAATGGAGGAGTTAGAGAGAAGACTGAAGGAGCTGAAAGGTTAGTGGGCCTCATGTGGAGAGCAACAATACCAACCAACCAGAGCTACCCAGGGTGTAAACAAACCATCAGCCTGGGAGCACATACAGAGGGACCCATGCCTCCAGCTGTGTATGTAAGAGAGGATGGCCTTGTTGGGCATAGTTGGGAGAGGAGATCCTTGGTCCCATGAAGACTAGACGCTGAGTATGAGGGCATTCGAGGGTGGGAAGGTGGGAATAAGGTGGGTAGGTGGGGGCACATCCTAATAGAAGCAGAAGGAGGAGGGATGAGATAGGAGGCTCCTGGGTGGGGGTGGGGTGGTGGGGAGGGGGAGAGCAGTATGGGGTAAGGGGATAACATCTGAAATGTAAATAAAATATCCAAGAAAAAAAAAAGAAACAGTATGTGTCATACTGTAAGGACTGGAGAAATAAATCAATCCCTAATGCTAAAATAATTTTTAAAAATGGCTCATGCACACATAGCCTTAATATCTCTGTTAATTATGAAAATTACAATGTTAGTGGCCTCACTAAATCATGATACAGTCTCATTCATTATAACACATTGACACACATCCACACAGACTAGGATGATATGCAAACAACTGTGTAAGTAGTAAGCACTTATTCATTATTCAACAATTGAAGGCCTAGGAGACGTTTTGTGCTGTAATATGTGCTATTTAGAGAAGGCATATTGAGTTGTTCTTTGAGGATAAGTCACACCTGGAGGACTTTATACTACAGTCCTAAATCCCCAGGACATGGCTGAAAATCTGAAAGCCAACAATAGAAGTATCTGAATACTGAAATGCTAGTGAAATACCACAGAGACTTACGCATTTTGGATCTAAAAGCATTCTGTAGAGCCTGGTTTAAAATCTGTTAGTTTTATCAGAAAGATGATTCTAATTATTTGCTCCTTCACATTCTTTTCTTCGCAGCTTGGAAGTAAGGTTTCTCTAGTAGGAAAGTGATGTCTTTAAGAAGGAGGTGATAACAATAAACAATTGCTTTGTTAATGAAGAAAGAAGACTTAGAAAGCATGAATGACCAGCAGGAGGGGGAACCACTTTCCAAACATCAGCAGCCACAAAGAAGTCACTGCATTCTAATGATCCTAAGGATAACCTTGAGCTATCAAAAAAAAAAAAAAAAAAAAAGGTTAGCTTAATTAGCAGTTTCAAATTCAACAAGTGGGAAGAATGTATTGCTTTCATAATGCAAAGGGGGAAAGGAGAGCTTTATTATATGAATTGAAACCTGTAACTGTCCACTTTTGTGAAATGATCTTTGCTAATGGCATCAGATATTACTGTATAAGCCAATCTGTCCATCTATGCTTTCATTTCCTGCAATTTTCTTTATCTTTTAGTTGAGCTATATTACCTACTGTGCCTATCACAGTAAATCTCACCAACTGCAGTTGTGTACATTAATTAGAGAAACAAATCACCCAGATGGGTAATAATTCACAATCATATTTTAGACTAGGTCCAAGTGTGCTAAGTGTAAAGAAGTCTACAAAATACACTCTTAAAAAACTAGGTAAAACTGAACAATGGAACACGCACTACTGGATAGTTTCTGCTTTACTATAGTTGTGGAAATGCCTAGACACATCTTCCTCCCTTGAAGTCACAGACTGACATATACTGGCAAACCCTTCAACAACAACCACAATGAAAATAAACAATGTGTGAATTACGACACACACAGAGATGTTGTGCTTTCCTAGAAGTCCAGTATAACGTCCATAGTAAACAGCGAAAGCACGACCTTGCAAGCCTGCTTGTTTCAAATTTATTATTTATGTGCAACAGCTGCATTTGCCTGCACTAAAGCCTGTGCAAACTTTAGACTGGCTAAAATGCAGTTGTGTAGTGGGGGGTGAGGCTCATCACACCTACCTCTCCCTAATGCTATTGCCTACTGATAGATTCCCAAGGATAGGTAGTCTGTCTCTTTAGCTGTGTACCCAGTGGTGAGTCTACCAGGCTCCAGTTGTTCGCTTCCTACCTGTATTCACACAGATGGCTCTGGTTATACCAGTGGGTCACAAAATAAATAAAAAGGAAAGATGGGAAAAGGACATGGAATAGTGTGTGTGTGTGTGTGTGTGTGTGTGTGTGTGTGTGTGTGTGTTTGTGTGTGTTGAGTGTGTGTGTATAAAGAGTGATTAAAGAGTGATGGGGAAATAAGACGGTGGGAAGTTATCAGAATAAGAGGAATCAAAGCAGATACCATGTTTCATTAGCTGTATGCAACTGTCAACAAATTTAATTAATAAAAAAAAATTTAAATTCTATGTACACATATTTATAGTATGGAGGATTTTCCTTATTTCTCATAGACAAAGGTGAACCAGACATGAACTAGAGGTTAGAGTAACATTCAGATGAGTGTTCATATGTGTACACCTGTGCATCGCACTTGCAGAGATCAGAGGACAAACTACAGGAGCTTGTTCTCTTTCCAATACGTGGACCCTCAGGACCAAACTCAGATCACCAGACGTAGTAAGCAGACATTTTTACCCTCTGTGCCACCCTTGCAAATGTGAATTTTAAATATATATCAGAAATATATAAGCCAATAAAATAGGCAAAGTGGAAGATTGCACTGATTTTCAAAATATTTTCATCCTTATAGATTTAATTATTCTATGTGTGTGTTTGGATACATGTTCATCTTTATAGATTTACTTATTTTATGTGTATGTTTGGATGCATGTGTGTGTGTTCATGCACTCTGGGCATTGACCTCAAAGAGAGCATCGTATCTCCTGTAGCTGAAATTACAAGCAGTTATGAGCCACCCAACATGGGTGCTGGGTATGGAACATGAGTCCTCTATACAACTAATAAGTATTGTTTATCACCAAGCATCTCTCCAGCCCCAAAAGTTATAATTTTTTAAAGTTTATTGTAAACAATCAAATATTATGTGTTTTTCTTAAAGGTAGATGCAATCTGTTTATTTCATAAAAATGACTTTAAGCTTAAACAAGAAGAATAATCATTTTGATTTGCTTTCTTATCTTATATCTTTAGTATTCCTAGCTTGGCTTTTTCCTTGATCTGGTTTTTTATTCCTTTTATCCTGTAATCACTGGCAAACTCCACCATCTGTCTCTTGGTGTTTAGCTCTTCTCTTCAATAATCAAGATTATTTCCAAAGGAATAAAACTAATATATCAAGGAATACATCATGTTCTCATATCTCACTTGTTCCTATAGTTGGTCTTTTTGAATGTTTTAGTTCATTTTCTCACTGCCAGAACATGAAAACCTTGTCTTCTCATTCTTTAAGTTATCTATTTTATTCAGACAATAAGTCTTCGTGCTTTTATTTCAGAATACATTTATTTCTGGTAGCTTGCCTCTTTTTTCAGTATCTCCCAAAACATACATGACTCACAGCCCAGGAAGAATAAGAAGACTAGTATCTGGTCCTTTTTTCTTTAAACCCCATTTTTATATTTTCCTAATTCTATTTATCCTGTCAATGTTTTTCTTGAAATATTAGTTGAATAATTTGTACAAGTTTCTTTTTTTAATTTCTAAGTCTAAACCTGTTAGAGAAAGACAAGCTATATGATCCGAATGTTTCTAGAAAATTATAGCAGATTTAATATCTACGTTTCAGATGGTGTCATTAGGACCACTGGGCTGTTTTCTGCTTTCATGTATAAGTTTGAGTATAACCAAGTTAAAAGAACATACATCCTGCTTCTGTGGACACTCCTGGTAGTCAGATGGCTCTTCCTAAAGTCCAGTTTTTAAACCTGTAGTTACTTATTACCCATTCTTCTAAGCTGCTTATTTCTCTGTTGCCTTGAACTGTTCAAAATAGAAACGTAGTGTTTGTGAGTTTACAGCTAAACTTTCTATACATCATGTAGGAAAAACCATGAAAATATTCTCTGGTAATTTATTGGGAATGAGATTCTGAATTACAACCTGAGCATGCGCACACATTGGAACTCCCTCCTACCATTTATCTCTCTTATCTGCTGGGCATTTGAGTCTGAAACCTCTAGTTTATTTTACAGATCACATATATTAATATTAAAAACAATACTGATATTCCTGCATGTCTGTACTTAGAAATTACAAGTGTATTATTTATGGAAAAGAGATAGAGCCTGAGAACTTAGAACAGGTGTCTTTGAGTAAAGGGAAGTGTTTCTCCAGCCCACAACTGAAACTTTAAAAAAAAACTCTAAGGGTAGCTCTTTCCACAGAATTCTGAGAACCTGAATTCAAATTTCCAGAATCCACTTTAAAGTGAGTTATGGATGGCTGGAGAGATGGCTCAACAGCTAAGAGCACTAAGAGCTCTTCCAGAGGTCCTGAGTTCAGTTATCAACAACCACTTGGTGGCTCACAACCATCTGTAATGGGATCAGATGCCTTCTTCTGGTGTGGCTCAAGACAGTTACAGTGTACTCATATACATAAAATAAATCTTTTTAAAAATGTGAGGCGTGGAAACATACATCAGGGAGATGGAGGTGGAGAAGGAATCTGCAGAAGACTGGTGCACACAGTGGCCAAAGCAAGACATTGCCTCAAGTAAGACGGAGGGTGAGGACTGACACTCAAGTTTATATCCTCTGACCACTACCTATGTGAGCAGAAGAGTGTGCACAGACACATGCACAACACACACACACACAGAAAGAGAGATGGGGGTGGAGTATACATGTATGCCCATATTCATACGCATAAACACATACAGAGATTGTTTTGAAAAAGGAAATCTGATAAATTTTCATTAAAAAATTCATTTCTGTGAGTTGTAAGGTCACAACTACTGACTATTGGAGCATAAAAAAAATAGAAAAAAAAAAAAAAACAAGCAATCAAACTGCAACAGCAAATACAAGAATCAGAATCAGCTTTCTCCCTATACCAGGTGGAATTAGATCAGTTCAGAGTACAAATTCAAACAATGACTGTGTATTTACACCAGTTTCTGAAGATGTTACTGGCCAGATTCCACTGCTAGCATCTGATTACAAGTTGATTTGAAGCTGCAGTTGTAAATGACAGTGAGTTCCTCCAAACTTCAAGCCCACCTCGGGGCCGTAACATACTGTCCTACTGATGAAAGTTGAAAATTCAGGAAAAAGGTAACCTATTTGTTTCCAGTATTTTATCCATCTGCATAAATACCACATTTTAAAAATAAGTAACAGGAAACAAATTTTAAAAGTAAACATGATGCTATATTAAATCACATTAAAATTACAAGTAAGAGATGAGATCTAACAAAATCTGCCCTGCAATTTCAATTTCTTAGAAAGGCCTTGGTTCAACTGCCTGTCACCTTCCTTACCTCCACAGTGAGAAGACTACAGTACTAAACTTAACAGGTAGGAACTGTTATCCAATCAATGAAATGAGAACTTTCCCTCCAGGGAGGCTTTGCAAACACTGTGTTGGGTTGATTGGGAGAGGCACCTAGTATATTATGCACATAACTGAGAATGAATGTTTTACAGAGTTTGTTGCCTTTAGTAAAAATGAAAACCTGTATTGTACCTTCAACTGAGTTTGTAAGTCTATGCACACTCCCATGATTAAGTAGTCTATTCAGATTCCTCCCTCATCTCAACACAGAACCTCCAGTTAGTTAACATTGAAGAGAGAGAGAAAACACTTTTGTTAGAATTCTATTTGGTTTGTGTCTCCTTATAACAAAGTAACTAACTGCTTGTGAATAGTGAGGCTATTTATAGCCCAAGAGGGGAAGTCAGTTAGATATTTAAAGATGGAATTAGTAACACTTCATTTACCTGGGCATTTTCTAGACAAGTATACTGAAGTCTTCACTTACTCAAAATTTATTCTTATTTAACACTCTAAGATATATATTCATAAACACATTATACATATAAATATATGTTTATATATGTTTGTTAATATATATTTACATATTATATATTATAAATGTATGTGTATGCATATATTATAAATATATATAAGATAAATATATTTATAAAATATATTAGTTACTGACTTTCTGATGTTGCTTGACATATATTTTCCCTTGATGCGATAGTCATTTGTGTGAGCATTTATAACTCAATGTGGTTATACAGTTCTATCCTGATCAGTTTTTATTTTTCTCTTCTGCATTGTCAAGCTTCCCACCGTCACTTAGGCTATTGCTGTGCCTCTTAGCTCTCCCGTCACTGTTTCTAATCTGTTGTGGCTTGGGAAACCAGATAACTGAGCTCATTAAGAATGCCATACTGAATATGTCAGGCTGATTTAGAACGGGTCCTGAGAAAGGAAACTGTGTGACTATTCTGGCAGTGTTCATGAAAGATATTTCAGATGGGCAAGAGCTTTTTTTTCCCTCTTAATTGTAGATCTGAACCGACCCCATTGCGGGTTGAGGTGAATGTTTGAGAGGGTGGAATATTTCTTCACTTAATACATTTCTCTATAGGAGGTACACTCTTGATAGGATTATGGATAAGAGTCCGTGTAGTCTAGAAGCAAAAGCAATAGGTGTGATGGCACTCGGGGACCTTCATATGGAGATTCTGTAAACCATGTAGTAGAGATCAGAGTCTTTACGTTGACACCAAGAATCCCCTGATTCCTATTATAGAGAGGGATGTGCTCGGTTGAAGCAAAGTTCAGCCAAGTTATGTATAATTGGCTTCGTGCTGGGCTTTTCTGAATTCCCCTTTCTACTATATTCCAGGATATTGGCAAAGTGTTGTTGAAATAATCTTGGAGGGGGAGGCCCAGGCTCAGCTGTGCTTTTTCTTCATAGTAAGCAGTTTGCTTAACTCCCTTCCTTCTCCATATAGTGCATAAATCAGGACCCCTATCTAAAATCCTTTTCCAGGAATCTAAAGCTATCCTGAGCCCAAAATAATGAGTGTTCAAATTCCTGTGTTAAATAATTTCTCCACATCCACACACCATCACAGCCTTGTGAGTAGATATCTCCTGCATTCACTCCTTTGTATTTGAATGAGTTCCAGGCTTGGCAGCAGACAGAAGGTCCTTCAGGACCTTCCATGGTGTCTTATACCACAACTGCTCCACTCTTAGATTCTCTCCATGCTTCTCTCTATACCCCTGTGAGTGATAGGGGCATAAAGTGAATGACAGGCCATCGGGTGCAAAGGATAAATTGAGTTATTTTGCTGCTCCTTATGTCCCCAGCACCCAGGTACAGCCAGGTTTTCAGTGGTATCAGCAAGGATTCCTTGTATTTGATATCATTGCAGACAAAATATATAATTGTAAAATTACTATTGCAATTGCTGTCTTCTCTTAGAAACGTTAAATGGTTAACACAAATGGTGGGCTTGAAAGAGAGGCCAGTGTAAGAACTGAGTCTAGTGTGTGTAATCACTTGTGTATATAAGGACAATGTTACTTAAAATGTGAACAACTGTATCCTACCTCCAAATTCTTAGTACCACAAAGATTAGCACAAAAAATAATGTCTCTAGAAAGATACTCAGATTTCCAGGCAGGAGTCCTTGGTTTATCTTTTGTCTCTAAGTATAGCACAATTGTTTCATGTTGTACTGTGGTGTTGTTGTTGTTCTTGTTGTTCTTGTTGTTGGCTGCTGTCTGTTGTTTTTGTTTATTGTCTCATAAATCTATTCACTAATAAATAATAAGCTTGGAGGTAAGAAAAGGGAAGATTTTTCTGTCTCTGTGCTCTTCAAGAGTACCTTGTAGAGAGTCTGATGTTAATTTTCAAGAGTGTTATCCATCACGATGTGTACAAAAGCTTCTTTCTAAAAAAAGGGAAGGCTAACAGTTTTATACAACCATCGGAGGATTTCCACAAGCGAATACTTTTGATAGCAACTGTAGTCAGAATTCTAAACTGTCAATAGTTCATATTTATAATGAATTGTAAAATCAAGCCTGATGTTCTAACCTTTATGACTTGCTGGACAATAATTGTATAAAGTGTTAGAGCACACTTTCAAAATGCTCCTGTTTCAGAAAGGGAGACTCTGTTCACAGAAGGAGTAAAAATGCCTTTGTTATTGTAACTTTGTGTTACACAGTAGTGTGTGATTTATATGTTAACAGGCATCAGTATCACATGCTGCCTTTAGCTTCTTATGGATTTATTTTTTCAAGGTGAAAGCATTCCAGTCTGAGAAGCTACTCTTGAGGATCTTCTTTTAAATATAACTTCTATTTCATTTTAATTCCCAGACATGTTTAAAATTCTAATCAGAGTGTGGGAAGCCACATTTCAATCCAATAAAACACAATAAATAAAACTCATTCATCCCCCATTATTTCATCCTGTTTTTACAACCCATCACCAAAAAGCTATTTTTGCAATCTCATTATATTTGTCAGTTATTGTGACCTGAAATTACAAATTAGGGAGAGGTTTGTCCTGTTTTCTTTTCCTCTTTTTCCCCATGGGCCTCTGTAAAGAGTGTGAGTCACCTCTAAGTACTTAGTCTCTCAGATCCTTTCTAATCAATCCCCCTCAGGTTTCCATGCTAGATAAAAGGGAAAGAACCCTGACCAATCATCCTTCATGTGACAGTCAAAAATTCACTTTGTGAATAGCAATCAAGCATTCTACCTGTGATAATCTATGAGTTTCATATTTAATTTTAAAAGATAAATTTGGGAAAGAGAAAAATCCATACATAGGTTTTATTAGTAGGAAATGTTAAGTCATCAGTGACTGGCCACCAGTTGACTCGGAGACAGGAAACCAGATGCCAACCACTTCTGTTCCTATACCCACACTGTTGACTGCCACATGCTGATTCTGAAGGGGCAAGAGTTTTTATAGCATGTCAAAACAAAGAATACAAAAACGGTAAAGAAAATTTCCTGAGCACTTAAGAAGACTGAAGCTGGAGCAAACAAACAAACAAACAAAAAACTAGAGTATTATGAAACGTCAAAGTAGTAGATCCTAAGCCAACCAGAAAAAAAAATTGTATTTAAACCAATTCCACAAAACCAGGTCTGAAGGAGAGCAGTAGCTATGAGCCATGGTGGTAAAGGATAGCTACCCTGGACAGAGAGGCAAAGCTTTAACAGCTGCTCTAGATGCCTCCTGGTTTTCTGTAGGTGTGCCTTTAAATGTGGTCCTTGTAGTTCCTCCTGTCTACTATTGATGCAACGAGCCAAATAAAGATCAAAGAGCAAAATACATAACCACAAACACAAAAATCAACATGTTTGCACTACTGAGATAAACACTCTAAATAAGTCAGTTCAGGTCTTTCTGCTGTACAATATCAGAGCTATTTTTGTTAAAACTTTATTCTAAAGATTGTAAGTTTAAAATAAAGGCACACACTAAAATTAACCAAAGTCCCTAAATGTTGATAAACTTTTATACAGTTAGAATCTCTATTCTGTGGCTGTGGAGCTTCACATTCTAGTTTATACTGCCACTGTCAAATATATATTTTGATTGACTTATCCACCACCAAAACAAATGTTGAAACTGAAAAACCAATTAGTTGTTTAAGCACTTTAACAGCTCAGCAGTTCTTTATCTAGATTCAGCCCTTTCTTGTCACCTATCTGCATCCTATCTCCCTCTCTTGTCACTCTACCTGCATCCTCTCTCTCTCTCCTTTGTCACCTACCTGCATCCTCTCTGTCTCTCTTGTCACCTACCTGCATCCTCTCTGTCTCTCTTGTCACCTACCTGCATCCTCTCTCTCTCTCTCTCTCTCTCTCTCTCTCTCTCTCTCCCCCTTGTCACCTACCTGCACCCTCTCTTCTACTCCTTTCCATATTTTCTGTCCCTACATGCACATTTCTTAAGACATATATATTATAGGCTAGGATCTGTATATGAGGGAGAACAAGAGCTTTTTTTTTTTTTTCCAGCTTTCTACAGTTGTTTCTTTTTATTTCCAGCTCAATAGAATCCCGTTATATATACACACCAGCTTTTCATTATTCAATCATTGATTCATGGAAAACTAGGTTGGGTCTTTTTCTTTGTTACTGTGTATATATAAATCACCAATACACTAACAAGACAGTAAAGCATAACATGAAAAAGGATAGTAAATAAAATTCAATTCTGATTATTAATTCACCTTGAGATGATTGATACATTTTTTAAATTGCAGATTTTACTTATCTCTGTAACTTAACAGGACTTTTAGACTTAGGGTCTGCAGATAAAGATAAATGGCACCAACTACAAACATATAAACTTTTAATTGGAAATAATGAAATTCTATAAGTTAGTATACTAGATTAAAGAGGACAGATTTCAGGGATTTGAGAGGAAATCTAAGAACAGCACAATGTCCTTCTAACTTGATACACTGTGTCCACTCAGGTAAATTGTCTTACCTTCTCTGAGTCCAGTTTCCCTCTTAACCTCTCTGTGCATCCACAGCAAGGGTAGTCCACACCAATCCCAGGGCAACACCTAAACTACTTCCTATAAACACTTGATGTATAACAAAAATTTCATGAATTCTGTTCAACTTTCTGAGTGAAATCATTTATAGCTGCTAATGGAACAACTCATGGCTGATTTGTCTCTGTTTTTTTCACAAGGCTAGCCCAAGTTCAGAAAGAAACACCACACCAATTTTGCCAAAGGGTGTATTGTTAATTTGATAGAGGGAGGGGGTAATTACTTTCTTTCTCTTGTTTACTTTGAGGTAAATTCAAATGTCCATTTTCTCTCCAATCTTATATTTAATCCTACAATTTTTTTTTACAGAACAAAACCATCGCTATAAGAGTAAATTATTTCTTTATTTCCTGTATTAGTCATGAAATCTTTGCTTGTCTTTCAAAATTTAATTGCTCTTCTGTTCCCTATTGAGTCCTTTAAATCCTGGTGTTTGCTTCAAACTGACTGGGCACAAAGACAATTCCTTCATCTCATCACTCCCATGCAAATTGATCTGAGAGTGTGTTTAGGATATAAACAGCTGGACTCGCTAAAGCTATTTATGACTTGATTTTCCTAGGCTTACTTTTGATTTATAAGTACTGAAATTAAATAAGACATTTTCACTGCTTCAAGGGGTGGCTATAATTTCAACAACACAACAGAAAGGCTGAGACTATTTACGAACATATTGTGGCCATAACATTGCAATTTGGCAAGGACAAAGAAAATATACTGACTTTTTATATTTCTACTTGAGATTCATTCAAAAGACATACTTGTATTTGAGATGAGTCAGTTTATAAATGTTCAGTTGTTTTGCTTGTGCAGCATGCCCAAGCAGTCCTGTTTGTAGACACCTGGTTCTCCCCACCTCCAGAAACCCTTAGCAAGGGACATCCTGCTAATGACAGATAACAGGCTCCATGCTTGTAGAAAAAGCCGTAAGTTTATCTAACCAGAAGACAAGTTGACAAGGACATTAGTTTCTCATTTTCTTTGAGGTGAGTAGTGTAGTGATCAACTGACTTAATTCTGTACTACCGATAAGAGCTTCAATTGTATGTTCAATCATAGATGTGATTAAAGAGAAAAGAGCTATGCAAAAGAAGAAACAGATGTTGAAGTAATAAAATACATTAAATATGTCGCAAATATAAGAAGGTTACATCTAAAGCACAGTAAATGCCTCAAACATAATACAGGATGAAGAGTTGATGATAAATACTCAAAGTAAACATTACAAACTTGTATATATATATATATATATATATATATATATATATATATATATATATAACACACACACACACACACACTTCCCAAACCTCAATTTTACTGGTATTCAAATAGAGTATTAGAGTATGGGTATAATCCTCACCAGTTAGGCTCTGGAGATATTAAAAGACAGTATATTAGGTGAAGCTTTGAAAAGCATAAAAATAGATTGTCTATATGGAGATCGTGAGACTTGAAATGCACTCAAGTATTCACTGCATCTAGGTGGCTGACAGTATTATAAAGCTCCTTGGTTACATTAGACGTGGTAAAAGCAGTCTAGAAGTAAGCAATATGTTGATGAAGAGTTAAAACCAGCAGCATGGGTTAGAAGTCTTTACCACTGTCTCCATTGTTAGCAAATTATCCTTTGGTAATGAAGACGGTAGTTGGTACATGGAAGGCAAAGACCCCCAAGACATTGATACATACACAGGAACTTGCCTGTGCATCTGCTTTGAGTGTTTTCATTTTGGTTCCCAGGTGCTGTGTTTGACCCTATCAAAGCAGATCTCAGGAATGAGAGTGTCCCTCAGAGCTAAACACGAATCCATGGTCAGTATCAGTGACTTGAAGCACTATGATCTTAACAGTAAGGTTTTTATCTGATTGAAATCTAGGAAACATGTGATTAGGATATTCTAATATCAGCAACATTGGCAGAGGAGTTTCAGTGACCAGATGTAATTTCTAGACTATGAGTTCGTACCACCTGAGCAACTGCTCTACTGTCTATTTTAAAAGATTAAAAACTGTTTGTTTAAACTACCCCCAGACATACTGTATCAACTGGCTATGACTGATATTCTGTATCAACTGGCTATGATTGATATGCTTGTATTCTCATTTGTTAATTGCTACACCCACACCAGGAGGTACTGGCAAGGATATATAAATATTTGTTCCTTCTTCATTTGACTAAGGCATTCTCTGATTGGCTTTAACAAAGATCTGATGCCCAATAGCTGGACAGGAAGCAGAAGGTAGAACTTCCAGGTAGGGAGAAAGGGATGAGAGAGAAGACTGAGAGGTGGGAGATTACCTCGTGGGACATGGACAAGAACATACATACTGGGTCTGAGAGATAGGTAAAGAACAAGACACATGGGAGGACATGGCCCACAATACTCAGGTTTAAAAAAAGCGCTAGCTAAGAGATAGCCCTAGCTAAAGTCCTAAGTTTTAAAAACAGATAAGAGTCTCTGTGTCTTTATTTATGTCACCAGAAGGTCCACCACAAAATTCCCTCTATAAAGAACTTTGTGTGGAAATCATTATCATTCTTAATTCAATGTGTATGCCCCAAATGTTGGTCTTGCCTTACACCCTATAATTATTCGAAGCGTCATAATGAACAAAACTAGCTCACAGCCATACTCACCCTATATTATATTTATTACATTAATAGGAGCAATGTGACAACACCAATACTCTGTAACTACTCAACAACCAGGAATCAAAGATGTCTTTGGAGAGGCACAGATTGGTAAGTAGAAAGAGAAATATTAAATACATTTTGCATGAACATATTTGTTAAGTCTAAGTGTCATAATTTATATATATATATATATATATATATATATATATAATATATATTATATATATATATATAATTTATGAATTTTCTTCTTGACTATACAATGGAATTTATTCTAGAAACCTTCAGCTTTGTAGGTCACTGTGACAACTTATGATATGATTAATATGCTCTAATGATGTCTGGGAGACAGGATATTCATTAAGGATGTGTGTGACGAAACTTGCAAAGAATACTGAGAGCATTAAAGATTGGATCATATTTCAAAGGGAATTTGACAAGTTAGAGAAGTGGTCAGGTAAAGAAACGGATTTTAATAAGGCTGAAGGGAAAATTACTGTGAGTTTTACCTCCATCCTGAAGCCAATGACTGCTCATCATTTTTCTGCTGTCTTATCTGACCTAATTCAACACTCTGCTGAACGAAAGCCCTCTTCCTTCCTTGCTGTTTTATGGAACATTCTTTATTGAACACTGGAGTGGTATTAAAGAACCAGTCTGCCTCCATCTTAGACTTAAAAGCTATCTCATAGTAAAGACAAACTAGGTTCATTATTTATGATTAAACATCTGCTTTTTCTAGGATTGGGCAATGTCCCACCTAAACAACAAATGGTTCGGTAGTGCCTGTTCCAGGAATGGCAATCATATCTTTGTTTAAAAAGTTGTTTATACCCATCTTGCAACTCTACCTTTGTTTCAAAATATTATATAACTACCTGTTGTTATGACTATCTTGTTTAGTTCACCTTGCAAACATGTCTTTGTTGCTGAAGGGACTAACTGGCTCTGCTATGTTCTGCTCCTGTAACCCCACTTATTTTCCCTGTCAAATTCTCCATTTAGAAACCGTTTACCCCTGAACTGTAAAAGTCTTGACTTCTTCACATTCACTGCTGAGTTCTCCAATCCTTTCGCAGAGGGAAGCAGTTTGTGTAGGCCAATAACAAAGCTTGCTTTAATTAATTGCTCTCTTTAACTAATTTGGCCATGGTGATTTTGGTCAATGGTCTTCCTCCTCACATCTTTGAGATTAATAGTATACTGATTGAATTTAATGTATCTTCTTTAAAATCTTCAAGTGCTATTTAGAATACACCACACAATTCTAATCACCGTGAAAAGCCTATATGAAATAAGTCTTGCCTGTCTGTGTGTTTCTTCCTCATGTGTTTTTCTTGCTTCCAAGGTAGCCTATTATATCATTAACGATGTGCAAGCCTTTACACATACTGTTCCCTCAATGGGCAATGATCTTCCTGTTCTTCAGAGAGCTACATATTATGTAACTTTTGATCATTGCCTTGGTCAAATGTTCTATTACCCTGTACATAAACAGAAGAGCCCCATCTCTACCATAGCTTTGTTTTTGGTCCCAGCAACACTCACTGAAATCATGTCTGTTTCCCTTTAAGACCATCTTTCTCTCATGTGAATAGAGGCACTGTGAGAGAGGAGTTCCTCTATGTCTTCTTTGTCCAGTACTTACCACAGAAAAGTGGTTGACACTTACCAGGTGACCAATAGATATTTACTGATGATATTTGAAAATACTTCTCATTGTTCAAGGACAACATCTTTGTTGCTGACAAATTTTCAGAGTCTCCAAGAGCCAAAACATTTCACCATCTTAAATTACAAGATGACCATGTCACAATGCTGATAATACATGATATTCAGAGAGATTCACTATAGAAGTAGATTTGAGTCTGGCATTGTCTTACATTAAGGCAAGCATCAATAAGACTTTTAATACTTTAAACAATGCCATTTTCTTCACAAAATTATTTTGGTTTTGTAAAGACTAGGTACTTGTTATAAAATGTGCTAATTTAAATGGCAATGTATCAGTCATCTTTTATTTTATTTTAAGGAAATTAGTGTTTAAATAGTTTTTTAGTAAATGCTGAATGTAGGAAATATTTTCTCATTATCATTACAAATATGCATAAACATGCAAATATATGATATATTATTTTAACATATATTGAAAGTTTTTTAGATTCTTAATATCTCATCATCAACATATTTATCTTAAAATGTAGAATATGGGATAATAAATATCAATTAGTACAACAGTACTAAATTAACTCTTCAGTTGAAAATTAAACACTTTAAAATGCTCTAATAATATAACTATACCTACTAGGATCTCTCTCTCTCTCTCTCTCTCTCTCTCTCTCTCTCTCTCTCTCTTCCCACACCCACCCCCTCAAATTTTTAAGAATAGGTCTCTTTGTGTATCCCAGGCTTTCCTGGAACTCAGAGATCCTCCAGTCTTTGCCTCCAGAGTGCTGGGATTAAAAGCATGTACCATCACTACTCAGCAGGATCTAACCTTTAAAGTAGGCATAATCCTCATTAATACCACCAAAGATATTCTGTTATCTGGGCCCTATCCATGTGTACAGAAAAGCATATTTAGATGTAATCATTGTTGTGTATCTCAAATTATGGAGTTGATGTGATATTATCTGAGTTTCCCCCCATCCCTGCTCATAAAAAGTGATAATCATGACAAATGACACAGACTGAGTTCTCTGTGCTAGAAGACTCAGAAAGTGCATGGGAAAAGAATGAAAGTGTGACAGAAGCCTACAAGTAATGTGCCTTCTGAGAGCCAGCAGGAAAATCAGACGTCAGGTTTACTGCTCTTAAGTGACTGAATTTAACTTACAGATTCATCTCACCAACAGTGTCTCCTGAAATCAACACAACTTGACTTTCAACTTA
Organism: Rhabdomys pumilio; assembly: GCA_030674055.1. Taxonomy (NCBI): domain Eukaryota; kingdom Metazoa; phylum Chordata; class Mammalia; order Rodentia; family Muridae; genus Rhabdomys; species Rhabdomys pumilio. The sequence continues at coordinate 73,819,540 of JANHMN010000010.1, read as the reverse complement.
ACTCTGTACCCCAGAAAAATCCAGACCCAGATATGTTTAATATAAGACTTCTGAGAATGAGACAATATATTTGTTTAAAGACATTTGTGGTAAAACGTACAGCAACAGCAGGAAATTAAGTTATGTTGCATCCCAGAAAACCTTATACCAGTCAAGAAAACAACAAATCTCTGAACATGATACACTCCACTCATTCACTCAGCCTTGCTGTCTGCCAAAGCATACAGAGTGTGCCTGCTGCAATGTTCAAAGATTGGAAATAAGATAAAATTTAAAAATAACACTTTGGTCTGAATTTGCTCTTGTCTTATACAAAAGATGTGTTTTGAAGGTGGTATGAAACTTTGTGCCTAAGCTTTTTGGTCAGAGAAATTGAAAGTGTCTGCAAAGGGATGCCCACATGGCAAGCCATCTATACCCTTAATGATGTCAAATGATACTGCCCCACCATGAGCTCCAGTTGGAGAAATAACCAGCCTTGTTCTCCAACTGAGTTCCATGTAATTTAGTTGTCAAAGTGATGGAGCACAGCTCTTCTACTTAATTTATATGAAATTAGAATTGACTTGACTGTATCCTGGTTAGGCCAATGGTTACATTTCCTTGAAAATAAACAAAAACAAAAACAAAACCAAAAAACCCAAAATAGTCTGTCCTTGGTGGAGCCAAAGCAAAGAAGCAAAGAAAACTTCAGAGGAAATAAAAAGCCAGATCATAGGATCCCTTGACATTCTATGTTCAAGCTATTCCCTTCATGCTGTTAAGCTTCAAATGTCTGTGATCTTGCTGTAGTAATAGCACCACATTAAACAGAGCTCAGAACACTATTATAGCAGATATAATTGACTATGTGACAATACAATATCAGAAGTTGTTTCAACTGTATGTTCCTTTGTGGGACAGATTTTGACATTAAGAATAAGTTGCCCCTATTTATTGACTGTTCAGTCTGTTTAGAGAAAAAAATGTGAGGATAAATTTTTATATTGATTTATAACTACACCTCAGAATATCTGAAGAATAGACATCCAAATTTCAAAGAAAAATGTCTTAAATTGTCCCAAATATCCTCCTTATTATCCATCTCAGAGAAAAACCAAATCTACTCCCAACTAGACACTGCTCATTCTGAAACGAAGAGCTAAAGCAGCACTCAGTGAGCCTTCTGTGAGCCCTTCTGATTGTGACACACTCTGCAGTCACTCATACATCGTTTAGTTCACTTCTTTTTCCTCTGAGTAGGTAATGCTTCTGCTCTTACTTTTTAAAACTATTAAAATACACAGAAAAAGTTTCTATCTCATATCTTCCCTGCCTAGTCCCCTTCACCCCATTCTACTAAGGCTCCTGCAGCTGCTATTTTCTTGTCCTCCTCGTCATCACTCTGACCTTCCAGAGATGCTTCAGGAATATTCAAACATAAATCATTAGCATTGACTTTCTTCCCACATGTCACAAAACTCTTTGCATAGTATGCTTTTTATGAAAGGATAACAATATTTAGGACTACTTTATAGCCTGGGAAGCTGAATCTCAACAAAGATAAGAGATTTGTCTAGCTACATTCCCACTTTTTGAAGTGTTTTTCATTTTTCATTGTATTTTTGTTTTTATCTTTTAATTCTCACAATTACTTGCTTAGAGTAGTGTCATTATTGTCTGCAGCATCATGCTCACTAATCGTGACATCACAAAAAAATGACAGACCATGGATCCAACTTAGCTCAGGCATGCATTAAGTATTTGTGCACATAATAATATTTGTGTCCTTTCCAAGTTGGGCTGCCAACAGTAGTTGTGAGCCCTCAAATGAGAGATGTTTTTTATCTACTCTTTCCTCTTTTCAGTACTTATCATTTATTCTTAGTATCATACATATGTGATACTAAGATACCAATCAAATTGGTACACTGACTATAGATTCATTTGTACTGTGTCCGTTATTTGATCTAGTGTTTGTTCAACTTGGGTTTTGCTAATAGTTGATAAATCTATGATACTGAACACTTGCTCACTAAGGATGTCTTTATGTTTTTCTGAACATCAATGACTGAGAACAACAACTGCCAGGATTCTGTAATGTAGTTTGCAGAAGACTGTTTCAGAGAAAATAAGAGATAACAATATTTTAAGTAAAAAGTACTACATGGTCCAATGAGGCCTGGAAATGTTAATCTTCTTGGAAATAACCACGCCCATTAGTGTGCACACAGCTCTGAGAAGTGAGAAGTATTTTAGATAGTGCTTGATGAACACATTGGCCAATGGACACCTTTTCCAAGTGGTATCTATAGAAATCTATAAGCCATTTTCATGAAGTTCATGACAGAGAAAAATACTGTTATTAAAGATGGCCATCCTCTGGGCTGCAGAGATGGCTCAGTGGTTAAGAGCACTGGCTGCTCTTCCAGAGGTCCAGAGTTCAATTTCCAGCAACCACATGGTGGCTCACAACCATCTGTAATGAGATCTGATGCCTTCTTCTGGTATATCTGAAGATAGCTTCAGTGTACTCACATACATAAAGTAAATAAATCCTTTTTTAAAAAAAGATGGTCATCTTGAAGGATATTATTGATTAAATAAAGTCAAGCACATTCAGTATATATTTGGACACAGAAGAGAATTCAGAGCAGAAAGAATGACACAAATAGCCAATTAATTTTATAAGCTTCATAAAGCTAGATATCCCATCTTCCTTAAGAGAAAGACATGAAGTTTTCCTCTATGCATGTAAATATATGAATAACTTAACTAGGTTTATAATGCTTTGTCATTCATAGTTAACAATGAATAATTAAAAACTACTGCATCATGTTTTTGTAATTAAAATGAAAAAAATTATCTTCTTTTAGCTAATAGGACATTGCTGTATTTATATTATATTATATGGTCACTTTTTATCTAACTGCAAATAAAATCATTAGGATAAAGAATTGTAGTTAATATACTTTTTAAATTGGCAATCTTTTGATCCACAAAAATCGCACAATATAAGACATAGTGCTTGTTCATTGTTGCTGTTACAGTTACTTTTGAATTGTTCAAAACAATCATATGGTTATTTTCAGAATTCTCTATTGTCTCTAATTGAATGCCTCTATCAAAATACCTTTTTAAAAATTCAATTCTCTCTTAGTAAAAAGGTATAACTAAGAGATAACAGTTAAATCTCCACAAAGGAAAAAAAGAAAGCCCCCAAAACAAAAAACAAAAAATCTGGTGACAACATCAACACCCCCTGGGGTTTTACCAAAGTCCTCTACTGTGCTAGGATTACCCGTTTCATTTAATTGTAAATAAGGTAGATTTTACATCACAGCAAGTTAATGGTAGGAAGGAAATTCTTCACAAAGACAAACAAAAGAACATTCCTGTCCCCCAGGGCATGCTATGGAGAAATCAGAGAAATACCACAGTATGAGGCTGGCCTCACTGGAGACAGTGGGGCTGAAAAATGTAGCTGTCAAGAAGCTGAATTTCCATTAACAAAGGGAGAGAGCATTTGGATTGCTGCAGCCCAGGACTCACACAGACTGGCTTCTGTACCAAGCAGATCTAACTGTCCAGATGGCAATTAAAGGAAAGAAAGACTGACCTGAGCTCAAAACCACCCTTTAAGGAGAGGAGGAAAACACAGGGAAGAAAAAAATGTCAATATCATCTTCTCCAAGACTCATTCAGGATTCATAGCATATTTGGTCTATTTTATTTCAAGTCTGTTTTGGTGATTGCTCATTATTCAAGTAGGCTCTGTCTCTGTTTCGAGACATGCATGTATCTTAAAAAGGACATAAAGGTATACTAAGAATATTAACTTAAACTATGTGACAGTTTGTTGTATTTATAATGTGATGCTGGGCTTTGAATTTATCCTTGCATAGGATAAGTAAGCAGGCTACACAAAGGAACCCAATTCCTAGTCCTTAAATCCTTCAGCAGCTGAAGTTTGGAACATTTGCTTGTTTGTTTGTTCTTTGCCTGGTTTTGTGGTACTGTGGCTCAAACCTGAGTGCTTGCATGTGATGGAAAATAAAAATAATTCCCATAGGTAGTAGCACTATTTGCAGATGAGGCCTTGTTAGAGTTAATGTGGCTTGGTTGAAGGAGGTTTGTCAGTAGGGGGTGGGGCTTTGAGGCCTCAGTGTCTCTGTTCTCTTCCTATTGCCTGTGGGAATCCCCAATGTAGAATTTTCAACTACCTTTCCAGTGCCATATGTGCATGATCTCTTGCATGCTTTCTGTCATGATGATAATTGACTAAATCTCTGAACTAAAAGCCAGCCCCAGTTAAATGTCTTCCCTTATAAGAGTTATTACTGTCATGGTGTTTCTTTACAGCAATAGAAACCTGAACTATATTCCCAGTCTATATACTAAATTTTGTTATAGGAATTTAATAAAGGTCCTAGAGTTATTGCTTTCATCTTATAAATCCTATATAATTTAGGGCCATTTCCCTGATAAGAAAACTCAAACAGAATGAATGATTAAACTTGCCTACAGTCATATACTTGGTATGTGATTGAGTTAATTACTTTTTGGTTAATATCTGACATGACAAAATGCAGCTTATTGGAGAAAGGATTTATTTTGCTTCATGGTTTGAGAAGACTGTCTGTCATGATGAAAAGGGCATAGCAGGGTTCCAGGTAGCAGAAGCACGGCGCTAAAACATCTCATAGCATAGTCACCAGAAACTCTCATCTGTTCATCTAAGTTTCCTCTTCCTCTCTTTCTCTTTCTCTTCTTCTTCTCCTCCAACTTCTTCTACTCTAACTCCTCCTCCTTTTCAAGAATTATTTATTTTATGTTTAGGAGTACACTCCCATTACAGATGGTTGTGAGCTACCATGAGATTGTTGGGAATTAAACTCAGGACCTCTGGAAGAACAATCAGTACTCTTAATTGAAGAGCCATCTCTCCAGCCCCCAAGTTACCACTTCTGATTCATTCTGAGACCTCTAGTCCAAAAGATAGCGCAGTCCTCAATCACACTTGCCTAGAAACAACCCCCCAGAGACATACCTTGAGATTTATCTCGTGGGTGATTCCAAAACCCTGTAACACTGACAATGATTATTGTTCATCATACTGTAAAGTCCAAATGAAAAGGACCACATGATCCGTGGAGAACTGCAGATGCACCCAAATCACTCATGAGAAACACAACTTGCTGCAATCGCATAAGGTTTTTACTAACCAGCCAGGGCTGTTTTCCCTTCTAGCCCACGCAGGGGTAGAGGAATTCAGCCTCTAACAAAAGAATTTTACAGCTTTTAAGGGGGAATCTGCAAACAAGGTGGGAGTGGAGTTATGGAAGGGGGAAGGCTGAGAGTGGAGTCAGGGAAGGGGGAAGAAGGGGAAACAGGTCATTAGGTCATCGACACATTTGATCTCAAATTCTTAAGATAGAAGGTGAGTCACTTTATAATTGGCTATTTCAAACTAGTTTCACACTATATATCATGAGCTCCGCTTCAAGGGGGTCAGGCTTATCCCAAACTTTTAGCATCCTGGCATCAACTGTCTCAGGGTTGTTTAGTTAAGGCCTTCTGTTCGAATGGTCAACCAATTTCCTGGGACTGAGGAGCCACAGTGTTTGATTTACAGGTTTTATATCTTTGCTTTAAGGATAGGGTTCAGGGGGTCAACTTAAATTTTTACCTTTCAGTAGTCTATTCCACATTCAAATTTAGAGTTTAGGACAGCAAAACAAAACGTATGAATAAGGTGTGGAGGCTATAAAAAAATTGAATGATTTAAGTGATTTTTCTTTCTGTGTGGAGGACCTGAGTTCAGTTCTCATAACCCATGTAACTGACTCCAGTGAATTTAACATTTTTTTCTGACCTGCATGGGAACACCCACAAATGTATACATACCTATGGTAAAACACATGCACAGATTTACAGATTTAAAATATATGTTGTAGGACTTTCAGGTCTAGGTTTGAACTTAAAATTGAAAAAATTCCCACTGTCCCAGGACACATTCCAGAACCTTAGTCAGAGGACACTTGCTGGATTAACATTCAGAGGAAGAAGGGAGAGGCTGATTAACATTCCTCAGACCACAGAGGAGAGAATCCACCTGCCAGTAAGGAAGGCCCAGAGCACATAGACACATTCCAGAAGAGGGGCCCAGGGTGGGAGGTGGTCAGGAAGTTGAGTTCTTAATGTAATAAACCTGGGCAAATGGAAGACACTCATTGTCATAAAAGTAATGTGCGAATCTTAGTCACCTAACCTGGGAAGGTGAACCTTTGAGGTCCTTTGCGGTTGCCCTTGTAAACTCTGTATAAAAATTGCTCTCAACTTTGGCTCAGGGTTCCTCTTGTCTGCATATAGGGGAACCCCAGTATACTGGTTTAACATCTTATCATCAATAAACCCCATGTTATTGGAGTGAATCCCTTCCGTAGTGTTTCTGGGGGAGTGTGTCCCCTGGTTTTGGATCTTAGAGTCCAACAATGTAAATGTTTACAAATATGAACAAACTAAAAGTATCTAAGGAAACAAACTGAGTATTTTTTGTTTGTTTGTTTGTTTTTTGTTTTTGTTTTTGTTTCTGTTTTTTGAGACAGGGTCTCTCTGTGTAGCCCTGGCTGTCCTGGAACTCACTCTGTAGACCAGGCTGACCTTGAACTCAGAAATCTGCCTGCCTCTGCCTCTGCCTCCCAAGTGCTGGGATTAAAGGCGTGTGCCACCACCGCCCGGCAAAACTGAGTTTTACACATGTGTATTATATAAGTTCTGGTAATTTTGGTAGATTTGAGTAGTCATCAAGCTTTATTGTAGGGTAAAGAAAAGGAATGATTCCATAGGTTGAAAGTGTGCCAGGTGGATAAGATGCTGGAGGAGAGATTATTATAATCTACTGCTACAAGAATACAAAATGACTTCTAATCTAAAGAGAGTGCTTTCAAAGTATTTGCAAGCTGGGCCTCCTGATGGTTGGCAGATCAAGTCCATGGATTTCAGATGTATCAATTCACCTTTCTTCATGATTTTTTATTTTTAAGACAGTAGAAGTTTTGTTATAAGACTTTTTTTTAAATAAAAATAAGAAAAAGTGAATATGAAACAGATTATATAAAGCTACAAGGTACATGCAAAACTATTTTCGAGAAAAGATTCAATGATGTCATTGTAGAAACTGAAATGACAAATAATTTTTTTTTAAATTGAAAAATAATGATTTTACTTTGGGAGATATGTCAGCATATTATATCAGAAAATGATATCAAGCCATATAAGCTCTATTTTTTCTTTTTGTATTTTGAGTCTTTAGGACTTTTGGACAAATTTATATGTGTAAATTATAGCATTTATCCTATGTATGCGCCTAAATTATAGTAATTATCTTATACTGATTTATGTTTAATTTCATCCACCTCACTTTTACATCCTTTCTATTCATAGCTAATTATAATATTTAAAATCTAGGTTAGCATAAAATAAACACTGTGGGAATGAGTGTATCCCTTTTTGGATGAGCATCATGGAATAAACACATTCCAGTGCTCCAGAGAGATGCCAATGAAAAGGCTTTCCCTGGGTCAGGTTCAGAGGAAGGGAAAGCATTCCCCTGGTCCAGATATTGACATTGTGTGCAGAATGGATGAGTCACAGCTTTCTCCTAGGTGCCTGGAGCCTGAACCTTTTTTGCTACACAGACACACTCATGATAAGTTAGGCTGCTATTTCTTCCCTGAGCTTACAGATTGCTACTAAATCTCCATCAGAGTTCACAACCTACCTGATCCCAGCTACTCTTGTAAACATGTTTCTCATTTCTTTATTTCCCATGTGCCAGTCAGGCCAACCTCAGAGTTGGTCATGAAAGTTATGGCAAAATAAAATGAAAACAAGAAAATCCCGGCCTTTTCCTAGTGTAATAAAAAGAACAATTGATAACATAGTTGTTCCACTCAGAATTTCATGTGGCATGTGCATGATATTTGTTGTTAGTTTATATGTACTTACATATGTGCATGCAGTTCTGGACAGAGGTTGTCTTGGTCTCTTTCTGTTATCTATCTATCATCTATCTATCTATCTATCTATCTATCTATCTATCTATCTATCTACCTATCTATCATCTATCTATCTATCTCTGGATACCAGATTTCACAATGCAGTTCTGGCTAGCCTGGGAATTACTGTGTAGGTTAGACTAGCCTTGAACCCACATGTGCCTGCCTCTGCCTTCTGAGATTGGTCACTGGACCTGAAGCTCATAAACTCTTGCTAGTTAGCAAGTTTTAGGTATCTTTCTGCCTCTGCTTTGCTAAAGGCACATGTCACCATACTTGGCTTCTTACATGAGTTCTTGCTTATGCAAATAGCAATTTACTGCCTCCTCAGACACTCAGTTTACAGAACTGTTTTCTCATCCTTTTCCTAATAAAATATATGAGTTAGGGGATGAAGAAATTATTATTTCTCTTTAATGGGTGAATTGCATTACTAAGAGGTAAATAACTTACTTTGAGCTGTTCAATTTAATGGAATAACTTCTACTCTGTTACTGAATTGGTCCTTTTCTTGTGTGGATGCTAAATTTTCACACTGCATTGCCCATCTTGGTCTCAACTGAACTTCCAAACACAGTTCATCCTCTTGACTGCAGCTGTCTACCTAGAACTCCTGTATGCAGCACCTTACACACAACTGTTCCTTTTTTGTTTTGAGATTTAAATGAATAATAATGACAATGATACTGTCGTCAATAAATTAAATTACAGCAGATTGATTTTAAGCCTAGGTTGACGTTTGAGTGCTTCATGAAAAAGAGTAAATATGGTAATGAATGGAATCATTTAGTACATGATGAATACTCAGTAAGCAAAAACATAACATTCAGAGGGAAAACAAGGACTAATCAAGTCTCTAGTTAGAACATGACTCTAATATCCTCAGCACATCACCACCCTGCCTTTCTGCATAGGATGGACCATAGTGCAGAGCTGAGGTCAGACTGTGAACCTGGGCCAATAATTTCTGGTCATGGGGTTGGAAAACTAGTAAGCTTTCTTATATGAATGGACATGTTTAGAAAAAACAAGTAAATTTAGGTTGAAAGTAGAACAAGTATTCTGAATTTGGACTTAACCTTTTCTTTTTTCTGAATGACTCAGGACAAACTTTACATACATAGTGGTAAAAATAAGTCAACAACAAAGGTCATGAAACTATCAATAGAAAGGTAAAGATAAACTTAGTCTTTGTATAAAATTGCTTTTTATTATATTATGCTTGCTGAGTCCTACATGGCCTGGTAGGGGATGGCATGAGATTTCCTGCCCCTGGAGCAGAACCAGAAGGACATAAGCCTCCATGAGTGTTGATGTGTAAGGCTTATTTATGTAATAATGTACATAATTTATTTTAGATTCCTTCATCGGGAGATGTTCTTTCTGACAAGGCTACCAGGATATGTCCTTTCAGCCAAGGTTAATGATTCTATAATAATTAGAAGCAGCACGAGTCCAGGAGGCAAGGTGGCAAAATGGTAGATGCTGTGACCTTCAGGACAGCCCTTAAAGCTGTGGAAAAGAACTCTTAAAAATATGAGTTTAAAAATATATAAACAGGATTTCTCAACTATTCAAAATATAACAATACAATATAAATTATATGAGGAGCTTCTCAAACCTAAAAGAAAAAATGCAGCTGAACTGTGAGCCAGTTTGTCAGATAGATACAAAGGCAGACAGAGTCCTGAGTTCAAGGTCAGCCTGGAACAAAGCAAATTTAGGCCCAGACATGTTGGGAAGGGTAATATCAGAGGTGAATTCCTCCACCCAGCTAGGTTATTGTCCGTGCTTTAAAAGGTAGGCAGATCTCTAAATCCATTTGAAGTGTTAATAAAAATGTGCTAGCTGTGTTTTCCTAGTTGTCATGGGACTAAGATTAGAAAATGTTCATTCACAGTAAGATAATAAAAAGAAAATGTACATGATTAAGTTGATATGTAAATAAAAGACTGGCCTTGTTCTGTGAGAACTGAGCTGTGTGGGGATCTTCAGAAAGTTGTCTTGAGCAGAACACAAGGCTGTCAGCTTGTACCCCTCAATTGACTTCAAGTCTTTCTTTTGAATGCTCCTGAATACCCCTTCCTCAGAACCCCTCTTCAAGCCAAGGCTGGTCCTTGACAATACTTATGTTTATTGAGTGCATACTAGAGATAAAGAAATCTATTAGTATATATATATATATATTTAATAATATATAAAATATTAACATAAGCTGAATAATCAAGTCATCTAGCAGAAGAGTATTGAAATGCTGAACCCTAGCCAGACAATCTGCATCTAGGTCTCCTTCATTCTTACTACAGCATATTCATGCACTTTCTTTTGGAAAATTGATGACCTTTTCCATTGTGCCATTAATTTTCAAAATCCATTTGCATGTCTGAAGCAATATGTGAGGACCTTTTCTCTTAACTAAAAGACAATCGACTAACTACACAGCAATTCTGAGATATTTAACTCTTTATATGACTACTTATCACCTGTGATGCAATAGAGAAGACTATTAAAGAAATAATCATGGAAATATCTAGAAACCTTTACCCATTTGAGTTAGCATTTACTTTCTTAATGACAATGATTTGTTGTTTTACACATGGTATTCACTAATTAATGGGGGAAATCATGAAAATAATTAGAAATTTCTTAGTTGGTAGAAAAATAGTAAATGCTCTGAAAATTTTTCTCAGGATGGACATAAATTTTACCAACAAATTTCCTAGTCACTGAAGGTTTTTGTAGTTAAATGATATAAGGACACTGTTAAATAGTTAATTCACTTTTATGTTTCTCTATTTGATTCTGTTTAGTCAACTGTATAAATTTTGTATGAAATCATTAAAATATTTTGGTAAGTGGAAATGCTATGATGATGTTTTCATCTTTACCCTCCATGTAAGAGTAGATATAAGCTCATGTGTTATCAGCATGAAATGATATGTTGGGTTTATTACTCACTGAGAAGTGAAGGGATATTAGAAATACCTCCATGTCAGGTTTTATCTATTGTTCCTCACCGTTTAACATTCAACCCTCACATTTTTGTGCTTTATTCAATTTAAAAAACCCTGAGGAGGTAGCGGTCAATTTTTTTTTCTACTGCTAAATTTAAATGAACCTGGATATGATTTGTTTAAGAAGGTTTAATGTAAGGAATCTATATTTTCCAGTTGATGTATTCAGCAGTCTCTAATGCTTGGTCAAAAATCTTTTACATAATTGTTTGAATGATTTCTGAGGAACAGGAAAATAAGGATGTACATAGTAGCTTGGTTTGACTTTGATGCGCCTTGCTGGCTTTCAGCACCTGGGGGGGGGGGACTGCATTTCACACCTATGCTGCCTCACTGTGGGATGATAAGTGATGACCATCCCAAAGATTTTCACAGCTGTACAAAAGACATCCAGGTGCACCTGTCTTTTGAATCAGAACCCACTTAGTCCCTCTCACATTTACAAAATTACTTTTGGGAAAGTCAGAACTGGATGACTTCCAAGCTAGTTAAAAATAATTCAGGAAGAAAAGTGTAGTGCTGGTTGTTGGCTGTAGGAACATGAGCAATGTTAACTGCAGGAGATTCTTTTGAGACGTTCCAGATTCCCATTGTGACTTCCAAATTTCTTGCAGAAGTTATCTTGTACTTTCAGCTTTCTTCTGATAAACATATTGAAAATTCCATCAAACAGCTTTTTATCATTTGAAAACCTGAACTCAAATTTAATCCTGCTGCCCCAATGGAGCCCAGGAAGCCGTAAGGGCATTTTCTTTTCACCATTTCTCAGCACTCTGACAGCATCATTCATTTGAAGAATGGGATCGATCCAGAAGCCAGTGGCAATGAACTCTGGGTACTCACACAGAAGAGAATACCCTATCTCCTTGAAAAATTGATACTTCTTCATTTCTTGCCTGGAGAAAAAGTATCTCATCATTCGGATTTTAGATCCTGAAACGACTTTCATGCAATTATTACAACGACTGAGTTAAATCTCAGTAATCACTTACAGTTGCACTGTTTCTAGCCAACATTAAAAAAAAAAAAAGCTGTCATTAAAGCACAATGCAGATTGAGAACTGATTTTTTTTGTAAATACTAAAACTCTCATAATAAAACATTGGATTGGAATTATACCAATTCTATGAGGCACTGCTTATAAATTCCTCTTCTTTTTTCACTTACATGCCTTTTTTTTTCTTGTCTCTGGTTACTAGGAAAAAAATTGAAATTTCACAGGAAGATATTTGCTATTAGTATAGAAGATGTATACACTCCATCAAAAAGTTTCAGCTTTAGAGAAATGTACCGACTTATAGGTGTGGGCCCCCATGTTGGCAGAATACCTATTACAGAGAGGAAGGAGATATTTTCTATATACCTTAGTCTCTAGACAGCTCCACAATGTGAAACAAGAGACAGGAGGTCACAGAGTAGACAGAAAATGTCTAGTGAGCCTTGCCAAAACCACAGAAGGAACCTCTAGCACACTGCAAGTTTGCCAGCTTCCTTAGAGCTGCCATAAGCAGACCTTGACTGTGGACATCGGCCTTCACAAAGGGGCAAAGGGAACTATCAGACAACAAATAGATCTATTTTTCTTCTGTTCTTGTTCTATCATGAACTAGAATTTACAGTGACTTCTGGAGAGATTTAGGAGTATGTGGGATCCTCCTAATGGTACCTGCATATGGTACTAGGTTCTGCTAGCAGGTGACTATATATTCATTTGTGAGGGAACAAGGGGAACAAGCTTGTTATTCGTATGTGATAATACATTCATACATATATACATATGTATATGTATAATGTATATGTGTATATGTATATGATGAATATGTATAATATATATATATATTATACACACACACACATACATACTCTGAATGTATGTATTTACTCAACAAATACTTACTAAGCACCTGTTATGTGCTTACTTGAATTAAAGTGCCAATTTCCCCTATATACTATTTTTGCTGTTATGTAGATTATTTTCTAGCAAGGAAAGAACATGTAAAATATATAGCTACCAAAGTTATTTTATAATTCTGGTAATTATAATGAAGTAGAGGTAATTAATGTCATGACTGGAGGATCTTATCCATTTCAAAACATTACAAAAGGCTTTCTGAAAGAAGAGACCTGGGAGTCAGGCATAGCAAGTAGAACACATTTTTGAATAGATAGATACCACTAATACGGCATAACAGCAATGAAGAGTGACTGAGGTGTTTTTTTTTTTTTTTGCAGTGACCTAAAGGAGAACTTTAATAAGACTGAGAGAAATCTGAAAGCATCCAACATCTTCCTTTGTCTGGGATTTTATTATGAATTTACCCTTGTAGGCTTTGAGGCACAATGAGCAAAGGAATGTTGTTCTGAATTAAGGAACAAATTGTGCATTACTTCAAGTTCTAAATGTTAGTATGTAGTTTGTATTAAATTATTTAAATATTACTAAAGTACTAAAGTTGAATCCATGTGCCATATAGGATATTCCTAAATGACCACACAACTATCAAAATCTTGCCTAGAGTGGAGGCTCTTTGGTGAATCAGTTCTCCTCAGTATTCCCTTCCTAGGGAACATACTTGGAGTTGAATGAATCTATACCTGTACCTGTGCCTGTACCTGTACCTGTTCCTGTACCTGTACCTGTTCCTGTACCTGTACCTATACCAATATAGATATACATACACACACATACATACTCACACATACACACATACATACATATATATAATTTATTTTCATTTGTCAACGGTGAAAAAAATACCTGAGAATATGGAGTTATTTTGGAATTAACTAGAATGTGTTCTCCAGAGCAAGCCTAAAGACTAAGCAAGTCTTAGACGCTCCTGTATATTGAATGGATGGAGTATCTGAGCAAGCTGAAAAGGTGATTGACAAGACAGGTGTCTTAGAGTTTCTATCACTATGATGAAACACCATGACCAAAACAAGTTAGGGCACAAAGGCTTACACTTTCCTCTCACTCTTCATTATCAAATGAAGTTAGCACAGGAACTCAAAGAAGGAACCTAGGAGCAGGAGGTAATGCAGAGATCATGAAGGGGTAAAGCAAGACAGGACGGTCAGGTAGGAGCCGAAGAGACTCCAGGCAGCTGTGAGTGCTGCCAGTGAAAGAGGCTTCAGTGAGAAGTGTTTAATGGGGGAAACAAAGGATACTTAAACCTTTTGGGAAGGGGAGGGTTTTCAGTGGCCAGGGCCAGAGCGCTGGGGATGCCTCATTTGCATAAGGAGGAATTTCAGGAACTGCCAGACATGACCTTGTAAGGGGAGAGGAAGTTTAACCTGTGACCTGGCTACCAGGCTATGTGAGCTCCTCCAGGTGACAAAGGTGGAAGCACGACCCAACCGGACTCTTGGTCCAGGCCAACTCCCTTCGGTCCCATAGCTACCTGGATCAACACTCATCCACCTTTCTTATAAAATGGAGGACCATCAACCCAGGGATGAAATCACTAATGATGGGCAGGGCCTTTCCCTAACAATCACTAAGAAAATACCCTACTAGCTTGGCTGCAGCATGTATCTTAATTGAGGTTCCCTCCTTTCATATGACTTTAGCATGTGTCAAATTGACTTGAAACTATATAGCACAATGAAAGGAGATTCTGACTAGTGTTATTGAAGGTAATTCATCTGCTATTTACATGCCTGGAAGAACCTCTTCAACAGACAATAGACCCTTCTTCTCATAAGTATCTCTGCTAAATGCAAAAAGAGAAGAAATGTAGAAACTTCCGGTTTGCTTATATAATGCATTTTCTCTGGACCACTACAGAGTATTTCTATTGCTCCTCTTATAAATTCATACACTCATGCTTATCCCATGAGACACCTCCCTCACAAAGCATATATGTACTGATACACAGTCTACATAGAGAAAACTGTATGAATATTATTCTTACTTTGATAGCTTCTTGATTTTGATGCTTGTTAGTATCAGTAACATTCAGCACCCCATTAGATACAATTAAAAGTCTGAACTTTCAATCGTTTCATTTTTTGGATAAGATCCAGGGATTTCAATTAATATCAAACTGACACAAAAAGAGTACATTTTTTATCTAAAATGTACTCTTCTCATTTTTGAAGAAGTTATGAATAAACATTAAAAGTATGAAAATCAAATTTACTATAACATTTTATATATATATACATATATATGTATATATATATTGCAACTGAGCCAGGCAGTGGTGGTGCATGTCTTTAATCCCAGCACTTGGGAGGCAGAGGCAGGCAGATTTCTGAGTTTGAGGCCAGCCTGGTCTACAGTGAGTTCCAAGACAGCCAGGGCTACACAGAAAAACCTTGTCTCTAAAAAACAAAAAACACAAAAACAAATACTTTGCAGTTGAATGAGCATATAGGGCCAAGACAATAAATGTTTAACATGATGTTTATTTGGGTTTTGACTTCTAAATAATTTTTGAAGTATGCAAACCCAAATGCTTATAACATATTAACTTTCCTAATATTTGCAACAATAGCTAACATGGTAAATTGCAAGGAAGTACAGTAAATCGTTGGCAACCCATGCCTATAAGGAGTCTTTAACTGAAGAGATAATCCAGGAGGATGTTGACATAAAAAAAAACAAACAAAAATTATATAAAACAGAAACCTGCACATATAGAAAGCATTGGCTCAACCATTATATGAAGCAAGTATCAGCTTCTACAAAGGAATGTGTAAACTGCGTTGGAATTTCTTATTGAAATCAAATTTCACCCAAGACCCCTCTTGAGAGGCCCTTTAGGCCTTAAGAATCCAACTTATCTGTGTGATTCTGAAGTTATTAAAATAAGGACATTTTACAAATGAATGAACTACAGAAAAGGTAGAAAATGGGAATGGGAGCAGGCTCAGATAGTAAAATCTTTACATTTCAGAAAATGTACTAGTTTTCAAATCCCAATTGAATAATAGTTTGAATGAACAAAAGTTGGGGGTGGGGTCAATGCTATCAAATTTATTAAACAAAACAACTTCTTTGGTCAAGATGTCTATTACAAAAGTCAATTGATGGTAGATCCTGAGTCACCTGTGGTCAGTCTCTTAGCCTATCAAAAGTCTCCATCTAATGTAGGCTAAGCCAGGCTTCCTGTGTTCTCAAATAGCTTTCTCTGGCTTTTAAGAGACATTTAGATATATTATCTCCTTTGATACTTCTAACAGTACTAATATATTACACAGAATAGATGACATCACAACAAGATTTCCATTTTGCTCCTTAGTTCAGAGCCATTATTGTCTTAAACCTTGAACTATCAGAAGCAAATTTTAAATGAGCTGTATGCTGCTCTGTGTGAGCTTGCTCGCTTTGTATCCCTGTATAACCTCTTGACTGCAGCTTTCATCCCAGGGGTCCAGCCTACCAGCAAAAGATGACATTAATAAGGTACTTGGGTAAAATGTCTTGACATTATTTTTCTCTGGGAAAATATGTAATTATAGGAAAATTATCCCCCAATTATTCAAATTTAAATATTTCATTTTATAAAGATCTTATCTTTTATATGTTTTGTTTTCAATTTTAAAAATGTGCTTTCATGCCTTCATTGCTGAATACTTGATAGTTATGCTGAAATTAAAGTATTAGAGTCATAGTGTCTAACTTAGCCTTCACAACTATTTGGAAGCAAACTTATTCTAATGAAATTTTTTACATAGGACAAGAGAATTTTACCAGAAACCTTGATGAATACTGTTTTATGAACTCAACAGAGGTCAGAGCTAAGCTACAGGATCTCACAGTTTGCTTCTCTGTAGCTGTGATAAAACCACGACTAAAAGCAAGCTAAGGAAAGAAGAGCTTATTTTCTCTTACAAGTCTCAAATCATAATCTATCACTGAGGGAAGTCAGGGCAGGACCTCAAGACAAGACTTAGAGGTAGAAACTGAAACACAGACCAAAGAAGACAGATGTGATGCTTCCCTGTTTGTTTTATGTGGCTTGATCATCCTACTTTCTTATATCACCCAGGATCACTTACCCGTCCACAATAACCATATAGGCCAATTTGATGGAGGCAATACCTCAGTTGAGGTTCTGTCTCCCAGATGACTCCAAATTATGTCAAGTTGCCAAAAATTTAACCAAATATACACAGAAACTACATGTGAAGGCTTCTAAAACCAGCTATCTTGATCCTGAATTAAAGCCAATTTAGAGAGAGGAAAGTAATTACTTTATACACATGTAATGTGACATTGGTTAGGTCTCTCTCTCTTTCTCCCCCTCCCTCTCTCTCTCTCTCTCTCTCTCTCTCTCTCTGTCATACACACACACACACACACACACACACACAGAGATAGAGAGAGAGAGAGAGAGAGAGAGAGAGAGAGAGAGAGAGAGAGAGAGAGAGAG
>JANHMN010000010.1:73725784-73802094 GCA_030674055.1 Rhabdomys pumilio | reverse complement strand
GAGAGAGAGAGAGAGAGAGAGAGAGAGAGAGAGAGAGAGAGAGAGAGTGTGTTGAAAAAAACTTCACACAGAAATGCATAGGTTACTTTATCAGTAATCAACAGTGGAATTTATCCAAACACTTAACATTTCATGTAAATTTAAAAATAAGTTTGTTCTACTAAAGAGCATTTTATAACTAGATGTGTTCATAATTTAACCAAAATCAAATATGGTGATGCTTATGTCTTCTTGTGAAAAGTATAAAAGAAATATAATATAGTTATTATAACCCACATATACATTTAAATGTGGCTTATTTTCAATATATCTTCACATCCTGAATTTAATTATCAAAGGATTAAAAAGAGAAGCAAGATTTATAATACCCAACAATAGGCATTTAGCATTTACCGTATAAGTTATGAGCAATTTAGCAAAACATTAGAGCACATGACAGTGGAAATTTGATAAAGGGTGCATAGGATTGTCATCTGTCTTTCAGAGTTTCTGTAACCACTTCCATTGACTAAATTAAATTTAGTCAAGGTTAACCAATGCTATTCTATTATTGTGGAAGGGTCCCTTGGCTACACAATTTTTACTTTGATCCTCCTGGAAATTGCAAGCCAAATGAAACCTTTCACATACAGCCAGAGGGAAGAAGGAAGGCACCATCATTCAGTTCTCGCTCTAGTTATTATGGAAAATTTGTCTCTTTCAGTGACATTGACTCATAAGTAACCATTTACCGACTCCAGAGCTCAGCAGCTTGCTTCATGACTCCCCAACACTGAGACCATGGTAATTTTTATGATTATGATATGAGCTGAATTTCACTGTCAAGTATCAGTTGGGAGTTGTAGTCTGTTTGTCCATTTCACTGCCTCTCACACCAATACTACACTTCGGCCATCAAGTGGATGGGCACATGAACCAGTGCTGAACCTTTCATACTCAATGAGAAACAAGTGGCTTCTGCATGTCACTGAGATATTATAACTCCATTAGAAAAATCTTAAACATTCTATTACATTTTAGTGTAAGAATGACATAGAAAGTAATTGTAATATTCCCAGAGAAATCTAGGTTAAAATTCATATGTAGAGTATACTAAATGTGGAAATATTGCAAATAAACCACTCTCCTACTGAAGACAACAATCATATATATTCAACAATCTCTTCTATTCATAGTGTTAGATCACCTTCATCCATTCAAAACACTAGTTCACGTCTTAACACTATATGAAAACATTGAGTTTGTCATGTGATCACAACCAAGCAATCAAGCATCAGATGTTTTCTGACAGCTAAGGTTGGGTGAATACTCCATTCAGGTCATACCTCTATTCACATCTATATTGAGATATCTTCTAGTTTCACAAAGCTAAGCTGCAACTCTGGGAACCTCACATTTTACGCTATGTGATTATAATAAGAATGTCGCTCACAGGATTGGTGCAGACATCCAATATGAGATTGGATATAAAATGATCTACCAAGTAGGAACCATTGTTGAAACAGATATTTGCCTCATGGATATCGAGTATGTGTAAAGATGTTATATATATTGAAAATTAAATAAATCTAGAAAGTTTATTTCCCCAGACTAATTGTACAGAAATATTTTAAATTGGTTTACAGTGACTTTTTGCTACAGTTCTATTCATCATAGGTAGCCTCGTTGGCACCTTCCTGTCTCATGCGTTCTGGACCTTCGGTTTGGTCACATGCTCCACCTCCCTTCTAATGTCCATGTGAAATAACATCCCTTTCTGTCTCTGTCTCTCATTACAGGTGAAGCATGACTGCTACTTCTATAATGCCCAGCCCTTATCCATAGGACCTATATTTTAATCTCTTGTATCATCCTGTCTGTGTGTGGAGTCTTATTGAGTTCTTGGTGCTGTTATTATTTGATATTTACCACACTCACTTCCTTGATTAGAATTACATTGTCAAATAATATGTTTATACCTTATCTTGCCACAGCAAGGTTCTTCAGTTTGGATATTTGATATGGATTTATTTTTAGATACACATAGATAGAAAGGTGTCTACTAAACTGTTACCATCATTCCTCTGTTTTCATGGTGATTGACATAAGTGAAATATCCTGACTGGTATAATAATAGAGATAAGTACCTATTACCTGTGACAGGAAAGTGACTTTAAAAATAGTACATTCCAGAGTTATTCTCCTGCTGCCATTTGCTTGGCATGTCATTACATTGTATAGTGTGTAACAGAAAATTAGTGAGAAAGAGCTATTTTATTTCTATTTATGTGTATGTCTCCACAGGTATTCATATGTGAATGCTAGTACCTGTGGAGGCCAGAAGAGGGTACTGCATGCACTGGAGCAGGAGTTACAGGCTATTTGTGAGCTTTTCAACTTGGGTGCTGCTTACTGAAATGTGCTCCTCTACAAGAAAAGCAAATGCTCTTAAGTGCTAAGACATCTCTTCAGCTTCTAAAAATCCATTTTAGCATTTGAAAAACTACCACAGATTAAAACCAAACATGTTTTTATACACACACACACACATACACACACACACACACACACACACACACACACACACACAAACATGTCCAAATCTATAACTCACAGTACAGTTGGAAGAATTATAGATATAGCATTAACTAAGCCAAAACAAAGATAAATAATGGAGAAAAACAGAATAAGCCATTTTCTAAGTGGTAATGGGCAATGATCTACCTATGATCTATCTATCTATCATAAGCATTATCTATCTTTTATCATCTATCCAATATGTCTATCACCTACTTGAATCAATCATCATCAATAATGAAAAGAGTGTCTTACTCAATATGGTACAATATTTTAAATGCAATTGTTAGAATTTTTTAGCTCACAACCATAATAATGAACAATAATGATAATAATAATAATAATAATAATAATGTATATGATTTAATATTTTCAACAGTCATGTTTTAAGTCATGTTTTAACAGTACCTATTTGTTATTAATTTGACAATCAAGTAATATTTCACAGATATGTTTGTATTGTTTGTAGGAAATAGTTTTTGCTTTTCTTGCCATTGCTTTATTCATATTTTCTGGTTAAATACTTATTTAATAGCTACCATGTGGCAAGCCTTTTTTTCAGCTCTAGGGCTAAAGCAAATAAAGAACAAAGTCCATCATTTAATACAATATTCTCTGTATTGCTTAGTTATCTCCTCGTTCTTATACCATGTGCCCGAAGTAGATCATTAGTTTGCTGGAAGCTGATTCCTCAGTTTGTTTCCTTACATACTCTACAGTTGCCAGGATGGTAAATACTGAATTCAAAGTTGGTATTCAGGAGCAGGAATGTGGCTCACTCTGGAAACTCTGGACGAGCAGCATGAGCCCCTGAGTTCTGACTCCTAGATACTCTTCAAAGGTTAAAAGTGGTGGCATGTGTCTGGAACCTCAGGGCTGGGGGTGGGAGGGAGACAGAAGTGTACTTAGGGCTTGCTTCAGGTTCAATGAGAGCTCCTGTCTGTTAGCATTTTGTCTGAGCTCTGCCCCCAGTTACCAGGCAATGGCCAGGTGTGCCTGACTCACTGTTAAAGGAGCTCTTTCTGCTCCTCTTGCTCCCTTGCTCTCTTGCCTTCTTGCTTCCTGCTCTGCCCTCTGGTCTCTTCCCACTCCTATTCCACTTTCTCCTCTCTCCATGTGATCATGGTAGGCCTCTTTTCCTCCTCCTCCTCCTCCTCCTCCTCCTCCTCCTCTTCCTCCTCCTCCTCCTCCTCTTCCTCCTCCTCCTCCTCCTCCTCCTTCTTCTTCTTCTTCTTCTTCTTCTTCTTCTTTTTCTCTCTCTCTCTCTCTCTCTCTCTCTCTCTCTCTCTCTCTCTCTCTTTCTCAGTCTCTACTACCCTCTCAACTCCCCTCCTCATGCTGACAATCCCTCACAATGGTTGTAATCAGTGTGGTGAAATAAACTTTATTCTATCTTATACCTTCATGTGGCAGGTCCCTCAAGAGGAAGGGATGGCAGAGCACGGGCCCTCAGATGCACCCCCTTTCCCATACCTGACTATATATTCACCAATCATATTCTCTCTCTCCTTGTCTTTAAAAAAAACCACAACACTGTCTCAAAGACCAAAAGTAAATAAAATGAATGAATGAATGAATGAATAAGTAAACTGATATGATAGTCAATAACAGTTGATATAAATATCTGGCTTCCACAAGTGCATATGTAGATATAACTTCCAACATATTAATTTGCATTACATTGATATGTATTACTTTGAAATATATGAGAAATCACAGAGTAACTTTATTTACTTATTTATTTATTTATTCATTTATTTATTTTACTTTCTTTAAAAACTCTTAAGAATGTTGGGCATGTGGCACATTCCTTAACCCCAGCACCTGGGCAGCAGGGGCAGATATATCTCTGTGAGTTTCAGGCCAACTAGAGCTATAAAGTGAGACCTTGTCTCAATAAGCAAGCAAGCAAACAAACAAGAACTACAACAACAACAACAAAAAAACCCACAGAAAAATCTAGAAATTCTTACATAAAACACTAGTTATTTGGTAAAAGACTGAAAGAAGGCTTAAAATGTTGGAATTCTCCACTTTGAATATACTGTCTTTTGTCAGCACCTATAGAAACATAATTTGTTTTTTTTTTTTTAATTTCTTGGTCTGATTTCTGTTCTAGTTAGAACATAGCATGCATATTTACAATGCATTCAGTAAATGACAGTAAATTATCTTTCTGAAAGGTTGAATTAATTTATTTTAGAACTGATAGCCTATTATATGTTGTTCAATAATTGATATATATATATATATATATATATATATATATATATATATGTTTAGGTTGTGGGGTCTTAAAGAAGTAGATTATACATTCATGGAGAGAGCAAGTAGAGAGACAGAGTTGGGGTCATTCTCACCTTGCTTTAAATCAGGGTTTCTTGTTTTTCAGTGCTGTGCATTTTGGGCTATCTTGTCTGGGACGTTCCTGTCTCTGCCCTTGATCTCACTGTGCACACTGGGATTACAGATGTACATTACTTTGTCCAGCTTTTACGTGGTTTCTGGAGGTTTGAACACAGATCTCCACAATATTTGGCAAGAGCTTTTTTTTATGAGACACCCCTCCAGACCCACACATCTTTTCAATGTATTCCCTACTTTTAATTTCAGCCACATATCAGCTACATTTAAAAGGTTGAGCTGCAATCATTCAGTTAATTTGAATATTTTGCCTGTTCTAACCACCTGTAAGTAAACCAAACAGCCATGAGCCCCAAGGGGCTCTTCAACTGCGTCACTCTCTCTATTGTGTTATGTTATCATTGGTATAGAGAAGACTAGGACAGGAAACAGTAACTGATCCAAAGGTTTCTATTGTAACTGCATGAAAAGGTTTGAGTGTTCTACGAGTAAGCTTTCCAGAGGCTAAAAGATCCATGCATAGGCACAACATGGTAGTGTGCATTTATAAAGCACCTTTAGTAATCTGTAGTCTCTCTAGGATCTCTAGCGAGTTCAAAGATTTCATCTGTTTCCATGACTAAGGCTTTGTATTGATGATAATAGTCAAAGATTTTAACAATGCAGTAAACCCTAGGCTAGGTGTTTTTCCTGAAGGCTTCCTCTCCTTCAGGCCATCACTGAAACCAGAACAAGTTAGTAAGAAGAATGTCTGCCCACGCCTCTCTGCAGCACAATGCCTTCACACATGCAGCTTTTAGGATTGATGATTCAGTTGCAGTCTTGAATCTGGTTAATATAGCTTTAACCCTATTGTGAGATTATAAATAATATACAGAAAACAAATTATCTGAATGACTCAAGAAACAAGTAAAACACAACAGAGAGTACATGCGTGTGCATGAGAAGATATGTCATTCATTCATTCATTCATTCATTCATTCATTCATTCATAATCTTTACTAAGCATCAGTTACAGAGCAGGCATTACTCCTGGTAGTTAAGATGGTAACAGTGAACAATAAATCAGAACATGTGAGTCATGGAGAGTCCTTTGATAGTCAGGCTAAATAGTGCCAGGCACTGATATTTACAAAGTTAGATATTTCATTCACTGTCACTACTAAGCCACTTGACATGTAAAGTTCATGTGGCAATAAAAGAGAATGAGGAAGTACAGTTTTGAAGCCTGGTCTTGACAATCTCTGAAAATAACAATTCCTCTTGTATTTTGTTGCTGTTTAATAACATCTAGCATGTACAGTAGTTTCAAAACTCTGCAATTTTGTGTTTCTTACTTATAAAAAAGTGTTGGCTCATGTTTAAAGTCTCTTTACATGCAAATTAAGAAAAATTCAGACAATTAATAATTTTAAAAACTGACTAATTGCAATCAACAGCAAACTCAGAAAGGAGTTGCTGTACTTTAAACTATGAAGTAAAAGCAGTGATAGGCAGGTATGGGCACAGTTCATAGGAAAAATCACCACAGTGATTACAGCCATTGTGAGGGGTTGTCAGAAACAGCTAGCAAATTACAGAGGGAAGGATCCGCAGAGCCTCTCCCGGAAATCACTACTATTATCATGGAGTTAACTGGGTAATCTTTTTCAGCACAAGAGCCAAATGCATGTTTTTTTTTAAAATCATAAGTAGGAGGTACACAGAGAAAATGTACTTCTTAAGTCAGCTAACTTGAGGTCATTTTATTTGGTGGAATAAATAAACCCAAACAACATGTTGTGTAAGAATACAAAAGCACTCTGCATAGAAAGACAGAACTTTTAGCTAATTTTTATTCAGCTTTTCCTACAGGGAAGTGGGAAGAAAAAGAAATCTCGGAAAATGTCTTTTGTACATGGAAAGCTTCATTAATACTAAAAGTAATACCCATAAAAGATAATTTGGATTATTTTTATTTAGATAATCTAGTATTTTCATTAAAGAACATGTAGTTGATTGCAAAATAGAATTGGTTTCTAATGGCTTCTGATTGACATAAACCAGTGTCAGATTAAAGATATTTTCACTGTTGGATCCAATAGCAGCTTTGCTGTGTGATACCCAAGACATAGTTTCTCATTCTTTGGTGAGGGGAATCTTGCCCATAACTGAAGCCCATACATTGAAACTGCCCATTCTTCCTTCATTGCCTATATATTTAGCTAACACGTCTTTGTTGTAATTTTTCATTCTCTTTAATAAAATAATCGCTCAAAAGTTTTGATTTATATTGTGATTTATGTTTTTCAAAGCATTTTGATATTTATATTATTTAAACTTCCAAATACTTACATCAGACAGAGTAAGGACCGAGTTCCCCGGACCTCAGTTTCTACAGTAGCAGAGTAATAGGAATCACATCTAACCCTTCTGCAAAAATTAATTATGATAACAGTCATGAGGATGATATTTAACATATCTCAATTATTTACTAATCTGTAGCATTAATTTCACTGGGCTACATCTATTAATGTATCCTCATAGAAGCCTTCCAAAATAAGTTAATTAATTTTCCTATTTCATAGTGGATAAAACCAAGGCATTACAAAAGCAAAAAGTAATAGAGTAGGGCCACATAAACATTATCTTTCAAATAGTGACTTCTATCTGGCATCATGCTGATTTCCTCTGTCAGTAAGCACATTCCCCCATTGAGACACAGCTTCAACAAGACTCCCATTTCCACTCCATAAGTAACAGAAATTGACTGAAACTATCCAATACAAAATCTACCAATTCTAAATAAGCACTTGATCATATGTTCGTCTGAACACGTGAGGAGAATGAACACCAATCCAAACTCTCATGGCAAAACTAATTAAAGCATGCAAGTAATTAAAGCAAGCCTTTTATTTGTGTACATGGGCTTCCTCCTCCTAAGGTGGGGGAGAGCGCATAGTCCAATCCTTGAGAAACAGAGATTTAATCATAAACAAGAACGAGGCCGCTTGTGTTTACTATAAGATGGCTTTAAAGCAGGTTGGCTCATCATATGTCCTTAAAGAAAATTGAGTGCATGAGACTGAGTCTTAATTTCTCAGTATCATACCATCATAGCTATGGTCATTGCCAATGTAAAAGTTATTAGAGTATAGCTAAAAGGTCTGAGTAAGCGTATAGTATAATGTCTGAGCATGATTAGGCACTCTTTGGAGCTCATGGGATTGGACAGGATTAGAAAATGAAAGTTAACATTTAGAAGGTTGCTATTCACAAAACCCAAGTATTTTTTAACCAAGTATTTGTAGCCCTTGAGGTCTTGCTAATAGTTATATATCATTCTACACATTCACACAAACACATAATGTCCCACATAATTAAAATTTATTTTTGTATAAAAGCAAAAAGAAGGAGGGGGATGGGGTAGAGGGTTCTATGGAGTGGAAATGGGGAAAAGGGATGACATCTGAAATGTAAATAAATAAAATATCCAATAAAAAGAAAATAGGAAAAATAAAAAAGAAAAAAATTAAAAAAGATAAAATTAACTTTCTACTTTAAGACCACTCTACTAGATATTGAGCACAGTTACCTAATTTATTACTATTGAAAGAAATAACAACAAAATCTCAATCTAGGAAGTGATTTTCAAACACAAGAGGAAAAATATTGATTAGCGTAATAAGAAAATGAAAATATTTCTGAAATGCTCTGAAGAGTTCAGTAGACTAAGGAGATTTATATTTTTAATTAAATCTACTATCAAGGTAATGTAGGTGAAGATAATAAGTCCATAGTCAGAGGAAATAAAGCTGGCGTTCCATGAATCAAGAAAGGAGAAATAGGTATTAAATAGAAGGAGGTGGGCAGAGGCGGTGTGAGAATATTGAATGGAGGTGCTATTCCTATCATTAATTATCATAATACTAATCTGAATTATTGTCAGCGAAGTGCTAATCCCCAATGTTGCATTTAATATTATAAATAAGTTACTCTTACAATGAACATAGTTTCGGTATGTTGAAAAATTATCACAACATGCAAAAATTGAATCCGCATGTATGTTAAACATTGCCTAAGGCTGAAAGGCTGATCACAACTTTGTTATTCTGCGGAGTTGGAATGGTACAAATTTAGAACCAAGTTATGGTAATCTCCTTCATAGCCATTCACTGTCTAACCTAATATCATTTCAACCTTCAGGCGAAACTCTGGAACGTATTCGTTTACTGTTTGCTTCTACCAATCCCAAAGCTAAAAGCATTTGATAGCATCTGTAGCACACACTTTTGTGTATGCTACACAAAAAAAATGTGTGTGCCTGCCTGGTGTTCCTTCAGTTTATTGGGAAATTGTCTTGATTGTTGTTGATGACGTTGCATGATTGGGAATAGGTCATGTAAATACTTCTGTATTGAAACACAGTTGAAAGCAACCTTAATCTGTGTCCCATGGCATTGCTCATTCATCTGTGACATAGAACAAATGATCTCTTAGTCCCTCTGAGATGAGCACCGTCTTGCTTTCAAAGAAACTTTTATGGTTGGGATCAGTTCTTTATGCATATCTTCCTTAAATTTATTGCAATAATCAGACAACTCAACAACATCCAACTGTGATGGACACAGTTTCTAGTTAGAGGTATTAACGCATAGATGAGTATGACCATATACTCAGGTCAGAGTGATGTGTTTGGGGCAGAGACTGCTTCACGTTGCTTAGTATATGTATATGCCTGACAGAATTCTTTCATATTAAAAAAAAAGCCTAAAAATTGTGCGTCCAAATGAAACAACCGAGTGTCAGTGTTGTCAGTCAGTATGCCTGCCCAACCTAATAATTCAAGTACTGAAAGCCCATAATCAGCTCCATCTATGCTTGAAGATTGCTAAGAATAACATTTAAAAACTGCCTTTGCAAATGTGAGCTGCCAACCAAGTATTAAATTGCCCCATCTTGTTGATATAGAAAACTGTCAACAACTTCCGTAGTGTGTACATGTCCAAGTCAGCAAACTCTGGCTGCTTCCCTTCTATATTTATTTCTTTTTGGGGGGTGGGGTGGGGGCTCTACTACTTTTATTTTGTATGTAAACCTCTGGGGGAGGGGTCTTGATGGTGACTACCCTAGGTATTACACTGGAGTCTTAAGGGCTCCAGACACTAACTGGGAAGTCAGGTGACAGAAACAATTATTCAGACAAATCACATGATTACAAAGCTGTAGTCTCCAGGTGGTCACATGTGACTTTGGGTGCCTAAGGAAGCAGTGACATAGTAGGGGCAAACACGAGGCTGTCCTTGAGCTGCCTTGATGTCATCAGGGACAGAGAGTATCTCAGCAGTTGGTGGCTCTAGAAATCTCCAGCCCATGGTTTACTCAGCTGGGACCTGCCAGCAAACTTGGCTTTGCTGCCTAGCTCTTCCTGGATTCTTCAGATCTGACTGTACTTGACCAGGCTCTCAGATTGGCAAGAGGCATCAGTCTTGATCTGCCCAGTGCAGAGCCCCCCAACCAGGTCAGTGATGAAAGTATTCTCAGTCTCCCTAGATCAATGAGACACCATAACGCCCCAGCCATTAGACTGGGCCAGATTACATGCCTGCATATACTCTGTCACAGAGCAGATCTGGTTCACTTTGCGCAGGAGGCAGTTGCAGGACTTCTTGCCCACATCCTTTCAATCAGTTTAGGATTGGTTACTGTGAGATCACTCTCCACCACCAGGATGCCTGTACTAGCTGTGAAGTTCTGCCAAGCTTCCTGTTTGTCCTGGTCAAAAGAGTCTTCAGTGGCTACCACTGGATACTCTTGGGATGAAGGACTTGTACAAGTTAGCCTGCTGGTGTCATCTGGAGACTTGAAGTTCAGGTCATACTTGTCAAACCTGTAGAACTGAGAGGCAGCTATGCCCATGCTGATGACAACCTGGTCAGTGTAGCCGGCCTTTGCAAAGGCAGTATTCAACAGCTCCAGTGCTTCTTTGTTCTCTAGGATGCTAGGTACAAATCTGCCCTCATCACCCACATTGACAGCATCCTTCCTGCACTTCTCCTTGATGACATTCTTCAAGTTGTGGTAAACCTCTGCTCCATGGCTTTCTGGAAACGGGATGCCCTACAGCTAGAATTATGCTCTTGCATGATCTAGCTTGTTCCCAGCATGAATACCGCGCTGTTGATCACATTAAAAGCTGGGACTGGCAGGATGACTTCAGGGTTGCCAGCTAAGTCAGCAACATGAGGGTAAAGGGGTATGCCAACCCTTTCCACTGCACCAGCTTTGCAGACAGGCAGAGACAGTCCCAGGATGGCATTTGCACCAAATTTACATTCATTCTCAGTGTCACCCATCTTGATCATCAGTTGGTCAATTTTCTCTTGCTCCACTACATTCAGTTTCTTGCTAACCAGAGCAAATATAATAGTGTTATTGTTGTTCTCATCGACCTTTGAGACATCCTTCCAGTTCCAGTGCCTCTAGATGCCAGTGGACACACTGCTGGGCACTGCAGCTTGGGAGAGATCTTTTGTAATGTAGAGATCCACTTCACAGTAGGATTTCCATGGGAGTCAAATATCTCTCTGGCATGGATCTTGAGAATAGCTGTGGTGAACTTCTGGCCTCAGGATCACTGAGAAGGAAAGCCTTGTCTATTTCTTTGACACAACGTTTAGGCAACAGTATACTTTAATACATCTTTACATTGTTCTACTTGAGTATCTTCCATGTTTTTGAATATCCTTGTTAGATTAAGACAATTGCTCCTTTTACAAATAAAGCCTCCTCTAGGCATGGTTGGCATTGCTTAGGAGAGCACCACTGCTCATCCACTGCTTTCTATAGTCATTCAATACAACCTGAGTCTGCAAATGAATGAAATGACATTTTATTAAGATGCAGGCTAGTATGTTTGAGAGAAGAAAACTCAAGATTATAGAGCTTGTCTGTTTACTAAACTTTCCCTTGCTCTGACCCAAAGTGATCTGAGTGCACATTTTATAACAGT
Source organism: Rhabdomys pumilio (assembly GCA_030674055.1). Lineage (NCBI taxonomy): Eukaryota > Metazoa > Chordata > Mammalia > Rodentia > Muridae > Rhabdomys > Rhabdomys pumilio. The sequence goes on along the minus strand of JANHMN010000010.1, from coordinate 73,790,183 downwards.
TTACTTAACACACTGTGCTGGAAGTACTCATTACCCATCAACTTTAGAAGGATCTAATATGCTTGTGTGAAACCTTGCCTTTCTCACATCCACAGAATAAAATTATTTTTCTGCTAATCTTATAGCACATTTCTCAAGTAGATGGAAAATGGTCTTGATACTATAGTGGCTTTTAAATTATTACTCTTTCAAACAATAATTTAGAAATATTTTTGTTTACTAAGAAGAAAAGTTGGTTCACCGTTTTCAACAATATGACCCTTATTATGGCCTCTAGAGCAAGTTTCTTGTTTCTCAAAAGGAAGGTGATTTTTATGGGAGATTCTTGGGTTTTATCTTTTTTTTTTTTTTTAAAGTGAAGCTCCTTTTTGTCAGTCTGATTGGCATTGTGTAACTGCCTCAAATTTGCTAGAATGTCTACATTTGTAATAATACTTTTACTAGTTTGATCTTTCTCCTTTGCTTCTAAATCCTCTGAGACACTGATGGGCTCTGTAACTGAATCCTTACTCTGAGAACTAAACCAACCACTTAATGTTTCTTCAGGACTTCTGCTCTGGTCATCCCTGTGCTACCCACTTTCAAAACTTACCTAATGCACATAACATTAAAGTTTGCTAAAATCACCATTCTCATTTCATTGATGAAAAGCTAAAATATACAGTTTAGCTCATGAAATGCTCAAAATAAAAAATAAATGAATAAATTAGTAAACTCAGTGCAAAGAGCTGGGATTTGCAGCTGGGATTCCAAGAAGGCAACTGCAGGTCTGTGAGACTAGACTGCCTTTGCATGGGAAGAATTGTGCCTGGTTTCTAAGGGAGAATGAGACAGCACTTTCTGGCAATATGGAAAATAATGAATGGATGCTTCCCAGCTGTCTTCTGTGATTTGCTCCACCTGTCTTCAGAGCTTTCTTTTATCTGTCAGCCCTCCCCACCCTCACTTCAGCAGAAGCAGCAGCCTCCCTGGAGGAATACAGAGGGTTGCTATCTGACACCACCCAAATCTAAGCCTTACTCTACATTCTCTTGACAGCTATTCATCAGCCTGTCTATCTGTTGCAGACTCACAGTTCTCTTCAGCTTTGATTTTGAAAGTGAGGCTCAAAATGTCTGCTTTCTATGAAGCTGTCGTTCCTCCAGTTTCACCCACCTCCTCCTGCATGATGGAGAAGCCCAGGTTCATTATCCAAGACTGCTGCTGAGTGAGATTTCCTCCTTCCAAAGACCTTCTAGACTAAAGCAGTTCTTTCTATACCTTTGTCATCTTGCAACCACTCGCTGAGACAGATGAGGCACACAGCATGTTCTATTTGCATAACATTTACATATTATTAATAGAAACACAGGCCAGTATCTCAAGGATGACATTGAAGGAAAGTTGGTTCACATTTTACAACACAGCTCTACAAGATGATCCTAATTATGGCCTCGTAGAGAAAGTTCCTTGTTTCTCAAAAGGACGGTGATTTTTATGGGTGATTCTTAGGTTGTATCATTTTTTAAAAGTGAAGCTTATTTTGTTAGTCTGATTGGCATTGTGTAACTGCCTCAGTTTTGTTAGAAGCAACCAAAAGTCATTTGAGCCAAGGTAAAATGCCATGTCTCTAGAGACTGTTTATTACGCTTTAGGAAGGATTCAAGCCTGAGTTTAATGAGATTTCTCAGACCATATGGCTGTTCCTGGAGGAAACTTGTTCAGCAGTCAGAGGAGCAGAGAGTTCCTGCCAGACTCCTCCAGTTACCTGCCCACTGGCCAGAGTATCTCTAGGAGGAATGAAAGGCTGGCTGAACTTTCTGTATTGCTTGTGTTGTGATGTAATGTGCTATTCTATGGCAATTTCTTTAGTTCTTCCTCAAGGTTGATTTCAATTGTGCTCTTTACTTCTCTAAGGACTGTCACTCAGTGACTTCTAGCTTCCTCTCTGACTCTAACTCAGAATAATGACTCCTCACAACCTCTCTCAAGCAGAAAGAGTGTTCGAATCAGAGGGAATGGAGGACCCCAAGAAAACACTGGCTCCCTAAATCAACAGGATTAATTCACTCACAGAGACTGAGGCAGCATTAGTAGGGTGTGTGCAGGTCTGTTTCAGACCTGAATAGTCCCAGAGCAGAAAGGAAAAGTGGAAATATGCCCTCATCCCTAACTCCACATCCATTTTTAAATAAAACTTTAGCATAGTCCAAGGGAGTGTCACTAGGGAAAAAAACAGGTCTTAATGCCTGGCAGTAGAACAGAAAATAAACTCAAGAGCATCCTTGGAGGTGTATTGTCTCATAATGTGTCATGGCTCTTCTTCCCTCCCGGTTATTTGCACATACATTGTTAGCTTCTAGTCTAATGTTTTCATGGGATTCCTGACTGTGCAAACGAGTGGAATTTTGTTTCTTGTGCCTTTTCTTGGGTTCTTTTCCTTCTGTTTGTTTTGCCCAATTCTGATGTATTAGTTTTTGTTTTATTTTATCTTATAATTATCCCATACAAGCATTTTTGTTTTCTAATGAGAGAAACAAAGGGCGTGAATCTAGAAGGGCTGGGGGGAGTAGTGAGAAGGGGAACTTTAATCAGGATATATGAAGTGAGAAAGAAAAATCCATTTTCAATAAGAGAAAAAAGTAAAAATTAAAAGTATCATAAATTAACTTTGACACATATTTCTTACCGCATAAAACAAATCTATAGCAACTGAAATAAAAACAAGAAATAGAACTGAAACAAAAGGGCGATTTCCTATCTGGTATAAGTTTTTAACATAGAATTAATAAGTTTATCACAAGCAGAAAGCTTAAAATAAAGGTATTCTGACTATCATTCATAGATTGCTGCTTGGACTTTGAGGTGACCTTATATAAACCACAATGTTCAGGGAGATAGTTCTGTTCTTGTTCTATGTTGTAAGAGGGGCTAAGGTGGGAGGAGTAAAGGAGAGGAATAGGAGGAGTAAGGAGAGGAAGAGGAGGAGTCAGTGAGAGGAAAAGGAGGAGTAAGAGAGAAAGAGGAGGAGTAAAGGAGAGGAAGGTGAAAGACGAAGGAGGAAGTCGATGGAGGAGCAGGAGGTGGCAGCACAATGGAGGAGAAGCATGTGGACTGAAAAAAAAAAAACGCAAGTTCTAAGGGATCTCATAGCTGGGAAATAGAGTAGAGTAATGGTGAATCTGTTCAGTCTAGGCGTGCAGTTTACATCCATAAATACTGAGTTGTGATTTCCGTGACCGGTCTTATTTGGGTCAGAGATTTACTGCAATACTACGTCAGTCATAAAAGTCAATCAGAGATGAGAACCAGACAGTAGTGAAGTAGAAAGTGCCAAAGATCTAGAGGAGCAGCTTCTGATTCGTGAGGTATAGACTGTGGAATGAAGGCCACCAACAATGGTGCAGTTCCCAGTGGCCAGCTGTGATCCCCTGTGTGTCTCTAGATTGAAATCCAAGAACCTAATTTCAAAGAAATTTCCCAGGTGACTCAGTATTTTATTAATTATGTTTTTTCACAGCTATCAATTTTATAGACAACCAACCAATAAAGGCTGTGCTCTGGAGAAATATAAAATTAGAGTTGCTGATCAGAGAGAGCATTTACTTTTGTGCATGAAGAACTTTTCTACCTGGCTGCTTGACTTATATTATTCATGTTAGTGCACCTTGTTTCCTCTCAGTCTAGGCTGACTGGCAAGAGTTCCTTACAACGTAGCTAGTCAATGGGGTGTTGCTGTCAGAGAGGAGGCTAATTTACGCTTCATTTGAAATGTCTGCCTCCAGCTGGGTCACGAAAGCTAGACATGACCTTTATGTACTTCATATTTTCTCAGAAACATGCCAGTGTCTCGCACGTATGCACATGACCAATGACCTTCTATAGATCACCTTTAAGGCTGGACATACAAGCTCTTGTACTCACACCACCTCTAATAAAGCTGAGGTATTTAAAATACAGTTTATTTCCTGTATTCTTACAGTTGATGCATCCAGACATACAAATCATATTTTTTCCAGAATAAAGAATGATAAAGTATGCAAAAATAAAATTGTCACCTTAATTAATGGGGAGAAAATAAATTTCTAGGAATGTACTGTTCTGAGTGCAATCTTCTCAGCTAGCAATTGAACATCATTATTAGTGTTGGAATAAAAATTCAACAAGCCTGGCTCAAAGTCAAGCATCAGCTGCTAAACCATAGCTATCAATATCAGGATGAAAACACTGTGGTCTATACTCAAGAGAATGAGAATTGAAACTTAGGTCATGCTTGCTTTTTAAATGTTATAGTTGTCTTTAATTATATACAAATGTGTACTTTACAAATTGATATACATATGCATAGACATATATACATATATATACACACACATACATCTACGTGTGTGTGTGTGTGTGTGTGTGTGTGTGTGTGTGTGTGTGTATAGATGGATGGATGGAAGGAAATTTATATATGGTATCTTGAAAATTTTCCATAGACGTAATGTAAAATTTGTTTTATTTAATTTTCCATTAAGCCTACTAACAAAAGTATCTAAAAGCTAATGTAAAGATTACCTCAACAAGTGCAATACATTGCTTTGTCTGTCTTTCTTGTTGCTGGTATCACCTCTGTTCACTGTAACCCCTTCAATGTTCATTTTTATATTTCCAGAATCCACCTCTCTCATGATTTATCATATTTAATTAAACAGAAACACAGAAGCAAAAAAGCAACAGATACAAACAAGAATCCTGGCCTTTAAAAGCTTAATTTAGCCCATGGGTTTCTGCTTTCTGATTCATATGGGAAGGAAGATTCATATATTGCCTATCTGTCAGCTCAGACTCCAGTATGGCCAGTACTTCCAAAGCTTTACACTGCTTTGCCGTGCCTAACTTAAAAACATTGCATGCTTCTCTAAGAATAAAACTATTAATATGACTGTCCTGACAGTCACTGAATGAAGTATCTAATAAGAGAAAAGCCTCTGTTAATTATACCATAAATAAACACTTAACATTTCCAATCCTCAAATGAAGCAAGAGGGAAACATTTGTGCAGACAGAAACTGGTTGTTTTGCCAATTGGATCAGTAGTAAGTATGTAAGTATGCCAGGAATGGATCAGTTAATATATATATATAATATATATATATATATATATATATATATATATATATATATATTATATATATTTAATTGGATCAATTCACTGACAAAACCAAACCAGATCAAGACAAATAAAAACGAAAAGGCAGTCATTTTTATTGCTCATGAAATAGGCCAAATGTTTTGTTTAAATGGTTTCTCTTATGATGAATGAATAAAAATTGAAAGCTGAATTCTTTCTGAAGATTGTTTAGTTTGAGATGAGAAATGAGTATTGAGTGATTGGTATTTATTAGTGACAAGTAGTTAATATTATTACTTCGGTTTCCTGGCAACGTTTTTTCTTTAGATAGAAAGTTAAATTTTAGTTGATAATGAAAGACTAAATACAGCCATAACTGTTTATTTTATCTGAATTATTTTTTTTGATAAAGATACCACTCTGAACTGAGAATTGGCACACTCTCTTTAAAATGCTAATCTTAGAGAAGATTAACACATGATAATTATCAACTATTGAAAAGCAGGTTAGAACTGGTCAACTTTCAGCAGGTTTATGGAGTGGTTAAAAAGATGTTTCTAAGGACAGGAACTGGATTTAATCATGCTTTGCTTTCTGCCTCCACAGAACAGTGATATTGTTTTGTATTTCCATGTACATTCATGTGTGTAGGCACTCATGCCGTGGAGCACGGGCTGATCTCAGAGAGTCATCATTTGCTTGAGGTACAAGCATCAAACGCAGGCCTCAGGCTTGGTGGCTGGTGCCTTTGGCCCTTAATGTATTTTTAAAATATATTCCATCTCCTATCAACTCTATTTTATCATGCTTGTAATATTTGTTTACATGCTTACCATGTATGTTATGGGTATAGTTCCGAAGGGTTTGTATTTTGTAGTGTTTCATTTTCCTTAACTGTTAAAATGTGAAGTTAGATAATGTTACCACCTTTAAAATGGGAATTGGTTTGGCGTACAGGGGATATTCACCAAGGTGTAGTGAAAAAGTTTTATTGGTCACAACTAAGAGGGTACCTGTGGTGCTTATACACTCCTAAATGTTTGTCACAAAAGAGGCAGACTCCTACTAAAAATCATGCGGAATCAAATGTCAGCGTTTGCAATTTCAACACAAACCTTTAATTCTGATCATATGCTCAGCAACATTTTTAGTTTAGAAAGAAGCACTTGTGAAAGACGACGAATGAAAAAGAATACTGCAGCCCTGTACTTACATAATATGTGTTAGTATAAAGTTAATGCAAGTTCATGATGCCTTTCGGCAGTGTCTCCTTTCCCCAGGATGTCTGGACAGGTGATATATTTACAGGAGTAAATGTGAACCAGAAAGACCATGGCAGGTCATCATTTTAAGATAAAAAAATGGAGAAGATGAAACTTTGGTTGCCTTCAGGGTTTCAATCCTTTCCCTTTTTATTTCTGAGACAATAAGCCTCATATTTATGACTGTTTTCTGTTCTGTTGGGTGTGAAGACAGAATTATAATGAAGCATCAACTGTCCTAAATAGAAAAAAAAAATCTTTGAGAAGAAACAGCTTCTCTCAGTGAGAGGAAAGAGCTGATTCCAAGGTGTGATGGCTATTTCGTGGTTGTCAACTTGATTACCTCTGGAATAAACTATAATCCAGAAGTGAGGACACACTTGTGATCCAGATCCTGAGGCTGGAAGACACAAGTTTTTGACATGGATTTTGAGATGGGATGACACACACTTTTGATCCAGATCTTGAGGTATAGTGGCTTGAAAACCTTAGGCCCAGGCAAAATTGTCCATGCTTGTAATCTCAGGAGACAGAGGCAAGCAGAATTCACGGCCAGCCTGGGACAGAGAAAGTTCCAAATACAGGTGTGGTGATATGCACCTTTAATCTGGGCCATACCTTCTGCTGGAGGTACATAAGGACAACGGAAAGAAGAAAGGTTCATTCTTTACCTACTTGCACTTACTCGCCAGCACATCTGTTGGAACTTACTTCTTCAGGATTCTATCTTATACAGAAGACCAGCTGAAACGCCTAGCCTTATGGGACCAAGTAACTACTTGATTATTGAACTTCCCATTCATAGCTACACATTGCTGGGTTAGTTTGACTGCAGACTGTAAGTCATGACAATAATTTTCCATAATATATATAGACGTTCCATAAGTTATGTGACTCTAGAAAACCCTGACTAATATACATATGGGGCCTTCAAGTCACACCAGTAGTCCATATGAGACAAATGGGTTTGCTAGCAATGGACCTGGGACTTAAAGTATTTTTCTTCACCAAGAAGAAAAACAAACAAACAAATAAACAACAAACCAACCAATAAAACACAAATTCATAACATTTCCCAATTGACAGAACTCATTTGTTTATGAAGTTTGTTTGTTTTAGAGATGGGATCTTGCTATGTAGCTGGCTGAAATTCACTGTATAGCAGAGGATCACCTTAAAGTCAGGCAGCTGCTGTGTCTTTTCAGTGCTAAGATTTTAGGGTGTACCTCCACACTTAGCATCTTCTTATGGTCTGCAGACCAGGATGCAAGGCAGACAGATACAAAGTCTGGAGATACTATCTTCCTCTACTGAATTAGTGGACATAGCTATATCCAGAAAACAGAAAATAAACTAACTAGGTAGTGCTTGAGGCTTCCTAAAAGTCAGTGACTAGCAATGAGGTGGGAGATCAGCCTTTTAACATGTATGATGAGGCTGCTACATTTATATTTAAAGAAACTTTATGTTGATGTGAAAGTCACATGCACTGGTGTTCCACTCTTCCCTTACTTACATTTGGCCACTGGGATGAGGTGTTAGAAAATCGTTTGTATTAACTTTCAAAACTTCAAGAAAGCCCTATCATTTGAAGCACACACACACACACACACACACACACACACACACACAGAGAGAGAGAGAGAGAGAGAGAGAGAGAGAGAGATCCCGAGAGTGTAATTTACCTTCAGATACAGTAATATGACGATGATACCAAGCCACTATTGTACCGGGTAAAGCTATGGGCAAAAGCACTATCCTGTAAATAGCAGAGGTTAAGGATAAATTAAAATACAATGTAGGTACTATATTTTAGTTTGATTAAAGAAAAATGAAGGTGTATTATAAAGAGCAAGGTACCCTGATGCTAAAAATTTAAGTCTTAAAGTGTCATCCTGTCCTGTTTCATGTAGCCAGTGCACATACTGCAGTGTAGAGCAAACATTCAGGAAAAGGAATCTGGAAATGGAGTGTCAAAGACCTGCTCCACATGAGGAAAGGTCGTGCTTACTAAATCAGTGTGACTGATGGGTCACGGTTCCCAAGAAACAGAATACTTCCAGAGTAGACATTGTGCAACTTCACAAGACATAACCAGATTTGTGTCTGCATTAATGTATGTGATCAGTTTCTGTGTAATAATCAATAAGATGGCTAATGCTGAATGTGTGAAAATAAGTTTTCAAAAGTATTTCTTTGCTGGGCAGCTGATTCGAAGTTATCAATTCCCCCACCTTTTTACATCTGTTTTAATATTTCTTGTGGGAGGGTTGAAAGCATGGAAGCAGGAGGAAAAGAAAGATGAATTCAAAGGTGAAATCAGGATCAAAATCTGATTTTGAAGAAAAATGTGTTTAATAAAACATTTTTGGAGAAGCCCTCATAATCAATAACTTCCTACAACTTGATTCATAAACCTTATTTTTCATTGAGCTAGTATGAAGGTAACAATTAGAAACAATCCCAACCTTTTCATGCATTAATACCAGTGCAAATTAACTCCTACCACTAAAATTACTCCTTCTGTCTGTCAAAATCTGTGAATGGTATGCCTTACTGCACTCAGGGCAGAATTGTGTCTCCTTGCCTATATTAAACTGACACAAAAATTCACTATTAATTAAAACAAGATCAAAACTGTCCTCACTGTCCTATTGATAGGGGCTACCATTTGTGATAGGCTCAGAAGAGCCTGGATTTAACCAATGCCCCCATCCAGTGATGAATGCTTACTTTTTGGTGATGTCTAAGTTTGGTATAGAGACATTTATACTGTAATTCCAAAAACAAACATCATGGATAACTACGTATTTTATCTAGAGTTTGTAAACAGCATTGCATAAGGCAGGAGATGCCTGTGTTTCTCCATATATCTCTTTTTATTTCCACACATTTTGTATTTTATTCATGCTAATTGTCCATAGGGCACTCTTCACGAAGCAAACAGTAAATTGGGGAATATAACTGAAATCCTTTTATCCTGGAGCCTCCACCCTAATTAAGTCAAACCCACTGATTGGTGAACACAAACATTCTGAAATTGAAATCTCTGACCTTTCGTATTTATGCTTTTGCTTTAAGGCCCTATGACACCAGGGCCCAAAGGCTTTGAGATAGTCTCACCACTGAAGCTCATGCATGTGCTACTGACTTTAGTAGTGTTTACTTAGCAATAAGAATTGGCTAGCAAAATTATTCTCAGAAAGAGACAATCCAAAAATAAGAGAAGAATAATTTTGTTCCTTAATATTAATAACATTCAATTAATAACATTAATCAGATGTAGTCACTTATCTAATTCTATTTTTCCAGTTTAAGATCAAAATACAGGAAAATAAGTTATAGACTAAACATTTTTCAAAATACTGAAAATGTAAAGAAATTTATCTTCTAGAATAGTGTATGTGGTGTGTATGACAGAGAGAGAGAGAGAGAGAGAGAGAGAGAGAGAGAGAGAGAATTCTGAGAGTGTGTGTGAGAGAGAATTATTTCTGACCTCAAAGTGTGAATAAGACATCTATTCTACACTCAAATAGCTTGTTTGATTTATAGAGACTCATGTCTACACTGAACATAGGAAAATTACTATATTTCAGATTCTCAGTGTTGTATTCCAGAACATAGACATAATAATTATGATAATAAATCCAATGGATTTCCAGTAAAGGTGACTGCTCCTGGGAGTAGTACAGTGTCAGAACCTTAACTCAGTCATATACTACAAGTTGAAATATTCTCCCCAGCATCAAGTCTTTCCACCTTCCTGTAGACATGGTGAGAATTAATTTTCTAAGATCATTGAGTTGACCCAATGTTTGCCATACAGCTGGTGTCAGAGACTCCACCAAACCTTGATCAAGGTCAGTAGAATTTGCTGAAGCATCTTTCAAAATTGCAATATGCATAAATAGTTCAAGGAAGGATGTTGATTTAAAAAAGAAACTGATATTTTCATTACAGAAAAAGATAAAATATGAAATAACACAGAGAAATGTATGGGTCACCTCCATGAAGCAATAAGATATTGTTTTTTACATAATTACCATGAATTGCTCTTTATAATAGAGTTTAGGTCTCTGTTGCTATCAACATGCACAACTTAAAAAAGAGTCTTGATTTTCTTCTAGGAATTAATGAGCTGCGTACTTAAAGTTACTGATATTGTAAAATGTACATTCTTTAATGATAGAATTAATAAGAAGTTACTAATGGAGGATGGTAAACTAAATTTGAGGAACTGGTCAGCATTTTTGTTTTCTTCATTAGAAAATATTTCAACTGAGATAAATTCTTGGTTCAGCAGTTTATGTTGGCTAAGAGATGGGGGTGAGTAGCAGTGGGAATGTTTGGAGCAGGACAATGCCTAATGAGAATTAAACAACCAGGAGAATGCTAAATATTTTCCATATCACTTTCCCCAGAAATCCTAGAAGGGCAATTTGTAGATGAAAAAGATAATTTTTTTTTAACCCGGATCATTTCCTGTCAGGTAAAGCAAAGCTAGATTTCCTCTCAGTTTTTACTGCTAATCTGTCTTGGACAGAGGTCAGAAATTGACTGCTGTATTCTGAATTTTATTCGGCAGCGGCAATAAATTGGACATCAACTTTCTGGGAATTACTATGTGGAGAAAGAGAGTGTAGGTGGATGAAAGTGGATGCAGCTTCATGCTTCTGAGATCATCTACACCTGATTTTGGGCCAGTTTTGCCCACCAGTAGAGGCTGGACACAGAATGAAGTTCATAGACCCCCGCTAACTGCACATTTGGATTTTTCACTTACTCTCAGGCTTTACTTCCAGTTATTCCCATTTTTTTACATCTCTTGCAAATATTCTAATACCAGAGAAGAGGTGACACAGTTCAAAAAGTATTATTTGTAAAGTATGAGTTGTGCTTTGTATATGTGTATATTTGTGTGTGTACCTCTTGTGTATGCATGTATGTTTGTACATGAGTGTGTATGTATACATGTGGAAGCCAGAGGTTTACGTCAGGTGTTGTTCTCACTTACTCCCCTCCATGTATTTTGAGAGAGGATCTCTTATATAAACTGGAGTTAAACAATCTGGTTAATGTGGCCAGAAACCCACGTGTCTCTGCCCTATCAGTGCAATGATTACAGGACTCCATTACCACGCCCAGCTTTTTACATGGATGCCAGAGATACAGATGAAGATGCTCATACATAGGCACTTTACAGACTGATCCATCTTCCCAGCACTAAGATGTGTCTTTTATAGTCAGAAGAATCATCACATAGTAACCTATATTAGAGAAAGTAGTAATGAATACTGTCAATAGTTAGCTTCCATTAATAAAAATACAGAATAATAACATCAAGAAAATAAGTTTGTAAAAATAGATATTTTCCCTCAAATGTTCTGATTTTTTTTAAAGGCATGATTAGCAAGAAGATTAGGCCATGAACATGTCACTCAGAGTTGCTTGCCTGCCCAGTGTGTTCTTATTACTACATGAAGAGATACTTTTGTTTCTGGTTTTAAAAGCAATAATAATTGTAGTACAACAATGTCTTAAAAGTTGCAGTTATTTGTTGAAGACATTAAAGTCTAATTACTGAATACAACTTCACAATCATTCCTGCTGGTCTTTATGAAAGTGTTTTCCTCATTTCATAAGGGACAAAATAAAGGTCTTGAGATTTAAATGACATTTGTAAAATAAAATTTAAGCTGGGAGATATTCCCTTTTATATTAACTACCAGTATTGGACTTTTGTTATGAGTAGATATAGTTTTAAAATATGACTATATTTCTATGAAAGTGTAAAGTTGTTTTTTCCTTGGTACATAAGTACATGTGCAACACAAAACACTAAGGAGTGGCCGGTAATATGGGGTAAGGTTTTTGCTACCAATTTTACAACAATAAAACAGTAATAGACCATGAAATCACAGAGAGGAAAAGATCCCCACCATTGCCCTGGTCACAGCTTGGGGCAGAACACTCTGCTCTCATAATGGAAAACCAGTGTAGGTGGAGATTCCCTAAATGTGTATGCTTTTGGAAATAGCTTCAGAATTCAGCAGACACTGTAATATCTAAACTTCATCACCCACTAGCTACAACCTTAGGTAAGGTGTTTCATTCCCTCATACCTCTGTGACTCCTCTAGAAAACAGAGTTGATAGAGGAGTCCTGACAGGAAATAGCTGTTGTTAAGAATAAAGGGAGAAGATGCAAGTGAGGGCTAGCATAGCAGGTGGTCCACATTAGGTGATCAGTAAATTATGGTTATTTTTATACTCATAGCCATCTGGCCAAGATTCAAAGCAATTGCCTTTACTTTTTCTCCATAGGTGCCACTACTAATAAGCAGCTTTTATCCCTTTCAGATTCTTTCTTCTCTTTTCTCTGTTGACGGCAGTACTAAAATCTAACCTGAACATGAGCTCTGACTTGTCTCATCATCGCTTCTTAAGTTCAGCAGAGAGTTAACAGTTGGTCGAGGGAAATGTATAGATTAAGAATATCTAGGAGCTATTGCCGGGTGGTGGTGGCGCACGCCTTTAATCTCAGCACTTGGGAGGCCGAGGCAGGCGGATTTCTGAGTTCGAGGCCAGCCTGGTCTACAGAGTGAGTTCCAGGACAGCCAGGACTACACAGAGAAACCCTGTCTCGAAAAAACAAAACAAAACAAAAAGAATATCTAGGGGTTGAGGTTAGCACAGCAGTATAACACATACTTAGCATGCATGTGGTCCTGAGGTAGGAGAGAGAGAGGAAGAGGAATATGGGAAGAAAAGCAGGGAAAAAGGGAGAGAAGGAGCAGAGACAGAGACACAGACAGACAGACAGACAGACAGACAGACAGACAGACAGAAAGACAGAGACATAGTGAATATGTGAGACTATCAAGGAAACACCATCTCTTTTTCTCTTATTACCAGTGTTCTACACTTTATCCAGCCTACTCTCTGCTCAGATAAAAGAAACTCCTAAAGTGACCTGAAGCCACTGAGGCAATCTCAGTGGAACTTATTTACTGAAAGATGGTTTTGTGGTATCTAAATTAGTGGTATCTGCATCAACTTTGCTGTATAAAATGTTGTATGCATGTCCTTTGATTACTGTACAATACCATCTGCCTCAGGGACTCATTGAATGTCATACTTTCATGATGTAAAGAACTTGAAATAATGTGTCCTATAGTATCATTGAACAATGATACTATAGCAACCAGTTTACAAAAGCACTTCTAAATAAAATACAATGTGCCCAGAAGCTGGGCTTGGAATTTTTTGTCGTGTTTTTCTGTCCACTAGAGGGCAGGGACGAGTTATCTCCGTCAGAGTTTACCAGTCAGCCCTCAATGAGGAGACATTTCAAGGGCAGAACCCCACTTTGCTCCACTCAGAATGTCTGGAAATGAGACAGACTATGCCAAGAGCTGATCGATACCTTGTTGTGGAAGATAGATGAAGAAAGTGTGTGGGAAGCAAAATTTAAAAAAAATATAAAAGCAACAGAAATGGAATGGGAATGGGGGTGGGGAGGGAGGTGGGGAGGGAGGAATGGTTCAGCTTGTAAACTGCTTGCTATACAAGCCTGGTCGCTGAGTTCAATTCCTGGGGTGTATAGGAAGGAAAGAGTGACTCCACTAAGTGTCTTCTGACCTCCAGGTAGATGTGATTGTCCCCTCCCCTATTATATGCATACACATATTATCTGCAGGCACATACACACAATTAAATACATATAGAAAATAAAAAAGGCATGTAACTTCTGAATAGTCCAGTTATTTGCCATAGACACACCGTGGGATGTGGACGCTTAATCTTTTTGTTGAGAAGCAAGGCAGGCATATGCCCGGAAGCAGGTTCGAATGTAAAATAAACCTAATCAAATACATGTAATCCTTATCACAGGACAGCTCGTGAGTAGTGAAGAGTGATCAAGCCTGCCATTCGACCCTGCACCTTCATTAGACATTCGCATGTGATCATTCATTAAGAAAACCCTGGACCTTCATTAGACATTTGCATGTGATCACTCATTAACATTCACGCTCTTTCATTGCACACTCACACGTAACCATTCATTAAGAAGCATGGGATTAGAGAAGTAATACCTAGGCCATGGGCCTCTAACTTCTATTCTGCATTTTTAAATATTTATTTTTTTATTGAGATTTTCCTTTTTTAAAGTTGGATGTTTTATTTATTTACATTTCAAATGTTATCCCCTTTCCCATTTTCCCCTCCAGAACCCCCCTATCCCATCATCCCTCCCCCTGTTTCTATGAGGAAGATGCTTCCCCACCTACCCATCCACTCCCACATCCCTGCCCTGGCATTCCCCTACACTGGGGCATCAAGCCTTCACAGGACCAAGGGCCTTTCCTCCCGTTGTTATCCTCTGCTACATATGCAGCTGGAGTCATGGACCCCTCCATGTGTACTCTTTGGTTGGTGGTTTAGTTCCTGGGAGCTCTGGGATGTCTGGTTGGTTGATATTGTTGTTTTTCCTATGGGTTGGAAACCCCTTCAGCTCCTTCAGTACTCTCTCTAACTCCTCCATTGGAGATCCTGTGCTCAGCCTAATGGTTGACTGTGAGCATCTGCCTCTGTGTTTTTTTTTATTTTGTTTTGTTTTCTAATTTCTTATCTATTTGTTTGTATGTTTGTTTTTTGACACAAAGTCTCATTAAGTATTGAGACTGACATGAATGAACAATATTTCTTTCTCTTCTTGTTGAATTTATATGTAACTATACCCAGGTGTGTGTGTGTGTGTGCGCGCGCATGTGTGTGTGTTTACATGTGTATGCCTGTGAGTCTGTATGGTGCACACACATCTGTGGAGGCCAGATCAGATATGAGAGAAGACAGGGATGATTTGCTGAGGGTCAGGAAATTGAATTGTGTGTAGCAATGGGGTATGGGGAGCTGGGGGTAGCTACTAGAAGTTCCCAGATGCCAAAAAAGCAAGAGGCTCCCAGGACCCAATGAGGATGAGATTAGCTGAAATGCCAAACAAAGGGAAGGCAAAACCTGCAGAGACCATATCCAGAGGTTAGGCAAGGTCCCTGGTTGAGGGGTGGGGCCACCCATTCGTCTCCACATTTTTAACTCAGAATTGCTCCTGTCTAAAGAAAATATGGGGACAAAGTGTGGAGCAGAGACTGAAGGAAAGGCCATCCAGAGACTGCCTTACCTGCGGATCCATCCCATATACAGATACCAAACCCAGACACTATTGTGGATGCCAAGAAGTGGTTGCTGACAGGAGCCTGGTATAGCTGTTTCTGGAAAGGCTGACCAGATCCTGAAAATACAGATGTGGATGCTTGTAGCCAACCATTGGATTGAACACTGGGACCCCACCTCAAGAATGTTCTTGGGCTACTGGAAAGGCTCAGTGGGAAGGGGGTCTCTCTAAATGCTTGGCAATCTAACTTTCATCCCTGGACAGACTGACAGAGAAGAACAAACTCATACATGTGCCAATCCCACAAGTGGGCCCTCTGACTATCTCTGTCTCTAGTTGTCTCTAGCTCATCTCTCATATTTTTCAAATTTTATATTTATAGCTCTTACTATAACATAGAGAAGTACCCATGGATGTTGAACTCATGAAGACTTTGCCTTGCTCCTTCTCTCTATCTCCTCTTGCCAATATATTAATAGGTAGTAGACTTCAAAGTTTGTTTTGAATGTCAAAATTGGTGAGATCTACCTGATAATATTTCACCTTCTCTTCATAAAATCTTTCAATAATTCCTGAGGCATGTGAAATATGTTTTAATAATTCTTGAGGCAGGTGAAATGTGTTTTA
Source organism: Rhabdomys pumilio (assembly GCA_030674055.1). Classification (NCBI taxonomy): domain Eukaryota; kingdom Metazoa; phylum Chordata; class Mammalia; order Rodentia; family Muridae; genus Rhabdomys; species Rhabdomys pumilio. Next base: position 73,774,025 of record JANHMN010000010.1, on the reverse strand, counting down.
TTTGGTAATATATTTTACTTTATTGCTTGTGAGTAGGGGTTTCTACAGAGGTTTAAAAAAATAGTAATACAAATACTTCATGTTCTTTCAGTGGCTTGAATGAGAATATCTCCCATACCCTCAACTGTTTGAATTCTTACTCCTCAGTAGGTGGAATAGTTCAGAAAGGATTAGGAGATTAAAAGATTTGTTGCTGGGTGCAGACTTTGGGGTTTCAATAGCCCATGCCACTTCCAGTTAGCACCCTCTCTCTTTTTCTCTCTCTCTTTCTCTGCCTCACTCTTGTGGATGAGGTTTTGTGAGGTCTCAGGAGCTGCTCTAGCTCTATGCCTACCTATCATGCTTCCCACCATGATGGTTATGGACTACGGTCCTCTAATGTGAGCCTCAGATAGTCTATTTTTTTCTGTAAGTTGCCTTGGCTATGGTATTTTATCATAGCAATAAAAAATAACTAAGACAGTTTAAAATGGGAATAAAATACTCCTATATGCTAATCTCTTATTTATCTGTATATTAACTAATTTACATCAGAGAACAGCTTTTTCAGATAGGAAGATTTATCCACCATGTTACAGAAAAGGAAACAGAAGCAAAATAAAGCTAAGAATGTTGCCCAAGGCAGAGGCTTCTGTAAGTCCTGAATTCCAAACGTCTGTATCCATAAAAGTTACCACTGAGCAATAGGAATCTAATATGAGCTTCACCTACTTTTGAGCTGTGAATTCCTATAACCATGAATAGCATTAAGGATCTTGCTAGCATCCTTTGACTTATCATCAAAGCAAGTTCATCCCTCCTCTTGTAGATAAAGAAACAAAAGCCTACTAGGATGTAGGCAGGTGGTAAGTGATCACGCCTCTACTAGAAGACAATCAAACTAGAGCCTGAATTCTTCTCATTTTAGAAGCGGTAGTTTACTTTGCAAATTATCCTGTGCCTTGGTAGATACCAACCATCTGCTGCTGGCCACACCAGGGGCCTTCTGTAGCTTAGACACAGTACTGATGAGGTTACCACAGAGTGTGACTATGCACCATTGCATTGCTGATGTCTCTATGAATAAAGCATCTATTTAATTTTCATTTAACCTCAAAAGAATCAGATTACTGTTATCTAAATAACTGTTGAAGAATTATTGGGAATTAGGTTTTATAATTATGGCTCCTGTTAATGTCATTAGCATACAGCCTGTCATATTTAGGCCTATTAATCCCCATAAGTACAGAACATTATGATCAATATAATAATTCTATGGTAAATTACCAACAATCCTCCAATTCCTCAAAGTGTTTTCAGGGTTTCTGTGGCTTCCTTCACTAGGGGATATTTAGTTTGAAGGCTGAAAAATCTGTGGTAATTGATAGCCCCTCACCCAGAATCACCTATCTCACTCATGTGCCTAATCAGGGAAATGATTAAAATTGGAGTCCCAACTGCCAGGCCAACTCTAAATTCCTGTAAGGCAATAAAAATAATTAGCTGCTTGAGTCAGGAGAGCCTCAAATCAGATATACAGCTTTTCAATTCTCTGAGCAATATACTGTTTCACATAACTATAATCACTAAGTGTCTGGTTTCTGTTTTGCAGAAGTTGAACTCACCAAGTCTGTCTAATGTAGAAAGTACAATAAAGGACAATAATATGGCTCAGTCTCAAAGAGAAGAAAAATTCAACTAACATTTGACATCCATCTAGGTCTGAGAATCAGTATTGAAAAAGTATCTTTCACATTCTCAGACCATCTTTAGATAGTTTAATTTACCATTAATTTTATTTAAACTCCCACAAATCTGCTCTTAAAATGTATTTTTTTTGTGATTCCAAGCATCTGCATTAACACACAAACATTTGTGTTTTAAAATGCAAAATGTGTTTATTTTATCTGAGAGAACTATTTCTGTACTTCTCTGAAGATACAACAAATGGCCTCAGAAGTGGTTCATTCTGAGACACAGCCTGTCCAACCCTTGAAAACACTTCTATCCTAGCAGGCTTCTGAGACCTTCTTTACTTGGAAGATCAGAAGTCCTGATCTTCCTGTTCTTTGTTTCATGGAGAAAAAGGCTCACAACTTGTTCTCTCTTGGCACATCACACCTCTTCCTGATTCCAACACTCTCTTGGATGATTCCCAGGAACAAATTCTCGACCTTTGGCAATTGCCTAGACTTGGAACAATTTGGAAAAAGGAAGCTCAGAATAAATAAAATAGCCGTGGAGACACTGGTCTCATGAATAGAGCAGAGAGCGTGCTTGTCATTAACGAATATGAAATTAGAAATACAACTAATTTAGGCAGTGCTTACAAGTAGTTTCCTTCATATTAATAACTGGCTGTGAAGAAATAACTCTCAATTATAATTTTAATGAAGTAATTGCAGAATTATAAGATATACAATCTGGGCATAACCTTAAATTGCATCTAAAAATAATCTTTCCCAGGCTGTTTTGAAAGGTATATACCATATATAATGTCATCATAGCTGATCAGTATGTGTATGACTTCAGGCCAACGTGGGAACATTTAACATGCACATCCAGCATTTTCAAGAATATCATAGAGTGTCTCGAGCTATCTCTTAAAACATCCCCTTCTATTCAACTGGAGCCCTGCATCCTTGGTCAGTACATATTCAGTCTCATACCCTAACATACAACAATCCCAGTGTCTGGTAATCTTCACTCTACTTGTGTTCTATGAGGCCAACAATTTCAGATTCTGTATATTACTGGAATTATGCAGCATTAATCTTTCTGCTCCTGCTTTATTTTGCTTAGCATAATGTTGGCTGGGTTTGTCCACATTGTTGTAAGCAGAATAATTTTTACCTTTTATGGTTAGTTATGTGACTATTTTATTATTTACATGTTTCCCATTTCATTATCCATTCATCCATTGATGAAAAGTTCAGGTCATTCCATATTTTGGTGTTTGTGAAGTACGATGCACCAACATGGAAGAACAGATAGTGGGTCAATACATGGCTCATTTTCTGAGGACATATGCATAATAGTAAAACTGCCAGATCATATGGTGCTGTTTTCCATTTTTTTCAAGGAAAAAATGTAGAATTTACTAAAATGGCTGTTATAACTTACAGTCCAAACAACAGTGTGTCTCATTTCTGCACATTCTGACCATCATTTGTTACCAGTTGCTATTCATATCAGACATTCTAACTGGAGTGAGGTGATCCATGTGTATGTTCCTTGCTATTACCAGCGTTGAACATAGTACCATGCCATCTGGCCATTTGCACAGGTTGACTACTCTTCATTTGCCCTTGGTTTTGGCTCGATGTTGGGTTGTATCTCATATATATTTATAGTAGCTCCACATTATGTCAGAACTGCAAATTATTCCGTGGTTTAGGTTGTCTATTTATTTTGTTGTTTCTTTCGTTTATGTGTGTCTTTAAATCTGACAAAATCTCTTGTTTCTACTTTTGTTTTTGTTGCTTGCGTTAGTATTTTCCCAAAAATTCCTTATCCATATCAACATTCTAAAGTACTTTACCTTTTCATCTGGAAGATTTGTTTTCGCAACAAATGTCTAAGTTTTTAATGAATTTTCAGTTGATATTTAAACAATGTTTAGGATGTATTTCATTCAAGTGGTTCTAACTGCGACCAAATGATCTATAATGTTATTAAGTAGATAAATGGTTATGGATTTTTAAGAATTTAAAAAAGTTATACCTATCTAACATCAATAAAAAAAATAAATGCCATACTTAGTGACTGTGGGTTAGGACAATATGTGAAAGTATTTTTGATGGTATGTAATTCCTTGTGTATAATCATTATCAGCTCCACCCTCTGTGTTATATTTATACTTCACTTTTAACCAGTTATGTTATAACAGCAGCTTTTGAAAATATGAGACAAAAAAGAACATTTCAATTTAATAGGAGGCCACTGGTAGACAACAGAGCTTATATAAAACTCTTCACTAAGAGGTAGGTCAACAGTCCATCCAAAGCCATTAAGAACTTTAGCATTTATCTAGAAATGACAGAGGGGCTTAGCATAACAATGTTTTATGCTGTTAAAACACATTTAGAGAACCATTTTCATAACCTCAAGTAAACAAGAACTTATTCCCTGAATATCCAGCTCACTAAACACTATATTATGTGACTGTGCACAGCTTAAAAAAGAAAGGGATTCTCTAGAACTGGATTCTAACTTTTTCCAGAAGTAAGATGGTATAGATGCCAGGGAATTCTCCTGCCATGCACAGATGATAGAACCAGATATCTTTGTAGGTTATAGTAACCTTGCACATGAGAAAATAAAAGCTTTCTAGTAAGCAGGAAGAGGCAGAAGCATCTTAGACAAGTAACTCCAGACTCAAGCCTGTATTTTATCTCTCCAGGTTGAGGCAATATTTGTTCAGTTTCTCAGATCTGTGGACTATGGAAAGAGGTGCATGACTCACAGCCATAATGGTGATTCCAGTATTCAGGAATGGAAACATCTCTGTGCAACCTATTAACATTCAACTTGCCCTTGGCCAGGAAGAAATTACCAACATGTAAATAAATGAGTCATTTTATAAACTAAAGATGAACTTGAAACACCACTCATTACAGCAGAACATTTTGAGAGTCTCATTTCCAGGATGCTTAGGACAGAATCCACATTCTGACTCATTTTGAGGCTTTCCCACTATGGAGCCCAGCATTATGCCTAGCAAGAGGTATGATCTTGGTACTGAACTGAAGTCAAACCCAGTCTGCCTACTTTCAACAAGCTTCCTTATACCTGGCCTTTGTTCAGGTCCTACACCATATATATGTTGTTATAAGTCTTGAATCAGACTTAAGTAGTCAACCCCTTTAGCATTTTTTTTCAAGATTAGCAATGTGTAACCTTCTACTGATATAAGAACACTGTACAGGGCACTAACCTTAGCCAACAGGAACAAAACTGCAATTGATTTGGTTCTATGGTTATTTAATGTATAGACATGTGCTCATTGAGAAAAATGTTATCTGGACAACTGGCGTTGTATTTCTGCCAAAGGCCAAGCCAATATTTAGAAAATCTTACTGGAAGGCACCCAGTGCTAACTATAGGATTTCAAACGCTGATCTGCAGAGATAAACCATGAAATAATCTGTGTGTGTGACTAATTAGAACTGCTATCCTCCCTCCTGTGATGAAGAGAAGCCTACACATTGTAGTCTGAAGCTACTTCACAGTGCTTTTATTAATTTACTTTTCAGAGAATATTTCTGCCCTATCTGTATTCAGCTGAAGGCCTATTGTACATGCTACTATGAAGAAAAGGGAACAATAATAGCTGTTTCTCCACCAACTACAGATTTTACTTTATTCCAGAATCCAGAAGCATTGAGAAACCAAACTGAGTACTCCTTGGAATGTCTGGACAAGCAGAAAGTAGCAGCAGTGATTTCTCACTCTCTGATTTCTCACTCCTTATCATGGGAAAGAAATGCCTTATGATTTTTAAACCCGTACCATGTTATATATCAATGCTTGACAACCACACACATTCCAAAAGCAAAGCCTAGCTTTTCATGCAAACAGTTTTCAAAGTGTGTTGTAACTCACATGGTTTATTTAATTACTCTTAATCTGAGGAAAATGGTAATGTTCACATAACTATATTATTTAAAATTCATGTTAATTTACTCATATGCTTAATAAAAGTTATAGGTTAGAACTTATTTGAACTTTTGTGAAATATATATATATATATATTTATTTATATATATATATATATATATATATATATGTATATATATATATATATATTTCCCCAAAGGCTTTTCCCCATGTGTAGGACAGGAACAGGTGTTGCAGAAATCACAAATAGAAGTCGCCATGTTGAGCATGTTGATCTGGGAAGATTCCCAGTAAAAAACAAAAGTGGTGCTTTTTATATAGTGTTTTTCCTTGTGACCAGCACAAAAGAAAGAAAGAAGATGACACCCTGAGACAGTCTACCAATAACCACTCCCACACCTGTCTCCATGTTTAGCATGGAACTGGCAGTGAAACTCTGAGGGCTCTGTCACCCCTCACAGGTGTCCATCACTAGGTAGTGTGATTATTAGCATCATTTTAGCCACTTCTAGTGATCTGTTTTTATCTCTCTCCTGAAGCTGCTACAGAAGGAGATTATCTGTAAAGGAAGAAAATAAATGACAAAAAAGGTAAAGTTGGATATGTATGTTTTCAGAGATTTTCATAAAACTGATTATGTGGGGGAAAAAGATAAAGTGATTATATCATGCTGCCTGACAAGGTAATCCCTAAGTGGGAGAATATTTTATTTCCCCATTCCACATTTCTAACTGTGTGTAACGTGTGAGTGACAAGCCACAAATACAAATAAATGGAAACAGAGGAAAGTCATTTAGCAACTAGCTTGTTTCCATTTCTATGGTTTAATATATTCATGATGACAAGTTGGGGGAGTCCTGCAGGCATTCGCATGCTAGTTAAATAGAACAAACAGTAAAAACAATAGTACATACAGGAAAATATATGGCTTTTATAAAAATATTAAATTAATATGCTATAAAAAGAAAGTGGGTAGGCGATCCATTCACTATTCATTTGGAATCTCTAAAGCTATAAAAAACAAAGGCAGCCTGCTCTTTTGTTTTGGTACAGGAAATGCTATCTATTGGTTTGCCATTGAAGTCTGAATGGAGATTCCTGTTCTGATGAGACTCTGACCTCGGGTGTGATTGACTTTGCCATTGAAGTCTGCAGGGAGATTCCTGTTCTGATGAGATGCTGACCTCAGGTGTGGTTGACTTTGGTACTGTAGCATGCCCAGTTCCTAGTGCTCATATGTAAATCCTCTGACTGACTTTAACGATCTCAAAGTACACGTGTGAGAGCCAGAATTCAAGATCCCATACTTACCAATGATAACTCTGATAATCAATTTCTTATGTTTTAAAATGGCACAATTTTCTATATGTTGTTTTCTGCATGTCAAGTATATTTAAGTTTTATAGAATAGAAATCATCTGAGAAATTTTTTAAACTGTCTTCTACTTTTCAATATAAACACAGCACATATTTACATCCATAAACCCAAAGGGAAAATGTTGTAAATACGTACAAAACTAGTGTAATCTGAGCATATTGTTTTGCTGTGTTTCCTTTTCAGAACAGAATAGCAAGACAGAGTCCACTACGCAGAAAGCATCTAGGTTTCCAAAAATCGAAAGCATCCGCCAGTAAATCACAACTGTTTTACCATATGCCTCATTGTTATGCCAAGCATCACCAGCCTGCTCTACTTTTAAATAAACTTCATTATATTATAGCTCACAGCAATTCTCATTAAAAAGTATTACTGAAAAATGTCAAGTTGTTTTTATATAGAAACTGAAATTTATTTTCTACTGAAAGTCAGATATTTATTGAACACAGGCATTTTTAAAACATGGGTTTTATTTTAGAATTTGCTTTGAAAAGTGTCAGTTCCTACCTTGGTTGTGAAATGCTTATGTCTCACATGAGGACAGTCTAAAGAATGTTTGTCTCACACAGATGAGCTAATTTTATCAGTGTTTATCATTTTAACAAATCTACCTATATTTTAAAACCTTACTCAGATTGGTGAGAACAATCTTTGTATGTTCACAATACTGCCCATCCCTTCACTGTCCCATGACCTATTTTCCTGGCCCCCAGTCAGGGCTTTTCTGTCTCTCACTGGCATGTTCAGATGATTATAGACTTTGTTAGATGCTTGTCATTTTACATAGTGATATGGTCTCACATTTTTCAGTTGCATGAGCCTCAGTAAGTCATTAGCTTTCTGAGCCATGGTTTCTTAATTTGTAACGTAGAATGGCAACCCTGTGCTCTCCATTTGAACCCTAATTGCTATAAACATAAAATTCAGTATGCTTGCACACACACACACACACACACACACACACACACACACACACTAACACAGTAGATCTCATTTACCATGATCATACGAAAAGCCAGAAAACCTTCACCTGGAAACATCACATTCTTTTCCATAAAGGAGTTTGCCTTCTCTTCAACAGCTAGAAGTCTCTGGTCATAAAGATGCTGTGGTTCAAGAATGGCCAAATTAATTTTTATTCTTGTTTGTCTTTAACTTTAGCCTTGTGGTCATAAAATTTTGATTCTTTATCTTACTTCCTGTTCAATTGCTGTGAAGAGACACTATGGCCAAAGCAATGTATAGAAAACATTGAAGAGGGGGTTTGCTTGCAGCTTCAGTTTATCATGATCATCAAGATGTGATGCATGAAAGCAGGGAGGGATGATGCTGATGAAGAGGGAGAAAGAGAGAGAGAAAGAGGGAGGGAGAAAGAGGGAGAGAGAAGAAGAAAGACAGGGAGAAAGGAAGGAAAAGGGATGAGGAAGAGGGACAGGGAAAAGGGGGAGGGAGAGGTAGAGAAGAAGGAGAGGAAGAGGGAGAGAGGAAGAGGGGAAGGGAGAGGAAGAGGAAGAGAGGAAGACAGAGAAAAAGCACATGCCTGTCATGCACTTCCACCAGTGACACACTTCCTCCAATAAGAAAACATCTCATCCTTCCCATACAATTCACAAGCTGGGGACCAAATATTTAAATATTTGAGCCTATGGGAGTCACTCTCATTTAAACCACCACAGCTTTTCATTATAAAGTGCATACCACAATATGCTTGCACACGTGTGCGCGCATACACACACACACACACACACACACACACACACACACACATTTCCTTAGGAGAAGTGAAGATTTTGTCATGTGACAATAATCACATATCTTCAAGTTAGATGACATGATCCTTAGCAATAGAAATAACCATAACTAATTCTATCATTCTTTAATCTTGAGCACTGTCATTTTCTTAGTATTTCTAGGATGTTCTTTCCATGACGATCAGTCCTGAAGATGAACTCAGCCAAGACGGAAGGCTTTTTATTCTGTACTCTTACTACATTTTTTGTGCAGTAATATTGGGGTAAAATGCAAATCAAGGTGATTTTCAGTGGAAAAGAAGAGACAAAAATATATCAAGAGAGAGAGCAGGTACCTAAATGAGGGGGGATGGAAAGGATCAGATCATTTAGTTTAACTGCAAATGTTTCTATGAGATTGGAGAACAGACTGTTACTATGTCTCCTCCTCCTCCTTCCTCTCTCTCTCTCTCTCTCTCTCTCTCTCTCTCTCTCTCTCTCTCTCTCTCTTATTGTTTTTCTACTACAATCTTGTTCCCCCCATGGTGATTTTTTCTCTGGTATTGCCTTTCTCTTCAGCAATAAGAAAAATAAGAAAAATAAACAAAAAGAAAATAACCAAATCACCTGTCAGAATTCTATCAGCTATACTCTGTAGGTATGGCTTTCCCCACAAAAAGCAGTTGTAATCATAGAATTTTCTGTCTCACAAATACAGAAGTCCAAGTAAAGTGCCAAGTACGCTAGAGAGAATTCTTGTTGCCAAAATTGAAATTACATTTATTCTAGTATATTAAACAGCATTTTTGAGAAATGATTTAAATAGAATAATAACACAACAATTAAGATTTAACTAAATAAAAGAACTTGGACATTTCAGTGTCCTATCAAGAGCCTAAAACCTATACCCCTTTGTTCTTGTCATTTCCAGGAAGGAGCAGAGTTGCTTTTATTTGTTGTTTTCTGGATGTTGTTGTTGCATCTAAGTGTTATATAAGGAAATACTTAGGTCAGAGCAGCCAATGACCACGTACCTGTACAACAGAAGAAAATCTTAAGTATGCTGAGATATGTAAAAATCTGCATTTAGTTTTTAAAATTTCAGAAGACTAAAAATAGATTTGGGTGTACTGAGGTCAAAATTATCTCAAACATTCTTGCCATATGCACAGAAAAAAAGATTAGAACACAAAATTCAGGATCTAATAGTATTGGAAATATTTATTCTTTTACTTCTCTTTTTAAAAGCTCTTTGTATTTGTTCGCAAACAAACTAATAAATAGTACAAATTTAATTAATCTATTCTAGGTACTTGTACTAACAATGAAAAGCTAATCCTAACTTGGTCAGATATGAAAAATGGCAATATCACTGTTGTTGAAAGAATGTTTGCCTTTAAATTTGATGGCCTTCTTGGTAACACTCTAAAATCAGTATTTTTTCTATTGGATGACAGAATTAAAGAGTTAGTATGCAGGGAAAAAAATAAGTCCATTAAGTTATGCAGAGAATGAACGAATAATTCATTTTTTCTTAACAGAAAAATAAAAAGAAAGTTATGTTTGTGTACTGTAGCATGGCTGGTATATGGAAGACAAGGGTATAGGAAGAGGAAAAGGAATCTAGCAAACAAAGACTGTAGAAGGAAAAAGATAGCAAATTGATAATGTCTGGCAGAAGACACAAAGTCTGGTATAAGCAAATGATGTAGGACAGAAGGATCATGCACAGAGATGTATCCATCACATCCCACACCTTTATCATATAACCATTCTCAGTGAAGGACTAAGCAAGCAGTGCTCAGAGTGGTAAGACCTGAGCCCAGGTAATCTCTCAACTGTTTTGCTATTAGAATGGTGACCAGGTAGAAATAGTCTTTGAACGGTTGTGTGGTCATGCTCAGAATGTTTTGGGGCATTGCTCCATGAGGGCAAAGGAGGCAGAACCAGATCTTCTTTCCCAATACATTCACCAAGAAGAGAAGTAGCAAAGGTCATGAAGGACTATTTGATCTTAGCCTGGAATGGACACATTCCCTGATTACAAAAGTGCCTGGATCCTACAATTGAAAGAGATTATTAAAGTTCTTGTTTATCTGACAAGTTCCAGTTTCTTTAGGGCAACCAACAAACAAACACAGCAAATGTCTCACAAACTCAAGCCTGGATAAAACATATTACAGGAAGCATCACATTCTGGACTCAGGCAAGCTGGCTTTTCTTTCCTGTTTTTTTTTTTTTTTTTTTTTTTTTTTTTTGTGTGTGTGTGTGTGTGTGTGTGTGATAACATAGGAAAGCTGAAATTATAGAGTCCAGATGTACCAACTATGACCAAGATTAATTGAATGGGAGAACAAATCTAGATGTTAATGGAAGGCAGAGGTTTATCTACCACTTGGCAAAGTTTTATTCATTAATGAGTAAGAAGGATACTGACTATGTCTTCTTTCTTACAAGTGGTTTTCAAAAAGATGCTGGACTTCAACTTTTTCTTTTGTGTGTGATTGAACTGTCAAAGTAGCAGGCTCTGTTCGCTTTTGTTTCTCATTTCACTATGATGTGGACACTGTTCCTTTTGTCAACAGGATTCCTTTAGATACATACTATGCCAGGAAGCAAAACAAAAAAGTAGGTCCTAACAAGAGATCTCATTTATCGAGTCCCAGCAAATAGATTGGTCCCTCCTTCCAAGATGAACAGATAGCATGAGGGTGTTCTACTACAAGTTGATTTCTTCCAAGTGGAGGCAAAACAAATCACACAGATTTCTTGGTTGCTCAAGTTCTTGTCTCATCTAATAATTTTGGCTCTGGTGCATGTATCAGACTATTCAGAAAATCTTATTAGAGTTGTTTCTTAATTCAAGAATTATCTTCAAACAAGAACAAACATCGATTCTTGGCAAAAGCATGGATATGAAAGATGATGTCTGCATGTAACAGAAAACTGAACAATAGTATCAATATTCTCATACCAAACAAATCACCTTTAGTAATGAAATAGTATTGGTAACCTGCAGGTAAAATGTGTTTTTCAAAATAAATATGAATGACTCACAAAATTCAGTCTGTTTTTTTGTAGAATTTGTAAACAAACTTCGAGGTCAGTGTAAAGTCTGGTGGGAAAGTTAAATGTCTTTCTGATGAGCACAAAGCTAAAGCTCAGAGTTTTTTAAAGCTGGAGAACGTTTTACCGAAGAAAGTATGTCTTTTTAGCTGAGGTATTTATCATTTCTAAACACACCCTAAGATTCTACAAAATGTTAGTTCTTCAATATTGAAGCACATGATTTGAGGCATGACAATAACTGTCTCAGCTTCTGGATGAATCAGAAAAGGCAATCAAAGTGTTTGAAAGAATCCAGTGAAATAATGCATAATAAACAGCAATATGGTCTGACTATTCTAGACACAAGTTATATAAGGACGAATCTGTCAGCAGTGTCAGCAGGTTTCAGGATAAATCCTTAAGGCCTATTTTGGCTTGAGTTAAAGAGCTGAAGGCAAACATGGTTATGCTAGTCCACTCTAGACAACAGTGGTAGGAAGAACTGTGGCCAAAGGTTATATAATTAAGCTGGAATCTTTCCTCACCAGTGCTCAGCATCATCAATCTGACTAAGCTTTGTGTTTGATTTGCTAAATCAACGGCTGATGAATGACACTGGGGTGAGGATCACTCCTGTTTTATATCCAGTACCTCCTGTTATGTGGAGAGACAAATGTTATTGTCTGTGACTTACCAAGTCGCAGAAAGCTGCCACTAGGAGAATTGAAAGCTCAAGCACCCGCAGATCATAGACTCAGTTTCCGCTCCAAGAAATTCTATTTAGTGGTGACTGCACATAGGTCATTTTTGAAAATCTCACTGCACAGAGCTTGATCCTGTACTACTCAAATATGTCAGTTGTTATGATTCATTATTCTTCAAAGGCCCCAAGTTGGTGTTCAATATTCCACAGGGAGCCACGAAAATGGATTTGTCCCTTAGCTGAATTATTAGGCATGTCTCAACATGTCTTTTCATCGGCAGGAAAGAGTCCAAGAACTAGTCTTTGAAAGTCAGAGAAGGGACTTTAAAGGCACAAAAGCAGATTACCTTAACATCACTTACAACTAGAGGGCTTGCTCAGTTTTTACATCAGTTCTTTCTATCCTACCAGCCAAAGCTCCAACTGAACAAAACCTTTCCCACAGATTGGGTGCTAATTCCTCATGAGCACTGTTCTGCTAAGAGGGAATATTTCCTCCAATGAGCACTATCAGTGTTTGCAAGGTCTCTTTTCCCTCTAGGACATCACTCCAGTCCTTCTTATGAATCTGTATCTATTTTAACTATACTTACCCTACATGGGCATATCATAAAAAGTCCTACAAAACCTCTATATCTCTGATCAGAACATTGTCACTTTAAAAAAGAGTAAATGTCACAGGGCTAGAGTGTTAGCTTATGAGTTAAGAGCAATTGCTTTTCCAAAGACCTGGGTTCGAGTCTCAGCTCCCACATGACTTCACACAACCACCTGTACTTCCCATTCTAAGGGATCTAGCACCCTCTTTCTATCTGCATGGACACCCCCCCCCCATATACCATTTACTCCAAATTGCTTTTCATTAAAGTTTTACATGTCTAGAGCTCATTTCATTTTTAATTCTGGGAATTAAGTCTGTGAAGTGTAAGTCTGGGAAGAAGGTAATTTTTAGAAAACAATAACAACAACAACACCAACAACAAAACTCAACTCAAATGTGAGTCCAGCAGGCCTGCCCTAACATCTCAAGACGTGATAACAATTGTCAAAGTCACCAACCTTTAGTATGTACATCATTGTACTCAGCTTTGGAATCTCTCTTGCATTCAAGCCCTGCTTATAGTCTCTTTGTTCTTTCTTTTTTCTTCCTTTCTTGTTTTTTTTTTAAGATTTATTTATTTTATATATGTAACTACATTGTTACTCTCTTCAGACACACCAGAAGAGGGCATCGGATCCCATTACAGATGGTTGTGAACCGCCATGAGGTTGCTGAGAATTGAACTCAGGTCCTCTGGAAGAGCAGTCAGTGCTCTTAACCACTGATCCATCTCTCTAGGCCAACTTCTAGTTTCTTATTCTGTTTCTTCTGTACTGTATCCTCCATTCAGTCTCTACCTTTCGTGTTGAATGGCCTTAAAACCCAGCCAGACATTTCCTGTCCTTAGTAAATTCTTCAAGTTTTCCACACTTCCAAGTTCTAAGTCCAAAGTGCTCAAAAAAATAAATCTACAACAAAGCTGGGTGGGGAGGCACATCTCTACAAATCCTGGGAGACTGAGGAAGGGGTTTCCTGAGCTTGAGGAAAGGTTGTCATACATGATAAGATCTATTTAATTAAAACATATTACTCAGAAAGAAAGCCTCCCTCATAGGTGTCCTCTCTTTGCTTTATAACCTCTTCTCTCTTAGTCTCTGCTCCTTGCCCCCCACCCATTCTTTCCTAACCCATGTCCAGGGCTCAGCATCCTGCAGCCTTGCTTGGTCTCTGAAAGAAACCAGTTACTTCTGAGCCCTTCATACAGAGCATTGCCTTGAATCCTAGGATACCTCATTTCAGTCAAGCAGCAATTCGATCCTTTCAGATCGTTGATAGGCTCAGATTCTCGACTGTCTTTAGTATCTGAATGGCCATGATTCTGCACAACCTACCATTCACTTCTCAACTTAACCTGTGTAGCTTCTGGCTTTAAGTGAAGGGAGGAATCTTATTTATAGTTTTCTTATTTTATTTTTATATGCTGAATATATCTAACACTCAAGTATAAGGAATCCTTTTAAAAGCTGAGAAACAGTGAGGTGAATCAATGTGGTCATGTCCGAGGGACATGTATGTCACATTGAGCAATGAATTAAGCTTCTTTTGGGCCAACTTCTGCTCCATCTAACATTAAATATGTAATCCCATATCAACTTCTCCAAGTTTCTGTGAGAACTATCCAGTTCTTGTGGTAGAAATCTCTATGGTTTTATTCTTAGTGAGCCCCAAGAGTTTATTTCATTTCCCGACATTTCCAGACACTATATAGACTTGAAAATGTTAACTCTAGTGTCAGAACAAACAGAGGGATTACACCTGGTATCTTTGCATAATCATCTGGTTTCAGTCTTTGCAGTAACAATGATGGCCCATTCACTGTAGTGCAAGTGAGACGGTGTTAGGTGATGCACAGCTTAATTCATGATTCCTTTTCTTCCTTCACATTACTATTACAGGAGGCACGTAGTAAATCCTTGATGCAGTGAACTTAATAAGTTAAAGCATTTTATATTTAGGAACCAAAATTTCAATTCATTTCCCAACCTGTACACAAGAGGTTAAAAGGAAGTCACCCCTCACCAATGGTTGTCTTTTCTTCCAGCACAGGTGACACAACTATGCTCCTGCTACATACAACTCTGCCTTTAGAGGGGACATTGAATCTTGCAAACTTACTTATGTGATCTTGTCCAAAGCTCCAGATTTGCCTCCCTACCTGGTTCTTCTATTGAATAATTTTGCTACAAAAAAGTAAAGAAACAATGCCTTTTATTAAATTGTGACAAATTTACTCTGACTTATTCCTCTTAGAACTTAGGAGTGTCCTACTTTCCCTTCCAATGATACTCCCACTGAGATGACACATGACACATCCCAGGGAGCATTAGAACAAAAGAGGTTAAGGCTATGACACAACCATCAGGACTCTCTTCAGCTGAAGAAGCATCATCACTCCTCCCTCGTATTCTCAGTGCATGGCTTTCTATTCTTAAGATCTTTCAATTTGGGCCAGGAAGACATTCATAGGCACAGCCCTGGTAGTGTATCCAGGACACTGACTACCCAACCCCTTCGTTCTCTTTCATATTTCTTGAATGTCCATTACATCTCAGACAGGAAGGTTCTAGAGAGACAATTTTGAGCTATCAACGTCAGTACCCTTACACGATTATGGGAGACATAACAAAGCAAATGTGTGCTCCATAAAATTTCAAGTCTAAGAAGTGACATTTGAAAACCTCTTTTACATGCACAAATAGATGTTGATACTACTCAATGCCTGGTTTTAAGCATGAATATCCCTCTTGGGCTGGGTAGTATCTTAGCAACTATTCCAACTGTAGCTACAGAGAAGGTATATAAAAATAGTACGTACTGAATGTTTATCCAGGTAGTTTGAATTGATAGTTGTGTGCAAGGCCTATTGCTTTGTGATATACGCTTACTGTTTATTGTACAGAGTTAACATTTGAAAATACAGATGCAGAGAAGTGAACATTTTTCAAATTCATGTTAGCTGGCTTTGAACTCTGGTTTCCAGCCATAAAACACACGTGCCCAGACATACAGATCAGAATTTATTGCTTCCAAACTTGCTTCAGAAAAAGCTAAAGTTGAAAATGGATGAGTGTCAAGACTCTGAATATCAATCTCACCCACATAGCTGACATTCACTAAAGTACTACGATTACAAAGAATTCCATTTATTATACTCTCTACTTTGGTAAGGAATGAAGATAGTCTCATCTCCCATAGAAGTACACGCATAATAATTACTGTTAAGAATAAGCAGAATGGATTAACCAGCAAAGGTCACTGGCCCAAATCTGACAACATGAATTTCTTCTCCAGGACATACAGCATGGACCTCCACATGCATAAAGTGAATTCTTGTACATACAAGAAACAAACAACTCACACAAATAAATACTTTTAATATTTTAAATTATTGCTGAAAATGCAAATCATGTGTTTATGAAGCTTTCAGAATGATTTTTCTGATAGAGGTCAGTAGTCTGCTGCTCCCCTTGTTAGTGTTGAAATAAGGAGAACAGGTATTTTCCTGCTTTGACTTGGCTCAGAAGGAGGTTTGTTGGGGGAAAATAAATATCAGATCAATGCCTACAAAAACTATCCTGTCCAATCAAAACATAAAAATATAAAACAAGTTAACTATTTTTCCCATAAAAACTTTCTATGAAAATAGTTTAACTATTTCATATGATATTGGAATCTTAATGTAGAACTTAAGGAAATGTAACTTTCTTTACTTTTCCTAGTCAATTAGCTTTTCTTACAGTCGTCTGTGTTCATGACACTACTTGTTGGTTTCGTGAAACTTCTAGAAAGGAATTTCCAAGTTGAGAGATTGGGAGGACAAGAGAAATAAACGAGAACAGATCTTTTTAGCCACAAGAAATTGCAAATTGTTTATTCAGAAGGAAAGATCTTATGGCCTGTGTGTTGGCGCTTGCCTAATACAGCTTGTCAGCCACATTCAAAGTGAGTGGAAAAGTGGGTATCTAGACAGACCAACAGAAGAGTACCTAAAGGTGGCAGGTAAAAATATTTGTTCTCTCTCTCTCCCTTTCTCTCTCTTTCTCTCTCTGTCTGTCTCTCTCTCTTTCTCTCTCTGTCTCTGTCTCTCTGTCTCTCTGTCTCTGTCTGTCTGTCTCTCTCTCTCTCTTTCTCTCTCTCTCTCTCCCTGTCTCTCTGTCTCTCTGTCTGTATCTATCTCTCTCCTTCTCTCCCCCACTCTCATTTCAGAAGCTTCAACAGCTTAATTATTTGCTGGTGGTCACATGTGAAAGAAAATCAAGAATCTTCATAGACTGGTAGGTCTCCATCCCTAGAAGAGGAAGAGAGTTCTGAAAGACCTGGCCTGCTGTGATAGGATCAATCTTTATACACTCAGAGCACAGGTACCACAGCTAAGCTTCCAGCCATGATGAATCACTGCTGCACTCATTTAACATGGAGTACTGAGAGTGACAAAAACTGATAGCTTTAAAGAACTGATAGCTTTCTTATTTCTAGAGCCACAGAAGTCTGAAAGGACCAGAAAGCAAGGTTTTTACTTATCAGTAAAAGTGGGAATAGATTTTGACATGCTTGGCTAAGCATTTTTCTGTGATTTATGGGCTATGGTGTCACTTACATGAATGGAATGAGACAGAACTTGAGCTGAAATTATGATCTAAGAACAACTGCATGAGAAGCACCTGAATTTCTTGAACACATGCATACTGCTAAGTCATCTTCGGAATGCTAACTCTATGAGAAAGCACAAGGAATCTTTATCTTTAGCAGATTCCTTAGCAAACAGAAAGATCTTTGAGTAAAGCAAGGACTGGGATAGATGGATAGGTCTGGGAATGTTTAGCAAAATGGGGCCTTACAAGTTTTCTTAGAAGCCAAACAATGGTTTATAATTTAACATCATTGCACAGTAAGTTCTGAGTACTGATAAAATACTTTCAGAATTATCTCAAATGAAGTCAACAGGAGATGGTACCAACTGTTTTGTTTGGTGCTTTCAATCTTAACTTTTATAGACCAGACTCCATATATTTGTGGAAATTTCATAATATTAAGAATTCTTTTAAATTTAAAGTTCAGGGATAGAGAGGTGATATATGTATATAACAATAATAAGTGAGAAAAAAAGAGGTCATCAATTTGAAAGAGAACAAGAAGCCATATATGGGATTGTTTGGAGGGAGCAAAGGGAAGGAGGATATGTTATAGTCATAATATACCTTTAAAATATATAATTAAAATTAAAAAATATAAAAAGAAAAACTTCAAATGATAATTAAGAAAATCAATATGTCCTTAACATCTTCTTTTTTATATATGGATATGTTGAAAACCCTACAAATCAAGATTTACAAAAAGAATCTATCAGATGGTATATTCCTCTTTATAATTCATCATACTTTCCATTTGCTGCAATAAAGACAAATTACAAAAGAACTAACTTATTTCTAACACCAAATAGGAATTTTACCCAGACATGGGAACAGTATGTTTTACAAGTGCATGCTCCATGCCTTGCAAATCTGGCTCAGTCTTTTCTCCTGGTCAATGCAAAGGAAAAACAATGTTAAATATTCTATGGAATGTTCTTCAGTATGCTTTCTAAGGAAGGGAACACACACATATATGGTCTGTATCACTTCCTAGCAAAGAGACATTAAACATAAATAATATAATGTAATCTTACCTAGGGCAAGTAATAGCCTACTTGTAAGAAGTTTCTTTTCCTGTAACAAAGCATTCAATTAAGATACCTTTAATGTCACAACTAGGATTCAGAAATGAGTGTAACATTAGAAAAAGAGTCTACAAGAAAGGAATGGCTACTCCTAACTCATTCACTCACACTCAGCTGTTTTGTTTATTCATTCTGTGTAATAGGCCACCAGAACTTAGTATGCCCCGAGATCTTAGTACAACTGACGCCGTGATGTGAGTACCATTCAGGCCATAAAACTTAGAACACGGTCAGTACCACATGTCAAAATGAAAACAAAGATCTGATCCTTCAAAGCCCATAATTCTGGGATAGTCTCTAAATATAGTAACCTTGCTTTTGGACTTCTATAGTCCCCATTCTGGCTAACTACTCTTGTTAATTGAATTGTATCAACCCAAGGTATGTATTTTTTGTTTACCAGTTCACTCCCAGAAAGGATTGTGGTGACACTAGAATCCTGACACCACTGGGATCTCTTTTGGTTTAATCATGTGTTGGCATTCTCTCTCTGGTGGACGCTTAACAGCAGCCCCTACTAAGATTTGGGTTTCACACGTTGGTATCTCACAATCTGCACAACAGCACACTCTACACTCACTCCTACATCACGTTCATAAAATGCATTTGTGTTGAAAAATATGAGTGAATAAAGACTAGCATGACAAATACCTCCCTCTCCACATACTTGAACTTGAAATATCAAAAAATTTCAAATTTTCAGGAAACTATCTTAGCTAGGTAACATGATGTAAAATAAAGCACATTGAAAACGCTTATATTTCACACATTCCTAAAAAATAGGTATAGAAAGAAAGTCAATTGTTTTCTTAATACCTGCTCATGAGACTCTGACAATGCCAAAGCACAAAGCTATGGTTTCTGGCTCATGCTGGTGAGACCATGCTTTGGGGCCTTTAGTGTGGGGAAAGGGATCTAAAGGGGGAGAGAAGAAGGGATATAATTAAAGTATGTTACTGGCATGTATGACTATCATAATGAAACCTGCTCTTCTGCGTAGTTAATAGCTAATTATACTGAAGAGATTGTTCTCTCTGGTACACTTCCTAGGTATCTGCATTTCAGGTAACACCAATCGCATCTTTTGGAAAGACTTTAGATGGCTCATAAAACCTAAAAAAAAAAAAAAAAAAAAAAAAAAAAAAAAATCAGTGGCGGGCTATAGCCAGCCTAGAGGATCACAGATGGGTTGTGCGACTCAATCACAAACACTGTCTTCATCTCCAGCAAAGAAACCTGCTGTCTCTCTAATGCAGTAACATCATTCCCCCGGGCAAGGTCCAATTTCCCTGGATATCTTTGTCATAAAAATATACATTTTGGTTAATGAGCACAGAGAAAGAATAACCTCAGTAAATGATGATTTAGAGTAAGCTGGTTTCAAAGAAAGATTGTGCAATCGCTTTTTCTTATTTTGTTTTCCAAGGTTTCTCACCTTTTCACAGAGTGAGATTCCAGGTTTAGAGACATTAAGGAACCAGAAACCACAGGATCTGTTGCCTAGTAACAGCCTGATTACCACCAGCTCCCTCAGCTACAAGGAATTTATACCTGCTCCTTTAGGACCAGTTGTCAACCTTCCTTATAATGATAAAGAAAATTTACACTTTTGTAAAGCCTTCAAAAATTATTGCCATGAAATCCTGAAAAATTTGAGCATCTGCTCTGTGGAAGAAATGGAAAATTAACATGACCATCCAGTGTCAAAAACTGACAGTCTAGACAAAATAAAGAAAAATTAGTTCAGCGCTGTGCACAGCTTTCAGGAATCAAAAATCCAAAATTGATGCCGAGAAAATAATGCCTGTGAATTGTGCTTCATGCTATGGGAGTTAGCAGCTCTGCCAGCCAGGAAGACACTAATAAAAGCCATTTGCATTCCACAGCTGAACTGTCTCTCCCCTGTCTCTGCAGTACAACTTCCAGTTAGTGGTTGCCATTAGCAGCAGCTTGCAGACATACTCTAGTTGTTTTCATTGTACCCTGACAGGTGGACAAGATTAGCCAGGGTGATAACATTATAATGACATTTAAAAAATAAAATAAATAACTAAGAATATCTACATTTAAAAATAGTCATGAGGTTCAGGAAACAGGATCTAATTTATGCTTTAGTGAAAGATATTTTTATAGCTGTGCAATTGTTTTCATGTGTGTTTATATACACAGACAATAATAGAGTGGAAAATTTATGTGTCAATATAAACATAAACAGAGGGATATTTTCCCTTTCAAGAACTGTGTCAATTACTTGGTTTTGTGAGTAAATCCAGGCTTTACTAATATGTTCTTTTTAGTGTTTCACTCAGAGTATAATAGCCAAGGGTCCATCTTAGAGGTGTGTTTGGAAGTGTTTTAGTGCCCATTATTGCATGTATTTTGTCTTTGATATGACCCATGACAAATTGATAGACACATTTGTCACAATATAGTAGGATATAGGTATGTAAGATTCAGGGCAGTTTAACTATTGCAGGTCTGAATTAAAGGTTTATATCCATTTCAGAAAAAAAAAATGCCCATTCTTTTTCATTAAAAAAATTTATGAGGTCTCAACATAACACAGAGCAAGCAAGTTGTATTTAGAAATATATATGCAACACACACACACATATGCATCAGTAATTAATAAATAAGAAATTATGAATTTAAAAT
Organism: Rhabdomys pumilio; assembly: GCA_030674055.1. Lineage (NCBI taxonomy): Eukaryota > Metazoa > Chordata > Mammalia > Rodentia > Muridae > Rhabdomys > Rhabdomys pumilio. The sequence continues at coordinate 73,752,596 of JANHMN010000010.1, read as the reverse complement.
AGAGCAAGGTGGTTAAATGGAAGGGTTTCAAGAAAGGAAAGGGAAGGGAGAAAGAACATAATTATAATATGAACAATACAAGAAAAATGTTAAGATATTACAACAAAATAATATTAAAAATAAACTCTGATGTGTAGGAAAGTACAAAAATCTTATTTAAAAATGTATTTATCGAAGCATGATTGATTCATCCATTCTAATGATAAGTATACTCATAACATTCTAGGGTAGTAAGTAGGAGCAGAAATTGTTAAAAAAATGTCAACTTTCTACCTTAAATTTTGCTATGTAAATACTACTGAAAATAAATCATTTTTACTTTCAGAAACAATTTTTTATTACTTCACTGATTCCACGCAAGTACTAAAATATGGCTCCCAGATAAAAGTCTCAGCAAGCCATACAATTCAGTAAATACATCCTAATTGTATTAGAAATATCAGTATTTATTTCTATTTTGTACAGTGAAGACACTAATATAACCTTCATTTTAATGGGGCACCATCAAAATAAGTTTATATTACTGCAGAGACAAATGGAAAGAAGACTGGCTCATACTCAACTAAAAAGGAGTACCCGAAGAATGATGGTAGGAGAGATGCAGAGACAAAAGACTCAGGAGACATTCTGAGCGTCTGCAGCACCTGCTCTGCTTCCTGCCACTCATTCTACATAATATTCTCACAATCATGTTCCAGACTTAAAATCACAATACTACTTAATGCTGAAGAACTTTCAATGAAAGTATGAATCAATTAATGACTAAAATTATCCTTGTCCTCAAGAAACTTAGAATTTGTTTGCCTAGATGGAAATAGCACATGGTAATTTTAATAAAATATGAGCTGAGAGAAAACCAGGACAATAGGAACTGATCTGTTAGTAGAAGCTGTCTAATAAAAGAGGGATTTGGGGCAAATCTCCATATTTTAATTAACAAAGTAGAGGAAGGTCACTTTTAGATTAGAATAAAAACAACAAAGAACGTAGAAACGTGCATTTGAGTGGTCCTTAAAGACAGGTGACATGAAAAATTTGGAGGTAGACTACTGGTAAGAATTATTTTGTTTTAGAATCTTGAAGAAATAAAGAAATGAAGAAAGAATACTGCTCACAAAGGAACAATTAAAAAGAAAGAAATAGATTCTCAGCACAAGAGGGTTTCTGTAGAATTTATAGACTGGAATAAAACCGAGGGTAGCCATTGTTTTGATGAGTACTGTGAACACCTGCTGCCCTACTGTTGCCTTTATTACTGACAGCCTTCTACTCCTGTCACAAACATTGTGAGCAAACAGCACTCAAGGTGGCCAGGAAATTATGTGCTTACATTGTTCCAACCACAGAGAATCATGGAGAGAAGTCAAAGAATGAACTGAAGCAATTGAGACAAGAACATGGCGTGATGAACTGAAGCAGAAGCCATAGAGAATACTGCTTACTGGCTTGCTCACTATAGTTGTTCAGATACTTTTTTATTTTATTTTATATTTTTAGGACCACCTGCCTAGAAGTGGCTCTGTTCACATTGGAAAGGTCCCTCCCATAACAATCATTAATCATAAAAATCTCTGAGAGACTTATCTAAATTCTAATATGATAGAGGTGCTTTCTCAGATTAGCTTCTGTCTTTCTATAGGAACCTAGCTTCTGTAAAATTGACAAAAAAACTAAGCAGCACAATGGACCCCTTATCAAATTGACACACAATTACATCACTATTAAATCATAACCTTCCCTTTCTTGTTTATCCCTAAGATTCTATGTTACATTCACAACATAAAATAGTTCAATTTTAAAAGTCCCACAGGTTTTAAAATTTTCAGCCATTTAAAAGTATAAATTCTTTTTATAAATTCAGTCTCTCAAATGTGGGATCCTGTAAAGTTCAAAACAACACACACACTCATATATATGTGTATATATCATTATCCAGTATCTGGAATTACTAGCAATTTTCTAGGCTCCAGATGACTTAGGCAACACCATTTCTCCAGCTCTGCTTTCCACAACCCACAGAGCTTGTTTAATAGACTGAGGGTACTCTAGATCCATTGCTGACCTTGGTGGTGACACTGATAGCCCTGGTGTCTCCAGTATACTGGGTGTCTGTTCCAACTTAGGCTACACCTATACCAATGGCCTACTGACTTGTCTTCAGACAGTAGGACTTTACTACATGATACAAAGCCCCATATTTTTTCCTTAACTCCATTTAATCATGAGGTCTCCACTGTGATGTCTCTTGCAATACCAAGCCTCAGCTCCTGTCAATGGCTCCTCCAGTGCTGCACGTTTCAGAAATGGTTCCAAAGTCAGTAATTATGGGAGTAGTTTATAGATTACCAAGTTCAGTTTCAGCATGAGAAGTAGCCTTAGACCTCTTGATAATACCTCCTTGTGCTGACCCTAAGAAATTATTACCCAAATAAATTGGTCAATGATGTTGGTCTCTAATCACAGTTGAAATTTTAGCCCTAGTTAACAGGCATTGTTTGTTCTAATTAAGTAAAGGTTTCGTTTTTATAGATCCTTAGTCCAAACACCACACAAATGATCCCAGGGCAATTGAAGGATTTTCAAATGTCTCTTTGAAATGTCAGAAGCCAAATCGTCATCATCTTCATTACTCTAAGCATTATCTTCCAAGTTCCCATAATAGGTTATTAAGCTCTGAACACTCAATGGCCTTTCTAGTCCAAAGATCCAAATGCTTACACACTCCTACGCACAAAACCAGCATGGTCAGTTCAGCGATAGCAACACTACACCCTCAGTTCCTACTTACGTCATGTTTTGCTTTTTGTTGCTATGGAAAAATACCACTACTAAAAGCAACTTGAAAAGGAAACAGTTTATTTTATCTTACAGGTCAAAGCCCACCATTAACTGAAGCTATGGCAGGAGCCTAAGACAGGAAGCTGGAGGCAGAAACTGAAACACAGTCAATAAAGGAACTCTTTTTACTAGTTTCCTTTCTCTGGCTTGCTCAGCTTGCTTTATTATACAACCCAGAACTATCTACCCAGGCACAGCATTACTCACGGTGGGATAGAGTCCCCCCCCTGCCCCAACCCCATACTAATCTTTAGTCAAGAAAATGTCCCATAGACTTGCTCATTGGCTAATATGATAAAGGTGATTTTGAACTGAAGTTGCCTCATTTCATATAATACTTGCTTGTCTGAAGCTGACAAAAACAAACAAACAAGCAAAGCAAACCAACTACTAACTCCCCCTTCCAACTGGCTCACTCACCATGACCCATTCATGTACTAGAGATAAAGCACATTAAGCACAGATTTTGTGTTCTCATTAATCATATGCACAGAGATGGGCATATATAAGAAGTAATCAAACATAAAGTAAACAAAGTGAGATACCACATTGAATGCTATATTAGGACTCAACACTGAGGACAAGGAATGGATTTCAAAATATCTCTCAAAATTATCCAGCACATGGGTACAGAGCAGAAGCAATACCTGGCAGAGTTGAGTCTTAAGATCACAGGGTAATTTTTTCTTCAGACAGAATTATAGAACATGAATCAGAATGCTGTTTTTTGATGATACATATGTATAAATAGGTCAAAATAGATTTGACATGTGTAGAGTTCTAGGGTATTTTTCACCAGGGCACAAAATGGGGTATACTGCAAAGTTTATAGTACTTTCTATGTTATTTAGATCAGCTGTGACTAATAAACAAGTATGCATCAAATAATACACTTACCATTGTCCTAGAATAAATATTAGATACAAAATTTGCTTATGTCCATGATTAATCTTAGACCCAGACCTGGTCCTTACTGGTGGGAGCAAGAGAATGAAGAATGACAGACAGGCACAAGGACACACAGATAAACTGGGATTTTGTGTACAGAAATCTCTGATAGACAAACCACAGCACCTAGAAGCTCAGTGAGTTTGTTATATAGGGTTGAACAATGAGATGAAGTTTTTATATAAAACTGAACAAGAAAGTCTGGTTGTTACATACAGATAAAGAAACTGAGTTTATTGCATGAAACACAATCATAGGAAGATATTAAACTAACCTCAGTATGAGCAGTCTCTGTATGGGATCAGGCTTCATTCCCTAAACTCCTGGGGGAGAGAAAGCCATGGTGGACATTTTTTGCACACATTGTCAACATTCATACTCAGTCTTCCAAGATAGGCTTTGTCTGATGCTATGACCTCCTTGACGTGGCATTTTCAATGTCAATATTATGCATTTATTCAGGATTTCAATCACTCTGGGCTTTCTCTGCTTTCCATGCATGCCATTGTCTTTCAAAAGTGTATATACACATATATAATTTTTAAAGTAATAAGTTAGAAAAAGATCAGTAGCATGGTGACATAAAAATAAACTTGGATTTCCCAGAATTTTTTGTGAATTCACAAAGACACAAGGACTAAAGAGTTGTAAGAGGCTTGAGGAAAGCAAGGCCTCACCTGTTAACTGCTCCTGTTTGCTTGAGCTACTGAGCTCTTAAAATCGTACTAAGGCAACAGGTAGAAATGTGGTTGTCTCAGCTATATTGTGTAAGTTTCTCTGGAACATTTTTTCTCATTAGATAAATATCAGATCTCAGATAAAATAATGTAAATACATGACAAGGTCACAGTATCTGCTGAGAAGGATTGTAGATACTCCGTGTGACACAGAGTGAACAGTCTCATCGTAGTGTCCTAGAAAGAGAACAAAAGGGAGAGCTCTGTCCCCACATTGCCAAGTAAAGAGCAAAAAAAATTACTCGATGATATGAGGACAAAATTTTCCCTTCATATTTTACTGTGTTCTTGCTATAATATTAAGACCTGAGAGAGATACTCTTAGCTTGAGGAGTATCCTCTTCACCAACTTAATTTTCTTTAACTACGAGAATATTTCTTGTTTCTCTATTTTGCTAATTAGAACCCCAAAACTGACAGAAGTCATTTCCATATAGAGAGCACTAGGCATCAAATCTAGCCTCCACTGTGCTTGCTTACATACCTTTCTTTCTGTTTATGCAACATGTCCACTTCTGTCCAAAGATCTTTCTTCAGATCTTGTGTTTTGTTTTCCCCTTGAACATACAACTCTGGAAAATTTTCATTATTTTTTTCAAAGATACTTTTTAAAAAAGTATAACAAGTGAAATGTTTTCACAAGCAAACCTAGATTTCTGTTGTTTTGCCAGAGGGGGCAGGGAATAGGAAAAAAAAACCTGCCAGGTAAAAGGATGGAAATAAATGACCTGCACCACACATAGCCAATTTCTATCTCTTTTTCTAGAATGTTTCATAACAGAGAATCAATAGGAGTTGAAACTGAAACATTGTTGCAGTGTACTAGCTAAGCCTGTGAGCTCCCAGGCTAATCCTGTGTTCTCAGCAGCTCTAAGTGCAAATCCTTTCACCTTTGCTCAGGGGGATGAGCTCACCGCAGAAATTGGCCTGGTTTTTGACCTCAAAATCCAGGTGGGACAGGGTATGGGATGGCAATAGTAACGAAGGGAGGATTTCCAGGCCATTTGTTCTAAAGGGAGGTGCTTTGGCAGAAGGAAAGGACAAAGTTTCCAAGGCCCTGAGCTGGGTCACACAGCTGGAGTCATACTTTACTCAACACAAATGTCTTTTCACTCACCCACAAGCAACACAAAGACTGGGGCAGAACCCGGCTGAGAACAAACAGGTCCAGTGCCAGTGGCCCTTCTCATTATCTAGGCTACCAAGTCCATCAAGCTCCAAACAGAACTGCAGACAGCATCAACCTTCCTATCAGCCCATGCTTCCCTGTGACTACCTGATTAACAGACTCCATTTAAATACCAGAAGGGTCCAAATGACTGAGAGTAGTAGCAAAATACAACCACTTTTGAGGAAATGTAAAACCAGAAGCAAAACAACAGCCACCACCACCACAACAAAAACAAACAAACAAACAAACAAACAAGAGAAAGCTCCATCACATCACTAAGGAAGCATTCTATCAAAGACAAAAACATACAGAGCAGAGATTAAGTTTGTTAAGAAGAACCAAATACCTGAAGCAATTCAACTGGAAGATCAAATCATAAAGTCAGAGCTACTTTAAACACACCTTAATGCATTTGAACATGGTAAGCATGCAGCGGAGCATTATATATATATAATTTCTGAAGGAGCAGTAAACAGCATTTGTACTTGTGGGACACATGTTTAAAAAGGGCATTAGCATATTTTCAGGCTTAATTTAGTTGATCATGGATTTCTCTTTACAGTTTGTCTTAGAAAATAATATTCACATAAGAGCTAGTAAATTATACCATGCATTATATAAAAATCAGGAACCAAAAATCACTTAGAACTCATGTACAAACAAACAACTGGATATAGTAGATATTTATATACATTTCATGAAATATCTTTCTAAGACTTTTGGCTTGAAAATGAGGCATATTAAACTGAGAAAGAGATCTGATATCTTGTGCCCTAGTTCTTCCTAAACATGCCCGGATAAATTAGATATACTACTAGCTTGTCATCCATAAATAACCTCTTACCATTTGAGAAATCTGATTAGATAAAAATACTGTACACATGGCTATTCCTCTCCACACTTTAATCACCAATGAAATGTCCAAGTTATTAGAAACAAGCACAAATTTGCTAAGTCATTCCCTATTAGTTACTTGTCTTCTTGTGTAGTCTTCACTATCATAGAATAAATTCAAAAATGCAAAATACTTGCCTCCTCTAGACTTCTATTGCATGACTTGCTTTAAAGGATAAATTAAATAAAAAGCAAGCTTGCATTACAGCATTGCCTCACTGTAGTTCTAGACAGCCTGATTTTATAAGTAATAAAAATGTTTTTATTTCCTGAATTTCAATTTTTGTTCCCAGCATCAAGTAATGAGTTAGGATGCAGCATGCTCCACCAAATGTGATGCTAAACAGTGATGGGTAGAGGCATCCTTCCTTCATCCCATGAAACCCCAGAGACAACCCAAATCTTAGCAATCCTGTCTGCCTTGTTCTGTGCTTCTAATCATTTTTTTTTTGCATGAGATAAATTTATATTTTTTTCCTGTAGATTTCTTTCTCAGTTGACAGATGAATTTGGGTTCTACTGAGATTTCTTTTCATTCCTGTGTTTTCTGTTATAAGTGGAGAAGGAAGACTGCATTATTATTTGTAAGCAAATGTTAAGTTGTCAGTCTACTAACACATGCTCTTGAGAATTCCCAAGTTCCCACACTTACAACTTTGCAGATATCACACAAAACTGTGACTGTTAATTGAGGTTTACTCAAAACACTTCCAGTTCTGTTGAGGTAATTTGGAGATGGCTCAGTCAGTATGCCATACAAGCATAAGGACCAGAGTCCAATTCCCCAGAATCCATGAAAAAAGAGGCAGGAACATTCTTATTTAAAAGTTTCCTTTTCTATCTAAACCTCCTCTAGATCAGTTCTAGTGTTTCCTTCCTACTGGGATAAGATTCATTATTTCTAAACACACATCTACAGGGAGCTTGATATACTCCCTGGTGTGGTACACTCACTGGCACTATGCTAAGAAAACTTCATAGCCTGTGACCTCTATATCTTTATAGTCAAAGATGAAGTAAATATCCCAAAATGATACCATGCACCCAATGTGTAATGGGCCATTTAAAACAGTGCTAAACAGAAAATGACTGTCATTTTGACAGCACCAAGAACAACATATGTTTCCTCGCATTCTGGTTTGTATTGGACCATTAGTCACAAGTTTGAACAATTTCATGGAAAAAAACCTGCACACAAATTTTGAAAAACAACGGATGCAAAATATCAAGGCTTAAAACTGCTTTAGAGAATGACTTTCTTCGTGAATGAATTTGTTGTACATTTTTTTAAAACAATGTGTTCTCTGCTGTACTTAAGTGAACTTGAATGATATGATACTTGAATGGGAACTGACCAGTGTTCAAGAATATTGTCATGGTTTATAGATGGTGAGGTAAGACTTACATACTCATGTGTTGAATACTTGGCCTGAGGCTGCTTGTGCCCTTTTGGAGGCAAAGGAACCATTAGGGAGTGGATTGTAACTAGAAAAGGTTGATCCATAAAACCATGCCTTCAAAAGTACACCTGGTGGCTAGAACCCTTCCCTCTATCTCTGCTTCCTAATTGCTAGATGGTAAGGGAGTTTCCCTACTAATTGTTCTTGTTTCCATGGCGATCTGTCTTGTAGTGCTTACAAACCATGGTTATGAATCTTTTAAAATTGTGAGTCTAAAGAAATCTTTCTTTTCTATTGTTTTTCATCTATGTGTTTTGTTATAGGTATGAAAATCAGTAAAACAGCAAGAATGTTCCAAATGAAACCTCAATATATTTCAGAGTCTGAGATAATCTCTGACCTTTGATCTTAGGGCATTCACAACTTTCTAAATGTTGTGTCACTCATTTAGCCTTTCCAGGTGACTTCTCAATTTGGCTAAAGCAGGCATACAAACAACTGATCAGAATACATAGTACTGTACTATGTGTGGATTGCTTTATGTGCACACTCACACATAAACACGATTAAATAGATAGGCTAAGATATCTAAGTAAAATAAATATTTAATCTTTCTGTAGCCACACCCATATGTCTGAACTCTACTATACTTATAAGCTGGGAAGAAAATTTCTTCTGAGTTTTTAATTTTGCAATTTCACAGTCCGTGTGTCCTGATTCCCTTGGGGCTGATGCCCACTGATTCTAATTCCATTCAAGGAGTGGAATACAATCTAATGCTAGTTCTAAGAGTATCTAAATACATGTCATAATCAATAGGTTAAAGGAACCATTTATTTTATGGTATAGTTGGTTCAGAGAGCCACCTGCCAGTTAATTTTCTTTGATTAGAATTAGTTTTCAAAGTTAGAAGATCATCTGTATACTTTCAGAGTAGCATAACAATTCCAAATGAGAAACAATTCTCTGGAGGGGGATATTTGCTTTTCCAGTGCAAAATGTGGAATTCAGTTTTTTTGTGATTTTTTTTTTAAAGTCCTCCTTAAGAAAACTGTCAAAAATCCTTGGATAGATAAATTGCCTTTCTGTACTATCATTTTTAATTTATTTTACTTAGAAAAATGGGATGTAAAGTTTAAATGGGTTAAGGAAAATCAAGTAAAACTATTTATACCATACCATTTTCTGTGGTCACATTCTTCAAAGAAAAAAATTGCCATTGATTTACTAGGAATGTATGAGAAATAACAATGGGCCTTAACACAAGTTTGAAAGTTGGATTTCAGAATGGCTTACATAGACCTCTGTGGTATGATCAGTTGGAATGTGACATTTATATAATAGAATGGCTTACAGGTTGGAACTCACAAAATCCTAATGACATTTAATCATGAGAATTGTATTGGAGGCTAGTCCATGTTAGTGTACATTGCCTACTGAAATTCTGCAGTTATTTTGCAGATATTTTGGTAATCAAGTCCCACAGAATCTAAGTATTCCATTTTGAATCCAAAATGTCTAGGCTGGCAGTAATGTGAGGACCAGCAAAGCATTTTAAAAGAACAAATACTTAATATTGCTATGAAGTAAAATATGAAGAAAGCTAGCATTCAGACCCCAAATATCTTAAACACTACATAGTAACCAGTAATCTACAAGGATCACAAAGTGGCTTGATTCAAGCAATGAAGCACTGGCCTGAGAATTAGGCTTTAGACATAGAGTCTACTATCTCCTTCTATTAAAAGGCCTCTACAGACCTGTTACGTGTACTATAATCACAAAAACGTGACTAACAAAAGGCTTTATTTGAAACAAATGATTCAGTAAACATGGAAAAGAAATTATAATGTTCTATCCTTTTGGTAATGCTATGTCAGTGCATGAATATGGTTATTAATCATGTGACATTTGAAAAGCATTTAGATTCTTTCCATTTTTAAAATATTCAAGGAACTTAAAAGATATTCTCATGAAAATCAAGTACTTTTAACCACTTGGAAAACCAGGTCCTGCTGACAATATTGTTTAATTCTACATGGAGCTGGAGTGTAAAGACAATGAGTCATTACAGGGCATCTGGCCCTTGTGCAAAAGTGGAGGGACATGGAATTCACAGTGGCCAGCTTTTTAGGAAAAAAAAAAAACCAGTCAGCTACAAAGCTGTCCTTCCTCTAAATCAAAAGGGTGGAATCCAATATTAATTTAGAAATAGAGTTTAAATACTCTTCTACTGTCTTCCTGCTTCTGCTTCCCTAGATCTATTTCTCTTTTTCTCTCCGCCTCCTGACTCCCCTCGCCACACACATCACCAAACCTAACCTCAAGGAGCACATTATTTAATGATAACAATATGTGCTATAATAACAGAGTATATGGAATTCAATTAATTCTGGCTGGAACCTAGGTGAGAAAAGAGATAAACACTAAAGACTATGGAATTAATGCAAAGAACAAGATGCTCCTAAAGTTTAATGAATGAGATGGAAATGACATTTGAGGTCAGTGTGAAGGATTTCTGGGATCTTTGGAAAATAAAATACAAATGTAAACAGAGACAAGGAAGATAGGTATGTTCAGAGATGAGATATCTGACTTATTTCATGAACACAACATTGGCTAGTAACATGGCAGATGTTAACTACAGAGTAAAAACACGATCTCTATTATACTAGACACTGAGTGTGCATGGAAGACAGTCCTGTATCTACATTCAAGCCATTTTACCTGAAAACATCCTTGAAAAGACACCTGAGGCGAAGGGGTGGGTCAAAATATTGCTGGATGAGCGTTGCATTCAAAGAATTCAGGGGAAACTGCCTCCTTCTCAGTAGATGTGCCCAAAGGAAAGGCAAGATTATTAGATGAAAGGAGAAAGAATCTAGGGCATCCAGCACTCAAATGGATGTCTTGACCTATGTAACCTCATCCTCATAAAAATAACTTGTTACCAAAAGGAAAACTGAAGATGTGGCTCTAAGTTAAGGTGTGATGCTCAGGAGGGATGTACCTCAATTCAAGTCTGACCATGTGGCTGGTTACTATGTAACCTGGCTTCAGTTTCTCAATGCAAATGGGAATGTAGTTAGATACTAACTTCATCCTCCTACTGAGCTGTGCAGCTTGAATGAATTAATGGAATCATACAGCTTAGAACAGTGCCAAGTGGCAGAAAATGCTCAGTTAATGTTTTATTTTTATTAGTTTTATTACTCTTATTTTTCTTATTGCCACCTAAAATCATACCACTAGGTTTATATGTTCTTTTTTTTTTCTCCTCTATTTGTACGATTAATGACAAAATGTCTTAGTTGTTTGAAGGATAGTAGTAAATGAAGGAAGCTATTGCAAAATATGACTCCAAAAGAAACATGCCATCATTTCATTTAAATAATAAAGCTTAGCTCTAAAATTGAGAAAAAAAAGTTGAGGTGGGGAAGGACTGGCAAGAGTGAAGGGAGAGGAGTCTGCAGTGGGGAAGTACTGCATGAGAGAAGAATATAAATAAAAAGAAAAGTAAATAAATAATAGATACAATGGAGAAAAGAAAAATAGCAAGTTATAGGTAGTATTACATATAATTTCTTTTGTCTTAAATAGTATAAAATTAGATAAATGTAAAGTGTTATATAGTTTATAATGCTCCATGGCATATCTTTGACTTACAATTAAGCCATTTCAAGCTCAGCGATAGAGAATTAAAATACTAGTGGGAGGTTGGAGGCTGCCTGCTGATTCTCTTCAGAGTTTAATAGTTATTTCTTTCTGAATTATCATGCATTTCTTCAAGCCTCAGTTGCCTGGCTCTGGTATATTTCCAGAGGTTTTCTGTTAGTAGGGAGGGGTCATACTCAAATGCAGGTGGTAAACAAAAGGAGTGCCCAGAAACAGTGGCCATTGAGCAAGCACAGAAAAGCAGTGGGTATTGAGCAGGTGAAGCTCTGAGAAATAGAAAAGAGACTCTGTCTAAATTCACTCATGCTTTTAGAAGTTCTTTTATGTCTTTGAGGCATGCAATATTGAGGCTTACAAGAAACGTTAGTTTTTTTTTTCCCACTGTGTTTCTGTTCTTACTATCAATGATTTCATAAGATTATATAATATGATCAACCATGGACATGTGATCAGTGTTGGATCAAGACTTCCATTGTGGTGTAGAAATCTGAGTCTTGTGTTATCTGCAATAGAATACACTGCCTCTGCTGATCCTGACTCCCAGACAAGTGCTGCTACTCTAAACTCCTCTATCACAAGCCACTGAAACAAGTCCCTGCCAACCTATCATCATGTATAAACCAGCCTCTGGGTCTTAGAAAACAGGATTCTTTTAACCTGTAGAAGTAGCCTAAATTCTTTGGCTCATGGGTTTCCTTCTGATAATTTTGGCTCATATCTAGGTTTTCTTAGGATATTGATTTTTGATACTTTATATGGCTGTACTTCTGGATAAAATAATATTGGTGAAAAAATAAACAGAATTACATTAGGCTATTGTTTTATTTTATCCTAGATATTTCCTTTCTCTGAATTTTCCTGATACATGAAAGGTGCAGCAAAAGTCTAGTGGGAAAAACAAAAGCACAGCTGCATTTTAACAGCGTTCTGTTCCTTTTCAGTCCCTAGCCACTGTTTCATGAGAATTTTTACCAGAATAAATCCTCTCCAACACACAGGCTACAAAAATCATTTGTGTGTATATGTGTGTGTGTGTTCACATGTGTGTGTGTGTGTGTGTATGCGCACGTGTGTGTGTGCCTGTGTGTGTGTGTGTGTGTGTGTGTGTGTGTGTATGCGTGAGCGTGTATGTGTGTGTTTGTGCATGTGTGGTAACTTATTGTTCTTCACAAACAAATATGGTGATACTTTTCCACATATGGGAGTATCTCATGTTGAAACACCAGTTCCTTACAGGCATATTCTTTCCCTAAATTTTGCTTATGTTTTGACAGGAATTATAGAATTAATTTAGCTATCATAATAAATGCTTTTGGTACCATTTCAGCTAGGCAAAGAAGCAGTAATAAATATGTTTCTTTCCTTAGTCCAAAGCCACCATTGCCCCCTACTTAAAGACTATATCTGCTTTGCACAGAGGCATGAACAATACATGTTGAAACTTTTATAGATTCAGTGCCTGCAGAGCTCCTGTTGAAATCTGAAATCGAAAATCTGAGGGAGCAGTCTGCTTAAAAATGAGATGTAAGTAGTATCATGTGGTTATACCTATATATGTGAGAGGAGGTAAATTAGAGTATACCTTTATGGGTGCATGCATGTGTAAGTGAGTACGGGTGTGTTTATTTAAGTGTGGGAGAAGAATGGGAGGAAAGAAAGAGAAGGACACAGAGCAAGAAAGACTAAAAACGAAGTCCAGGGAGAGATATTGATCCAATGTTTCTCAGATATACTGCTGTGCATTGGCTGTTTATCTAGCACTGTCCTTGGTGCTACATATAGAAAGTAAATCATAATGGACTCTGTCCCTGAAAAACTTCACTTTTTGTTACAATTTCACAATAGAATCATAAATACTAGATTGTAAACATGCACATTGTTTCCTGGGACCATGGAGGATGCAATGGAAAAAACTGATGCACAGAAGGGTTTCTGGAGAAGATGAATGTGCAGAATATCACATGCAGAAGAAACTGAAGCTGGAAAAGGAGAGTATGGAAAAGCCCAGCAACTCACAATGATTAATATGGAAAGTGGGCAGGCAGTCATGATGGTGGAAAAGGAGCCTGGCTTGTGCAGTCCTAGGGAGGAGGTTGTAATGGGCAATATTACTATGCTCCAGACTTATCTTGCACGTAATAAAAAAATTCAACATTTTAGGGATGACTGAAATTATTATTTGCTTTGGGGACAGATTTGTTAAGGATGAAACATTTTTATGATTACAGGAACAAGATAAATTAAGGAGTAATAGATTAGTATCCAAGATATACAATGAATTCTGGGTGTAGGTGAGGGTAATGGCAAAGTGTTGTGCAGAAGTCGAATTCTGGGAGTGCTGTGCATCAAAGTGAATACCTTGCTGCTGAAATATGCAAAACGGATTCACACAGGCACAGGAAGCTCTGGTGAGCTGAAATCTGTCCTTTTCAAATCCATATGCAATAACAGTAGCCTGACTCTGGCTATCTATATGGGAAGAGCATTTTAAGGAATACTTTTGGTCTACTGTGGTCATAATGATAGTTCCTAATATCACAGGGATGGATCCTAAAAACAGGAAAAGCACTACAGCTTCCCTTCCACAGCACTCAGGAGAGAAGCCAAGCAAACACCCAGAAAGAAGCAGGCATTCACAAGCTAGAAAAAGAGTCCTCCAAGAAGTTGCCAATCCAGCAACTTGATCCTATACATCTATCCTCCAGTTCCATGAGACAATAAATATCAATTGTTTCATACCCCTTCTGTACTACTGGCTCTGTGTTACCACCCAGCTAACTAAATATAGAGCCTTCATCCAAATGGTGGTGCATAACTTTTACTCTTGTACTGTGCAGACAGAAGCAGATAGATGTCTGTGATTTCGAAAGCAGTCTGGTCTATGTAGTGACTTTCAGGACAGCCTGGGCTATTTAGAGAAATATTGTTTCAAAAACAAACAAAACAGGAGAAATAAAAAAGTGAAATGTGGAAAAATACATTAACAAGTCAAACAAGGTCTACACTGTACTTCTGCTCTGAGAGGAGGAGGAACAGGAGCCCAGTTCCTGATCACTGCTTTTGGAGAGTCAAGAATTAAGGCATACAAATGAGTTTTAGAAAGCATAATGTTGTGGATAGCCCCGGCCTTGTATTTTGCTACTAATTCCACTTTCCTGTGAAGGACTGCAGAGGACGTGTGAGTCATTACACAAGTGATTTCTAGTGAACCTTCTGCCCATCTTAATTTGTAAAATAAAGGCTGGAGCCATTGATTTGGCAGAGAAAGGGGAGGTGAAGAAATAAAGTCTGGGGAGAGAAGAGGACGAGGAGAGGACGACTGGAGGAGGACTGGAGGAAGACAATGGAGGAGGAAGATGATGAAGCAAGAGGTAGAAGGACAGACACAGGGTCTGGAAAACTCTCAAGTTATAAGGGTCTCATAGCTGAGAAGCAGAGTAGTGTAGGTGCATCTGCCCAATCTAGGCTTACAGATTATATTCATAATTATGGAGTCATGTTTTCATTGACCAGTCATATTTGGGTTGGAGATTTAAATACCTCCCACAGCAGTATAGGACTTCAGTGTCTGAGCTGTGCTACGAGCAGCCAAATGGGCAGGAGAGTCTTCTGAATGCTAAACTGTTCATTACTGAAGGCTAGATCTCAACACCTGTTTCTATGTACCTTACTTCTTAGTGTGGGGTAATTGCCATGACTTGTATTTCTTTGGTATCAGTTACAACTTGGCTGCCATTTGAATCCTGGAACTGTCAAATAAGGAGGGTATGAGGAAGAAGAGATGCCAATAACTGAAAATTAGAAAAATTCTAAACGTGAGGATTCTTGAGTGGTGGTGGTGTTAGTAACCTAAGAGGATGTTAACAGGGAACAAGAAACATGAAAATTTATATGAAAAAGATGAATATTTTTTGCATCACAAGTTATAATACCAAGAATCTACTTAGACACATAACTAGAACCATCCATGTAACAGAAAATGTGGCAACATGCTGGAGTTAAATGAAAAGGGGCTTTAAAAAATGACAACATAAGAACCTCTTCTCATTCACCTTTATAACAGATTGGCTCAGCTTAATGCCAGTCTATAAAAGGCTTCACCAACTCACACACCTACCACCACCAAGAAAATAAGCAAAGCTGGATGCAATTATGTTTATCAGCTGGCAACATGGGACTTAGATCTTTGGCCAGAACATCACAGAATAAAGCGTCATGATCTCCTTTTTACTCCAATTTGAGTCCCATCAAGTTGAAGGCAAGTAAGATTATTTAAGGATTTAGATAATTTACACTCAGGAATTGACCAGTAGATTACCACATACATATAGTTAAAATTAGTTAAGTTTCGATTTCAGGCAACTGGCTGCGCTTTTGTGGAGAAAGAATGATGAAAGTTATGTGGCTCATTCTCCTTGGCTATCTGGTATATTAGCACACTGCACCTGTGACAAGAACATCCAGATGCTACCATATTTTAGTCATACATATTGTCTCCATAAGAATAACAAATGGTAAACCAATCTTCCCTCAAATTAGCTGAATCAATTTCCCTAAAGGCAGTAGAGTGAAAGAGGACACCAGGCTATAATCACACATGGACTGCAAACATCTTCATTTGTCTAAGCTGAGGTGCTTTTAATTAAAGGCAACAGAATGTCCCTTCACTCTCAGAGCAGCAAGCTTTGTGCAAAGATGATACAGCTCCAGTTGCAGGCAGCTCTGCAACTTAGACATTATTACCGTCACCATTGGGAAAACATCTGTGGAAAATACAAAGATGAGATGGTTGTCATAATTAAACTGGAAAGAGATGTCAAAAGAAAAGTCAATTTTCCTTATATGGAGAGCTTTATAAAGAATACCACTGTATTCTCTAGTTGCTAAGACAAGATTCCAACTCTCTTTATAACACCTCTAGTATGACTTAGGTGTGTTTGCCAAAACAACAAAAAAATCACCAAGCAAACCAAAGATCATTAATACAACATCACTACTCCAAAGTTGTTGCATTAGTGGTCTTTGGTTTGCGTGGTGATTTTTTTCTCCTTGACCACTCTATAAGAGAAAATAGGGTTGAAATATTTACTAAGGTTAAAAAAAATGACAAAACTTTATATACCAATTCCCCAAAAGGCCAAGCACCATGATGTATTAGACATTTTTTCATCTGAGTTTCCTGAGTAAGGATGTGTGTGGGGAAGGGCACTGAGCACTTCTTTTGGTACTCGATATTTGCTCTGATGATTTTTTTTGATTCCAGAACTCCCAAGTTTTTAATCTGGAAATGTGATCTCTCCATTTCACAGATGTCATCAGGATTGACTGTCAAGTAGAAGATGAAATTATCATGTAGAAATCTGAATAGTGACCTGCCAAAAAGTCCAAGACCGTCAAATGCTTTGTGCTTCAAACTAAGGGTAAATTAAACATTGTTTTCACTTCAAGTTCTTCATCTCATATACATCATGGTATTTCCTACTTTGTGTTGACAGTGTGTGTCACATAACAGTTTCATTGACATTTCTTCATATGATTCAGTTATAGTAAATAGAGGCAAAGTCTGCAGTCTCAGGGACATCATTATAACATCTCACACTTTTGCTTTAGACTCACCCATTCATGAGAAAATGTGGGTGTGTGTATACCTGTTTTGTTTGTATGTTTGCTTTACTTGCTGTGTGTGTGTGTGTGTGTGTGAGAGAGAGAGAGAGAGAGAGAGGGGGAGAGACAAACAGAAACAGAGACAGAGACACAAAGAGAAAAACTCAGAGAGAACAAGGAGCTCCTGAGTGGCTCCTCAAATTAGAAATATGGCCATTTATGAGAATTAGATACACCTTCAAAGACATAGTGCATATTCCATGTGCATTCACTACTAGACCTTGGGAAATAAAAAGAAATAGAGCATTACTACAATATATAACATCAATAAACAATAGCAGAGGAAATGAGACAAGTTAGGTAGCAAGTGTCATATTAGCAGTAATATAAATGTATATAAAATCTTAAGTGATTATAGATAGTTTCTCATTTAGGGTTCTGCCTGACATACTTTGGATAACCAGGCTATAGAGAGATGGAGACTGATGCAGTGTGAACTCAGGGAATAGGGAATTGTTTCGGATTAAAAGGCAAGAAATAAGATGTACAGTTTGTGGGTTAAGTAGTAGTATTTTTAATGAATTTCATACTGTCCCCAATGTTGGAAGGTTTTAATTATACTTTAGTAATTTGCGTATGTATTTTCACATAAATGCAGATAGACACCATTATTTCTACTTACTGCCAAGACTCAATACCTACTACATGGCTGGTAGTTCTTAACATATAAGCAACAAGAAAAAAGCAAATACAACATGCCTGCAATACCCAAAGAGGCATCCTTTTATTAAGTGGAACCATGAAATAATATGGCTTAGCAAAGATTCATTGACGCTTCATCTTTCAAGCACAATGTGAGTTTAAATAAATTCCACCTCTATTCAGCCTCAGCTACAGGGCAATCACAACTGTAACTAACTCCTACGTCTTTCATCTTTGACAATGAAATTAAAATATTGCTTCATGCTATGGTTGGAGAGAATACTCTGAAATAAATAATCCCAATGCTAAAATAAAGCTGAAAATAAAAGCAGTGCCTTTCTGTGACAGTGGGCAGCAATGCTGACGAATGGTGGCTATGTATACAGATAAAACAAACAGGCATTGTTTTCAAGGGACTACGTAGAGAAGTCTGAGTAAACCAGACAATTTAGAACTGAAGACAAGTAACAGAATGTAGAATAAAAAGCCAGTGTTTTCTAAAAGAGAGAATGAGTAGTTAAATTAAGGGAGAACTTAGGTATTCAACAGAGATACCTCATTCCAGAAATCCAACATGTACTTTCACAGTACAGAGAAGAGATCATTTGAGAGCATCAAGAACTCTGCTTCCAGGCTGCAGTCCCTTAGGTCTGGGGCATTCGAAATTCTAGCTTTTAAGGAAGTAAATGCTTTTGTCCTTTGACAACTGAAGCAGAATAATCCCCCTCCCCCCTTTTTTCTGGTTATCTGTGTCAGTGTTGCCTGGGTGATAGACACACAGAGCTCTTCTATTTCTGTAAACCTGGCTTCTCGTCTTTCCATGCAACACCAACCTAGATAGCTCCCACAAAGTGATATATGTCTGAAGTTAATGTAAATCGCCTCACTACAAAAGCACAAAACCTGGGTCTACCAATGTCTTAGTTTCCTAATTATGAGAGTAAGTTCATAAAAATCCTTTCCTCGTATAAAATCTGTTTGCTTTTTCTCAGGACATTTATCTTATTCTACAGGGACTCTGAAATATTTGGAGTTGAAATTGTTTCATGATTTCAGGGAACTGACCATCTCTTCCTTTACTCGAGGGTTCCTTTCCTATGAGCTCTTTCTTTCTTTGTTTCTTTCTTTGTTTCTCTCTTTGTTTCTTTCTTTGTTTCTTTCTTTGTTTCTTTCTTTGTTTCTTTCTTTGTTTCTTTCTTTCTTTCTTTCTTTCTTTCTTTCTTTCTTTCTTTTTTCTATGTTAACTGCTTAATTTATTTAGTCTGCTTCATGGCCCAGCGCAGGCCCGCCATGCCCACACTTGCTGGGGACAGTGCAAGCATAATCGATTAAAGAATGCTGAACCATGCTGCAGTCGGGAGTTCAGATGCCCCCTCCAGCAAGTTTGCAAACTCCACACACAAGTACAGTACACAGCAAGTAAAGTGGCCAAAGACGTCCCATCCCATAATTGATCTCATCTATGTACAAAATAGTTCACATATCACTCCACAGATAAAAGCTAATAACAGCAACCACTCTTCCCGGACCCCTCA
This sequence comes from Rhabdomys pumilio, assembly GCA_030674055.1. Classification (NCBI taxonomy): domain Eukaryota; kingdom Metazoa; phylum Chordata; class Mammalia; order Rodentia; family Muridae; genus Rhabdomys; species Rhabdomys pumilio. Next base: position 73,733,092 of record JANHMN010000010.1, on the reverse strand, counting down.
CCAGTACAATCCATCACACGAACTTATAACCAAACCCATTCCCAAATTGTTAAATATGGTATGAGCTCCCGCTTAGGAGATGACAAACCTTGGGGAGCTACAGAGTCCTGGGACACCTGGCAGCCAGGGGTGGAAAATGCACCCAGAGTTTCCCATGCCCCTGGCCCTCGAGTATGGCTCATGCAGTAAGCTGGATCAGCAATGAAAGAGGTAGAATCTACAAGGCTCAGCTCAGGAAGCTGTCTTTGCATCTCAGTTTGGGGACTCAGTGGCCACCATGCCCGTCCTGAGTTGCTGCCTGGACCAGACATTCTAGAGATGTGCAGTAGCTGCCACAAGGGTGCAAAGAAATTGATGGGACCTCCTTATCCCTGCTTAGACCCAAAGTCTGAGGCAGACCATATTGGCATCCAGAACCCATGAGCCTACCAGCCAGGATATGGGGCTTTTAGAGGGCAGGATCTTTTTGTTTCCAGCCCCAGCTTCTTTGGTGTTTTTGTGAGTGACTGTCGAGACAGGATCCATATTATGTGCAGTCACCAAAGATAGACGCCTATATTGATGTCAGGAAAGAGCATGCTAATAGAAGCCTGATGCAGATGTCTCCTGGAAGGTCTGCAAGAGTCTGACATATCCAGAGGAGGATGCTCTCAGCTATCCATTGATCTGATCAAGGGCTCCCAATGAAGAAGTTAGAGGACTGAAGGAGCTGAAAGGGTTGGTGGCCCCAAGAGGAGAGCAACAGAGCCAGCCAACCAGAGCTCCCCAGGGGCTAAACCACTTGAGCATTTTGTTTCTAAATTTTCTTTCCAAGCATTGCAGTTGCCCTCTCCTCAGTCTCTCCTGCGCATGTACAAACCAACAGAAATGGCAGACTCTACATCAAGGGTTCTGAATTATGTTTGTTTGTTTTGTTTTGTTATGAAAATAATTAATATTTATTTTGAAGTTCCCAGACATATGGATGTATGTGCATATGTGTATATGTGCATGTGCATATGTGCATGCATACTTTTTTTGTTTTGTTTTGTTTTGTTCTGTTTTTTGAGACAGGGCTTCTCTGTGTAGTCCTGGCTGTCCTGGAACTCACTCTGTAGACCAGGCTGGCCTCGAACTCAGAAATCTGCGTGCCTTTGCCTCCCAAGTTCTTGAATTAAAGGTGTGCGCCACCACCGTCCGGCATGTGCATGCATACTTGTACATATGTTTTCCTATAAAAATAAAATCTCAACATGTAAGAGAGAGAAACTGTAATTGAAATTGAGTTTAAGGTATTAATTCTTTCAGTACTAAATGTAGTATAAAATGACTCAAAAGAATGACACTCTCAGTGTATGGAACAGGATCAAAAACTTAGAAAAATGTTAACTTCATAGCTCAGTGTGACTATAACTGTTCTACCAATAGTGTAGTGGGAAGCTGTAGGAATTCTTTTGTAAGTAGAAACAGTGAAAAATGCTAATTAGATCCCAAACTACTTGCTACCAAAAACCAAAACAACAACAAAGTAACAAACAAAAATCATAGATTTACCTCTGAATTGAGGTGGGATGGGCCCTGCTGGGGAGATGTGGGTTTCTATTCCAGGGAAATGCTGACTAGGTTTTTCAGTATTCATGTCCACAGTACCAGTTGTTCCCCTGTCTTTCAAAGGATATGTATGTGAACTAGCCTCATCCAGATTGTCTCAATTTGGGCATCCCCTTCCATTCAGTCCTCAGTGTGCCCATATATTGTGATGGCCACTGGAGATGAAACTAACAAATAGCTGAATTGTTTAGAGGTTCCATGAAAAAAAATTCTCAGCAATATTTTGCTAAAATAGCCAAAATGTATTCCCTTGAACATGGTAAGGTAGAAAATATTTGAAAGGAAAACTTTCATCAGTGTTTGTGTAAATCTTGGTGGTAGTGGTGCACACCTATAAAGCCAGCAGTTGGGAGGCAGATTCAAACAGATCTCTGTGAGTTTGAGACCAGTCTGTTCTATAGAGAGAGATCTAGGACAGAGAAACCCTATCTTGAAAAACCAGAAAAAAAGGGTAGAATTATAACTTTTGTGCTAAATTGTAAGTCCTATGGATCTTTGCTTATATAAGTTGGGTCTGAGACTTATGTGTCAATCTAAATCACAGAAATTCATAGATTCTAGGAGAATACATTTCTGTGTTGTGGCTACACAAGTTTACAATGTGCTGTAGAGACAGAGTGCTGTTGCAGTTTACATATGGGTTAGCTACTATGAATATTAAAGTACAAAGAAAAAGCATATAGTGGAAAGGAAAAATTCGTAAGCTCTGAATAGTCAAAACTCCATTTGAAATAAATTTTATGTGAGGAAACCATAATCAGGCTCTCTGTCTAAATTTTGTTTGAGACATCAAGTAATAAGTAATTTCTCTGGACATTTATGTAGAACTAAGAATGATAAGTGAGAAAACTAAATTTTTGAATGGTGGAATACAATTATAAAGTAAAAAATTTGAACAGAAGCTTCAACTATTACAATGCTATCATTAATTGAGTGATATAAGGACAATAATAAAGACTATATCATTAATTTTAATTTAATCACTCTCTTTGCTTATAAACATGCTTATGTTGTGGAGCTTGTGTGCTCTTAGATCATGATTCTCTCTCTGCTGCACAACAAGAGACAGAGACAAATCCAGGTCTGACTGACCAGCAGACTAAAGGAGTTTAAATATATCATTTACAACTTGATATTTCTATGGCTTTATTTTCAGTTTGTTAATACATTAGATGAAACATTGTTTCCGGAACATAAAAAAGAAAGCCAGAGACACTGGTCATGGTTGGATATACAACTAAGAAAATTAAGGTCTAAATAAAAACATACTTGCTGAAATGATTACTTTATTAATTAGAAAACAGGAATAAAGCCTTCCTTTACAGTGATGGTAGAGCTTTTGATGGAAAGGAGTGAACAGTGAAATAAAAGTGACTTATATACTAATAAAATTATACATGGCCTGAGGACAGTATTTCCATTTTGGTCAAACCTCAGGAATGTCATATATAGCTTGGTCAGGCTAGCCCTTCTTGTCCTGGAAATAATTTTATTCCTGCCCATTGTGTTAAAGCTTATCTTTAACAACATCATCATGTTGGCAGCCAAAGTACATGACTTGAACCTGAAAATGGATCCCCAGACAAAGTTATTAAATTAACAGGCTGGCAAGCCAAGGACAGGTAAGATTCTGCACAGAGCCTTACCAACCTAAGACAGAAGTGCATTGCCTTTGATAATGCATATTCTATGACTTTATTAAAGAAGGCATTTTTTGTCAGAACAACCTAAGACAGACTTAGTCTTGTTAATAAAATAAAAAAGGGGGAGAGATGAAGAGCCTGTGGGGCTGCTTGACAAGAATCTGACATAGGCCAAGGACAAGAAAATGGGCTTCTTGGCAGGAATATGACATTTGCCACGGACAAGGAAGTAGGCTTCAAGCAGGAATCAGATATTAGACTAGAACAAAGAAGTAATTTCAGGTAGAAATCTAAATCTTAGGATACAACAAAGAAGTAAGCTCAGGCAAGAATCTAAATATTAGGCTAGAACAAAGAAATAATTTTAGAGAGGAATTTAAATTTTAGGCTAGAACAAGGAAGTAGACTTCAGATATGAAAATGACCTTGGGCTAGGACAGGGAAGTAGGCTAGATACTTTGGTCATCCTGATAAGCCTTCAGAAACAGTGATCATGGGAGTGTTCATGTAATTGAGTTTAATACCTTGCTTTTTCTTTGACTATTTGTGTTTATTGTATTGCTTGTTCCTCGTCTATTTGCATCTATTGTATCACTAGACCCTCAACCTAGAACTGACCTTAATACATGCATGTAATCAAAATGATATAAAAGCATAAAGGAAGAGGGGCTATAGGGTAGGGGGTTCTAGCAAGGGGAAATGGGGAGAGGGGATGACATCTGTATTGTAAATAAATAAAATATCTAATAAGAAAGTAAATTATAGTAAAAAGGTAATGCACTTGTTAAAACACTCACCTATATTACAGAAGCTAGTATTTATTTATCTTCTCACCAGTAGATACTCATTGTAAGTAAGGATAACTTAAAATGTGATAAAGTTACATAATTTATCCATAATAATGTAAGCTATAAATAGAATTGGAATTTGAGTCATATTACTCCTAGTTCTAGCTTTCTCCAGTATAGCTCCCAAATTTATTGAGAGTCTACCAAGTACTCATTGCTTCATAGACCACTCAAGAAATGAAGGGAATGTTAACACTGGCATCAGCATCAAGAGAGTTTTCTCCACTGCAGTTAAATGATAGAATATTGACTCACTTCCTCAGGGCCATTGAATTTTCATCCAGAAGAGTAGAAGAGTTCCTTCAGTGTTTCATATCCATTTGTGCTGAAGATATTTTGTGGGAAACAATAAAAATAATTCATTTAGGGGTGATGCTTAGGGAAAGTCCATAACAGTTAATGATCTGGCATAAGCACACAATTATCAGTGGTATGGGAGTGTAGGGAGAAACCATGCCCCCAGCTATGATAGAAGGCTTACAAACCAGCCTCAGTTTGATAATCACTGATGAATCTTTTGTTGTATCCACTGAGTTAAGAGTAGTTATCCTCTGCTGTGACATCAGCATGCTTAGTGAGAGGAACAGAGGCTATCACTGATGGACAGCCCATCTAGCCTTCAGTGAAAGTAAGGAAAGAGCTGGCTTTTCTGTTTCTCAGTTAGTCATGCTCCAACATGAGTAGAAATTTCAATAATCTAAATGACTACTTACAAAATTGAATGAAAGCTCAAAAGATTTACAACATTCTCTTTCTTATCTCTTGATTTCTCTTCCATGAAAATTAATAGAAAATGTTTCATATACAAATAGATGTGAGGTTTCTAGGTTTTTTTCCTTTGTTTGTTTTAAAGAAATAAAGGGTGAAACAATTGAGGAGGATTTCTGTTCTCACACAGGCTTGGGGAGTAAAAAGATGAACACAGAAAGGCTTTTACTGAGCTTAGTAAGCCACTGATTAAGAAAAAACCAAAACAAACAAATAAAAAACAAAACAAAACAAACAAACAAACAAAACCAAACCAACCTCCTTGTGCTTCAGAAAAGAAAAACGTAGCAAACTCTGGAGCCCAGAAATGACCTTGAGTCCAGGAGCGGCATTCTCTGCAGGAACAGCAGCATGATTCTCCTGCTGCTGTGATCAACACGTTGCTGCAGTTTTATTTGTGAGGGTATAAGCTAAGGTCCTCAGAGGCAACACTGAAACCTGTGATATGCTTGACAATTACCTGTAGATATTGTTGGCTGTCAGCACATGGGAAGGGTTTATTTCTAGGAATGTACAATGGATGAGAAACATGGATGCTGCTAAGTACCTACAATCCACACAACAGTCTACCAGAACAAAGAATTAACCATCTCAAAATAATATCAGGTCCAGGCTATGAAGTAATGAAGTAAAGCAAGAATAAGACTCAAAGCTCTCCCTCCTCTCCTCTCCTCTCCTCTCCTCTCCTCTCCTCTCCCTCCCTCCCCCCCTCTCTCTATCTCTCTGTGTATTTCCTTCCTTCATTCAGTCAGGGTCTAACTTGCAAACTTCAGCACCGACCTTGATTCAATGTACATCATTTGTCACCATCAAATTCGCACCCTCTTTCTTATTTAAACGGCACCATTAGTTACTTCTCCCACAAAAGGATTCTATACTTTAACAGTCAGGACATGTTATGACTGTGAAATAGGTATTCCTACCAGACTGCTTTAAGGGGGCAATATGCAATGTTTATAAGTCATAAAGAATTCTAAATATCTCCTGCTCAACACATTCTGGCAAAATGACAGTATAATTTCTGTGCTGGGTGACACATTTTCAAACCATTATGTGTCTCATGAACCAACCATAGGAAATGTGCTGTCTTCCTTTAATCAAATCTGCATTGTAATTTCTATAAAAAATCAATTAAGCACAAGGAGCAATTACTTATTTTTTTCATCACAGTATAATTTACTTTCCTAGAGCTGCCACATGAAATTACAGAGGAAAAGGCACTCATCTACCTCAGTCTATTTAAATAAAGCATGCCTTCTTTTAAAGAAATACAAGGAAATCATGCCAGATCTGCAGTGCATCATCTACACATAATTCACCCTTTTGATCAACTGTACTATACAATGTGGGTAACAGAGCTTAATAGCAAGTCTAGGATTTCTTTGTAGAAAATAGGTTTTTTTTTTCCTAGTTGATATTTTGGCTGAAAACTTTCCTGGAAATCTCATAGTGAAAGTATAATCAGACAACCGTCTACTTACCAACCATCCAGTCAGCTTGATAAATGGCCCACCAAAGGTGCCAAGTAAAATCTCCAAAGGCTGTTTGCTCAAGCAACACAAATTCACCCTTAGTCAAATCTCCATTGTTAATTCCAGTCATCATAATCTTAAGATCTATTTATTTTTATTTCTTTTTTACATTATAGTATTTTTATATTAATTCCTATACTCTTCTTCTTCCCAGCCCCTTTGTTTACCTCTCCCAGCTCTCTGCAAACCCATGAATTCTTTTTTCATTAGTTGTTCTTAAGGCGTATGCATAGATACATACATGTGTTTAACTACATAAATACAATCAGCTCAGTCTGTATAATGGTATTTGTATGTATGTTTCAGGGTGGATTACTTGTTTAATTGTGTGTGTTTTTAATTACTTGTTTAATTGTGTGTGTGTGTGTGTGTGTGTGTGTGTGTGTGTGACTGCTCATCTGTGTGCATGCAGTTATGTATAAATGAGTTCAGATGTCCACAGAGGCCCCTTTTATGACAAAGTGCCACTCATGAGGGCAAGACCTTTATGTCCCACTTGCTGCCCCAAAACTCAAGCTCTTGGTACTGCCATATTGAGTATAATGTGATAGAGTTTGATAGAACAATATTCAGACAATGGAACCCAACTGCTTCTTTTCATGGCTGTTTTATTTTCAGTTATGGAAAGCTTAGACAATAGATTTCATATCATTTCTGTTTCACAGACATAGTAAAATTATGTTGATCCTACTGAACATAAATATCGATAGTGATTCTCAACTATAAAAACTGGCAGCTTCTCTAGGATATTCTCTCCCTCTCCCTCTCCCTCTCCCTCTCCCTCTCTCTCCCTCTCCCTCTCCCTCTCTCTCCCTCTCCCTCTCCCTCTCCCTCTCCCTCTCCCTCTCCCTCTCCCTCTCCCTCTCCCTCTCCCTCTCCCTCTCCCTCTCCCTCTCCCTTTCCCTCTCCCTCTCCCTCCCCCTCCCC